>CAXHSM010000848.1:1200000-1707000 GCA_964019185.1 Maratus speculifer
CAGTCATATTGTTGCATATAACGCTATAACTTATTCAATTTTACGACAATTTATAACAGAAAAATCTAATTTTGGGAAAGCTGTATTGTTGTAAAATAAAGTTCAACAATGGAAACTGTAATTAGAGTGTATTTACATGTTACTGTTCATATTTATGTTCATTCTTTTTTATATTATTATATTGTTGCGCTTTTCAATATACAGTCATATTATTGCATTTCACGCTATAACTTATTCAATCTTATAACTTATCTTATAACTTAATCTTATAACTTATTCAAAAATCTAATTTTGGGAAAGCTGTATTGTTGTAAAATAAAGTTCAACAATGGGAACTGTAATTAGAGTGTCTTTACATATTACAGTTCACATTTGTATTCATTCTTTGTTTATATTTTTATATTGTTGCTGTTATCAATAAACAATCATATTGTTGCATTTAACGCTATAACTTATTCAATTTTACGGCAATGTATAACAGAAAATCTGATTTTTGGAATGATGTATTGTTGTAAAATAAGGTTCAACAATGGAAACTACAGTGAAATGGAATCAACAGTGATTTACAGATTGCAATTCATATTTATATTCAAGATTAGCTTACACTTTTATATTGTTGCATTTATCAATACATAGACATACTGTTACATTTAACGCTGTAACGTATTCAATTTTACGACAGTGTATAACAGAAAAATCTAATTTTGGAATGTTGTATTGTTGTAAAATAAAGATCAACAATGGGAACTGTAATTAGAGTGTCTTTACATATTACAGTTCATATTTATATTCATGCTTTGTTTACATTTTTATATTGTTGAACTTATCAATATACAGTCATAATGTTGCATTTAACACTGCAATTTATTCAATTTTACGACAATGTATTACAGAAAAATATGATTTTGGGAATGCTGTATTGTTGTAAAATAAAGTTCAACTATGGGAACTTTAAATAGAGTGTCTTTACATATTACAATTCATACTTGTATTCATTCTTTGTTTATATTTTTATATTGTTGCGCTTATCAATAAAAAGTCATATTGTTGCATTCAACGCTATAACTTATTCAATTTTACAACAATGTATAACAGAAAAATCCAATTTGGGGAATGCAGTATTGTTTTAAAAAAAAGTTCAACAATGGAAACTGCAATTAGTGTGATTTACAGATTCTTGTTCATATTTATATTCAAGCTTTGCTTACATTTTATATTGTTGCACTTATCAATAAAGAGTCATATTGTTGTATTTTACGCTTTAACTTATTCAATTTTTCGACAATGGATAACAGAAAAATCTAATTTTGGGAATGCTGTATTGTTGTAAAATAAAGTTCAACAATGGAAACTGTAATTACAGTGATTTTCACATTGCAGTTCATATTTAAATTAAAGATTTGCTTACACTTTTATATTGTTGCATTTATAAATACATAGACATATTGTTGCATTTAACGCTGTAACGTATTTAATTTTACGACAATGTATAACAGAAAAATCTAATTTTGGGTTGGTTGGTTGATTTGGTTTTAATGGCACAAGGTCCACGTTGGGACATGCTGCGCCAAGACAATGTCAAAAAGAAAACACATCTATAACTATATAGTGTTAACGACCAATCAAATCAGTAATAAAAGGTAAATAAAACATGCAATTAAAAGCTAAAATTCATAGCTAAAAAAACTATGTCTATTAAAAACCATAAATTTGATAGTAAAAAGTTAAAATACAAACAGTTGTATAAGTTGACATAAAAACAGGTTTAAAAAAACAAGGATGCAATGTTGGTAACACATGTGAGTAAAAAATACTTATAACCAATCAAAGAGTGAAGAGGAAGGTTTTAAGAAAAGAAAATATGACTGGATAAAAACTGAACAATCAATACAAACAGTAAACTAGTGATACATGATAAGAAATAGTAAAACGTAAAAACAATGACGACAACATTTAAAAAACACAGAAGTTAAAAAAGGTAAGTGGTAATATCAGTCGGGCACATACTCCTCATAAACAATGTTCCCTTCGTCTTCACTTGACTCACATGATTCTTCCATAGCTTCTTCCATGTAGTTCTTTAGCTTTTTGGGATCTTTCAAATAAGCAACAGATGGGTCATTATTTGATTTTCGCTGTTTTTTTGTTACAGTTTGCCATAGGTTGAATAGGTTGATGGACTATTGTAACAGGCTCTGAAGATGGTAACCAACGCTCTAATTTAGGGCTAGCAGAACATTTAGTATGGCAACTGACATCTCGTGTTTGTTTCTTTGGGGTACTAGGTGGATTAGGTGATTCTGTCTCGGTGCTTATATGTCTTACAGATTTTGATTGCTGATTGAGTAAACTAGAATAAGAAAGACCTATAGATGGGGTTCTGGTTTCAACAAGTTTTCGAGCTTCTGGGTATGAAAGATTTTGACTGGTTTTTACTGCAAGAATTTCTTTTTCCCGGTTCCAAATTCGACAGGAGCGAGAGTATGACATATGGTTACCTTTGCAATTCGCACAGCGTTCTGGTTTTTCACACAATTTACCATCATGGCCGACTTCTGCACAACGAGGACAGGTAACATTGCCACGACAGTTAGTGTTAGTATGACCAAAACGCTGGCATTTGAAACATCGTAAAGAGTTAGGGATATAAGGACGGACTGGACAACTTAGATATCCAGCTTTAATTCTAGATGGTAAATTATGGCTATTGAAGGTTAGTATTATGTGTTTTGTCCGAATAACTTGTCCATTCTTTCGGATAATAATGCGGAGTGCATCTATTACATTTTGTTCTTTTAAATTTGAGAGAAGCTCTTCTATTGAGGAATATAAAAGATCTGGTTCAGATATTAAACCGCGACAAGTATTAACCTTTTACCCCCGGCTATAGAAGATAAAAAACCTGCTCCCTTACTACGGCAAAAGTTCGGAATTTTTTTCCCCCCACATTGGACTGACCAGCTCTCCCGAAACCTTTGTTTCGAAGCGCGGAGAATTTTTGGGCGCATTGCAAACCAGGGTTGTTTTACAGTTCCTGGAAATAATGAGTAGGGTTATCACTTACGCCAGTTATCCCAATTTTGGCTCGTTTTCATTGTTAATTTTAAAATGATTGCTAGAGCATCAGGTATGCGAATTAATACACATGAATCATTACGAAAAAGTACATTAAAAATTTTCCTGATCAGATCGTTCGATTCACGATGAACTGACATTAAAAACTTATCAAAATTTTGACAAATCAACCAAAATTTATTTTAACATTTGCATATAATAATAATATATAATCACATTCGCGTACGATATATGTTAAAGCTAATATATTTTTAGTGCATTGTATAGTATGCAATTAATTCTAAAATCTATATTCAAGGTTTTTAGGAGGAAAAAAGTAAGCATTGTTTACAATGTTTAACGATGTGGCATTGCTTGCAATTTTTTCTTCATTTAAATGTTAAACTAGTTTAACTAAATCTTAGTAAGAAAGTACTTATTAAGTACTTTTTTAGAAGTACTATTTAAGTACTTTAAGTACTTACTTAGAAAGACCCAAAATTTCTTTGTCAATTAATAAATTCATATGCGCACAAGAACAATGAAAAGTAATTCCGTTACATTATCAAAAAACAAAATTGTACTCTATCGAAATATACCAAAATTGATAGGAAGACAGTCTTGTTATGAAGCTGAAATAACTTATTCCTGCATTTTTTTATGGACACATACAAAATAATAATAATAATAATTCGGCTACATTTAAATTATAAGTATTTATTCTCTACAGTGTCACGTTCTGTCTCAATTTTAAACATAAAAAACTTCATACTTACAGTCATAACAATGAAAATGAGTTGGACAAATTAGTTTTTTTATAATTCCTTCCGATAATAGAATTGCATCTCTAAACGCTAATTTTAAAATCATTTTTCTAAAAAATCTCTTGGCTCTACCGAAAGACTAAAATAAAAAGCGTTTGATTACATATTTTCACAATAAAAAAACTTGATACATTTGAAAAAAAAAATGTCAGAAAGTGGCCAACGTAAATTTCAAAATAGCTTAAAAACTTTTTATTTTTTTCAGTACATTGATTGGTATGTAATAACTTCTCAATCTCCTATTCAGAGCTGTGAAAAAGCGTTATGGCCTACAGGCATGTATTATTTATAAATTTTAGTTTATTTAAAATATATTACTTCTTAATTATGTTGCTGTTAGTATGTTTTAACTAAAATTTGTTTGTGAATGACTAAATTCATACACACATGCACTAAAAAAAGTCCGTTACATTGTAAGAGAAAAAAATCGTTATCTTTTTTGAAAAATATAATACTCTTAATTAAAACATTCTGAACTTGATGGGAAGTGTACTACAGTTTTGTAGTACATAGATTTTAGTTACACAGCCTTTACTTTTTTTTCCATACGCACATACGCGCACTTACTGAAAAAAAAAATAAATAAAGGAAAAGAAAAGAAAGAGAAAGTTTTCAATTACAGTAAGTTTAAGAGTGATTATTTTTGACAGTTCACCTTTCGATCTCAATTTTTACACATAAAAAGATAATAATTATAAGCATGCTGATTGAAGTAAATTGGAATCACAGTTTTTTTTTTTTAGCTCACAGGCTATCAAAGCCTGGGAGCTAATGTGCCCGCATATTTTGTATGTCTGTATGTTAGTATGTATGTTCGTAACACGATAACAATTGACTGAAATATCCGATTTGTTTCAAATTTTAGACATAGATTTGTTCTAAAAAGGCACTTTCCTGGGTATTTTTTTGGGGGGGGGGTTCATTTCTTAAGTTTAAATGAGGGGATAACGGGGATTAACGCCCCCCCCCTTCATTTAGATAAATGGATGTTTCATAAAGAAATGTCCAATTTGCTTCATGTTTTTTTATACAGGTTTAATCTGACGAGGTGTTTTCTTGATTAGTTTTGGGGGCTCATTGCTCAGGTATAGAGTAGGGTGGGTCGAAAAAAATCGATATTTTTTTTTCGGATCGTAATACCGCGGAAAAGTTGCTAAATGGTATGACTAAAAAGGGGAAAAAATATTAAAATTATCGGATGTTATCTTCCGTTCGCGCATAAGCTCTAAAGTTTTGAAAAAAATAATTTTTTTTTGAAAATTTGTAATAATTTTTTTTTACGATATTTAATATGTAATAGTGAAAAATTTCATCTACAACACACTAATAAAGTAATATAAAAATACCGGTATTGCACTTCAACATCTTCCGTTCGCGCATGGACATCCAAATATAGCCAAAATACAAGAAAATCGGATTTTTGTCCTATTTTCTTTTCATGTATAGTTACAGATATCAATAATGTAATACCTAATATCTGATTATACATGTTCTGATAGTTAAAGAAAAAAAATTCAGACGTAATTAGGCTTGGTTTTTCGATCGCGCACAGCGATACAAAACTTACTGTCAGCGCGCGCCACTAGCGGGTCAACGACCCACGCCGCGTCACGTG
Organism: Maratus speculifer; assembly: GCA_964019185.1. NCBI lineage: Eukaryota > Metazoa > Arthropoda > Arachnida > Araneae > Salticidae > Maratus > Maratus speculifer. Next base: position 1,205,494 of record CAXHSM010000848.1, read on the forward strand.
ATACCCCCTCTCCGCTGCAGGCAGTCATTACAGTGGTCCGCCGCGCAATTTTGTGTGCCAGTCTGCTGTTGTCTCTTGAGTGCGGTGGATGTGTTGCGTAGTGTGTGTTCTAAATTTCATATTTTGGTGTAGTTTTTTGAACAATTGTGCAATGAATGATGGCATTATCAAAGACAGTGATCACTAGACAAGAATTCCAGTGTCCGTTTTTCGGTACACCAAGAGACTTGCCGCCTAACAAGCTCCCTATAGGAGAGGACGTTCTTCGATGTTTATCGAATGAGAGGTATAATTTAGCAGTTAAACTAAACAACAAAAGGGTTAGTTTTGGACAAGTAGCCAATACAGTAGCTGGCAAAATAGTGTGTTTGTACAATAGAGCATCAATTCCCACCGTAAGTGATAAGAGAGTAGTACAACTGTTGACTGCACTGCATGACAAGTATTATAGTTTAAGAAAATCTCATACTCGAGACAAAAACAAGGAAGTCTTTAAGAGAAACCTTGATGATTTTAAGAAAAAATGCTGTTTGCTTTTTGACATTGCGGCATGCAAATGCCCCATTGCCCTTGAATGTACCTGTCATAAAACACCGGATCAATGCCAGTGTATCTGCTCAATAACTTGTACTTGTGAAAAGCTTAAAAAAATACCTTTACTTGAGCTGAAATTTATCTATTCACTACGCACTCACGGCATTGGCAAAATTGGAACTGTGGACTTAAATGAAACAAAGAAACGTGCCAAATCTTTACAGAGGAAATCTCGTTCCAGCTGTCCAAAACCAAAAGTAGATGTCCAAGTTTCCGAAACTGAACAACGTGATGAATCCTTGACCTCCAGTGACGATTGCAGTGACAGTGACCAAGAATTCATACCTGAATCTCCAAAAAAGAAATCCGGTTGGCAAATGAGGATTAACCTTAAATCTACTGCATTAACTAGTGATCGTTACGGTGTTTCCGATCGTGCTACAGCAGCAATAGCCTCAAGTGTTTTGCAGGACGTTGGCGTGGTAACTAATAGCGACAATTCACAAGTAGTTGACAAGTGTAAAATAAGAAGAGAAAAACACAATGTTAGGGCTGATTTGTCCAGTTCTATAACAGAAAATAAGCTAATTGGGCTATATTTTGATGGCCGTAAAGACGACACTATTGTGGTACAAGAGGCACATTCAAAACGATTTAAAAGAGTGGTAAAGGAGGAACATTACGTGCTTATACAAGAACCTGGTAATATATTTCTGGGTCACGTGACCCCGAATTCAGGAAGTTCAGAGGATATTGCGACCTCTATTATATCCTATTTGACAAGCAATGACATTTCTTTGGACGAATTAGTCGTTATTGGCTGTGATGGCACCAATGTTAACACCGGATTGAAAAACGGTATAATACGCCGTATTGAAACACACTTAGGTAAGCCTCTGCAATGGGCAGTTTGTCTTCTTCATTTTAATGAACTACCCTTCCGCCATTTATTTCAGTATTTAGATGGTAAGTCGACCGGGCCAAATTCTTTGAAAGGACCGATTGGTGGGAAATTGATCAAATGTGAAACACTTCCAGTAGTGCAGTTTGAAAGTATTGATTGCCAAATCCCTGAGATAGACAAAAAAACTCTTAGTAAGGATCAGAAGTATTTGCTGGAAATATCAGAAGCGATTAAATCAGGTGAATGCCCAAAAGATTTATCAATCAGGGATCCAGGACCTTTGTCTCACTCCAGGTGGCTAACAACAGCTAACCGTGCTTTAAGACTCTACATTAGTCAAGAAAATCCAACTGCTGAGTTCCAGGAAATAGTAATATTCATTCTGAAGTCATATATGCCGATGTGGTTTTGTATTAAGAAGACCAAACTTTTTACTGATGGCCCTAAGCTCGTGCACCAATGTATTGAAACCTCAAGATATCTTAAAGATGAACTCAAAGCTGTAATTGACCCAGTTATAGAGAGAAATGGGTTCTTTGCGCATCCAGAACATGTTATGATTACTATGACTCAAGATCCCAGAAAACATATAAGAGAACTGGGCCTCCGCCGCATCATTAAGGCAAGAGAAAGAGACCAAAAGAGGAAAACAATTCGAACGTACGTGGCACCTAAGCTAAACTTTTCCGCAACAGACTACACGGAATTAAATTATTGGACAAACTGTGAATTTTCTTCGCCGCCTCTATTGAAAGATGTCACTGATGATGAACTGAAAACCTACATCAAAACAGAAGAAGTACCGAAGTGGGAAATCCTATCACAGAAGATGCCAGTCCATACTCAAGCAGTGGAGAGAAGCGTCAAGTTGGTGAGCGAGGCTTCTGCTAAGGTTTGCGGATCTGCAGCTCGAGACGGGTACATAAGAACGACACTTAAGTCAAGGTCCACGATGCCAGCCTTTGATAACAAAAGACAGTTCAAACTACCAGACATGTAATCTATTCGTAAGTGAAATATGTACTTTGTATTTATTGGATAATACATCAATAATATGTTGAAGCTTGTATATATTTATTTTTCCTAAGTCCACATTTTTGAGGTTTTCAACACTTTTTTGCTATTTTTACAGCCCATGCGCGAACGGAAGATGTTAAAACTCAATACCAGTATTTTTATATTAATTCATTAGTGTGTCGTAGATGACATTTTCCCCTATTACATATTAAATATCGTAATAAAAAAAATTATTAAAAATTTCCAAAAAAATTTAATTTTTTCAAAATTTAATCAAACTTTAGAGCTCATGCGCGAACGGAAGATAACATCCGATAATTTTAATATTTTTTCCCCTATTTAGTCATACCATTTAGCAACTTTTCCGCGGTATTACGATCCGAAAAAAAAATATCGATTTTTTTCGACCCACCCTAGTATAGAGGAAAGGGGATAAGGGCTAATCTTCCCTTAGGTTAAATCAATAGGTTTTTCATGCGAAGATATCCGATTTGCTTCATATTTCCTATATAGATTTATTCTGATAAGGTGCTTTACTGATTAGGTTTCGGTGTTCATTGGTTGTGTATAAAGGAGCGAAATTACAACCCCCCCCCCTAATGTATCTAATGGGGTTTTCATGCAGAAATGTCCGATTTGTTTAAAATTTTGTATATAGGTTTATTTGCTAATGCGATATTCCGATTAATTTAGGGGATTCGTTGGTTATGTTTAAAAGAATGGGGTGGGGGCTAATCCTCCACCATTAATTTAGATAAATTAGTTTTCATACACATTTGATAACCGATTATCTTCAAATTTGATATACCGGTTTATTTTGGTAATGTACTTCCCTGATTAAATTTGGAGCTTGATTGGTCAGTTATAAAGGGTGCAGATACGGGAGGTAATCCCACCCTCTTAATTTAATTTTCGAGGGGGAAAATTCTTTAAAAAAAAAAAAAATCTGTAATATACTTTTAGTGTGAATAAACTGTAAGCTCAATGTCATCAGTCTAACTGGCGAGTATTCTTTGCATTTTAATACTTTCTGATACAAGAAATTCATGTTGAGTTAGAAGCAGGGGTGTAGTGGAGGGTATACGGAGGTATATGCCGTATACCCTCTGGATTTATTTAAAGAACACTATACCCTCTGGATTTTTTTAAAGAACACCATATACCCTCTGTTTCCTAAGAAAGCTCTAGTATATAAACTCTATTTAGCGTATATTCTCTGCTTAGACCGTATACTCTTTGTTGTCTTTACAACTAAGCAGTTGTTGTCTCATGACGACAGTTGTTTCTTCTGCTTTGCTATCAAATTTGAAAATCCCGCTCAATGCGTCAACTTAAACTGCATTTTACTAAGAATTTTTGTTCTTTAACGAAAATCTAAAAACAGTATCTGCTTATATGATAAATTTGGAAACAAAAACTATTCTATTTAGGTTTATTATAAGATATTCTATATTTAATAAGGATGGCTATAGTTCTTTTTTACAGCAATAGATAAAATTATTTGAAATTTATATGCATTATTTAAATGTATTCTTACTATAAAATATCAAGTCTATAAGGTCTATTTTTTTATTTTATGGGAGGGGGATGAAACAGAATACAAAATATTACGTTATTATCATAGAAGTAAAAGTCATTTGGAAATGAAGGCATAGTATTGTGCTGTTAGAATATGACGCATTGTACTCAGAAAGTTATCTGGCACCAGCGCCGTGCGAAAGGGGGGGAGGCAGTCGCCCGGGCGCGGAACTTTAGGGGGCGCCAAATTTATACTACCAACGCTACCAACGTCATTTTTGGCCTGTTATAAGAATAAACTGGGCGAGAGGAGGCCAAATCAAAACTTTGCTTCGGGCGCAGTTTTCTCTTCGCACGCCCCTGCCTGGCACATTAGACATACAGTATTGGGCAGTAAGAAAATGGCATAACACTCTCTAAAACTGTCAAACTCAAAAAAAAAAAAAAAGATTTACTTGGGAACGGGGAGTGAGATAGAGAATAATTTAGATGACTTGTTATCTATTTGTTGTTATTAGAGAAAAATAAATATGTCAAACATATTGTTTAGAATATTTATAACTTCGTATAATTGTGGTTGGGGGGGGGGGAGAGATAACGAGCGCAGTGCATATTTTAGGAGTTAATAATTTAGATAGATGATTGTCTATTTTTACTAAACAGTACCACTTACAACAGAGTATTTTTTTATTACATAACTTTTTATGATGGGGTAGCTTAAATTTTGGAGGATTTTAAAATTTGAACGATTGATTATTTATTTACTATTCTTAGAGAACAACAAATAGGTAAGCAGAATTTTTTGCTTTAAACTCCTTGTATCGAAGGCATGAAGGAGGCAGGGGGAAGCAGGAATTGAGAGTAGTAAAGTGGGGGGGGGGCGATTCCATGCGGGAAATACTTTATTTCATTTAAGCCATAAAAATATGCTTGATATTTTATAAAGAAAGGGGGGAGGGGCGTATTATCTAGATTTCATGGGACTATAATATTTTAAGTAATAATGTTAAGGAGCAGGGAAAGTTTCAGTATGTGTTTGTGAATTCTAATTTTTTTATTTTATGTGTGGTTCGAAAGGAACCAATTTAGCTCTGAAAAGAGCTGTTTGTTTTTAGCCCTGAGAAGGACTGTTTATTTTAATTGATGGAAAAATTTTATGAATGAATACGAATGCAGAGATTTATATGCTGGTGTATGGAAGATCTTTTAGGAAAATTTGAATGAATTCTTATGGTTTTCACCTATTTGAAAATTCTGCGTTTGTATGGTACTTTGCGAAACAATTTCTATCTATGCTTAAATCAACATTGCACTTTGTACAGATAACTTTAACCCGCCTCTGTAAGCCTTGTTTGGAGCATACCACACATCTTCTATATTTCTTCTCATCCAAAGGCCAGTGGCCTGCAGAGAAAGTATTAGTTACTTCAGAGGAAATATCAGTTTTTGAAGTAACAGTTTCATTTTTTTTACAAGCATTTTAATTAAGGACATGCGGAAGTCTCTGTGGCTTTCAGTGCTTTGTGAGATTATATACGCATTAAGGACAGCAATGTCCAACAAATGAAAAAATAATTTTTTTGTCCATTTTAGCGTGCGTCGTTCGAAGGCATAGCTATTTGCCATCCTGTCACTCAGGTCAACAAACCCCATATTTTCATTATAGTCAGCGACTATTTTTGGTTTTTTTTCCATCGTTTAGATCACTTTGGTCTATGGGCTTGTGCATATTGCTCAGCATATAAACGTCGCGTTTATCCTTCCAACGTAAAGCTGTAAGCCCATTTCCATATCGTATAAGAGTTTCTCCGCGTTTTAATTTGGGCTGCGAAATACATTTAGGAAAATTCTTCCTGTTGTTTCTGACAGTACCGCAAGAATTGATTTGTTTGTCTCTTAGCAGATCACGGTAAACTTCAGGAGATGAAAAAAAATTATCCATGAATAATTTATGTCCCTTTCCTTTGACAGTTTCAGCCATAGTATTGACTACATTATATGATGCAGAATTCAAATCTTTTTTCTGTTTGTCATTGCCCAGGTATACTCTCATATCATATGTGTATCCTTTTTTATCGGCAATCTTGTACATTTTGATTCCCCATTGTTTGCGTTTTTTGGGAATATATTGCCTAAATGCAACACGGCCTTTAAATTTTACTATTACTTCATCTACAGCAACTTCTTCTGTTGGCTCATAGGGTTGTTTGAAAGCCATATTTAAAGCATCGAAAAGTTTTCTCATCTTCCATAATCTGTCATAACTTATTGAATCTTTGGAAGGCTTTTCATTATTATTGGTGAAATGCAAAAAATTAAGGGTTGAAACAAACCTATCTCTTGGCATAATTTTCCTAAAGAAAGGCGTTTCAATTAATACATTTGTGGACCAATAATCATGAATTTTGTCTTTGTGGATTTGACCCATAAGTAAAACAGCACCTAAAAATATTTCTATCTCTTCAGGTGTTGTTTTTTTCCATTCCGGAGAGTGTTTTCTCTTTCCATTCTCCTCTGGTCTTAAGTCAAACACTTGTTCGGCATATCTGTTGGTTTCCATGCTTAACATTCCTAAAACTTCGCTTGGAAATAAAACTTGAAAATAATCATACGCATTTTTAAATTCTGAAGTATCAATGCATATTCCAGGATTCCCAGTAAAGGGCAAAACGTTTACTTCATCATTTTCTTTGGCTTCCTTCCATTCAAATCCTTCCATTTTATTCGGTATTTCCGCATTTTCTTCGTTTAATATTCCGTCAACAGTACAATTGAGAGATTCCTCAGCATCATCAAATTCAAAATCTGAATCACTGTCAGCATAATTCTCTGCATCGCATTCATTCATAAGCTTTATAATCTCTGCTTGGCTGAGACCTTTAAATCTGGGAGCCATAATAAAGAAGATATCACGATTATAAAATTATCTCTAACAAATTGCGCTCCTCTTTCCAAATCTATTGATAAGATACTGACCTGACGAGTCGAAAGAAGCTTTCGCCAAATACTTCTTTTTTTCTCCCCCAAAGAATCGCCAATAGTAAAAACTGACCTCTCTGTCTAACGTGGGTGGGAAATTTTCTCGGAGAGAGGGGGAACTGACAGCTGAGAAATGGCTTTTTTCCTCAAACAGGGGGTCAAAGTCTTCGGTAAACATTCTTACCGGCGCCGTACTGAAAGGATATTTCTCTCTTGGTAATACATCTTACCACGCCGAAGCTAGGAGGTTAAGAACTGGATGAGCTATAACAGAAACAGCAAAAGTACCTATTGTAGTGCAATTGTCCAGAAGCTGTGATTGGCTGGTTGAAGAAACATCGACCAATAAATCCCCAGACTGCAGTTTTCAAGAGTGTGACCGTCGCCAAAAACAGACTGGAATGTTTTTGCGATAAGAAATGGTGAGGTTCTCTTGAAAGAACTATCTGAGAGGCTATCGGTGCGTTTAATTATAAAAAAACGAATAAATGAAGTATTCTGCACAATTTGTTGCTCTCCGGGAGGGAGAGATGTAGGAGGAAGTGAAGCTTTTCCATCCATGCTAGAAAAGATCAATTCGGGCCCCGGCCGCACCACCCACTACCGAGCCCAACAAGGGGATGCACATTCGTGCACCTGTGCTAACCAGGGCCTATACGGTCACAAGACAATCCTATGTCAGTCTCCACCCTTAACGAGATGACTAGTAATTGCTCGCTCGCTTGATCCCTAAAGCCAGTGATAAAAGTCAGCTGAAAAGCCGATTGATGCATACGGGACCAATATGCACCTCCCGTCTACCTGAAGCAGAGGCCAAAGCAGTGTGTTGGTTTCCCTCAACGGCCAGGATCCCCCTTTCCAGGAACACAGGTCGCCACGCACGGCCAACACGTGGTTGATTTAAAATTCTCCATGAGTCGATAAACAGGATGTATCGGCCCATGCAGAATTGCTATCACCTCAGAAAGAGAAAACCACAATGAGAGTGAAACAAAGAGGAACGGAAGGCCAGAGGAGTAAGAAGAAAAAGAAAGGAGAAAGATCACTCAGGTGCCCGGGGTTGTGAAGCCCGTGAATACCTAAAGAAGGTATCCCCCTGGGGGGCTAATTTTGGGAATGCTGTATTGTTGTAAAATAATGTTCAACAATGAGAACTGTAATTAGAGTGTCTTTACATATTACAGTTCATATTTATAATCATTCTTTGTTTACATTTTTATATTGTTGCCCTTATCAACATACAGACATATTGTTGTATTTAGCAATATAACTTATTCAATTTTATGACAATGTATAACAGAAAAAATCTAATTTGGGGAATGCAGTATTGTTGTAAAATAAAGTTTAACAATGGAAACTGCAATTAGAGTGATTTACAGATTCATGTTCATATTTGTATTCAAGCTTTGCTTACATTTTATATTGTTGCACTTATCAATAAATAGTAATATTGTTGTATTTAGAGCTTTAACTTACTCAATTTTACGACAAAGTATAACAGAAAAATGTAAATTTGGAAATGCTCTATTGTTATAAAATAAAGTTCAAAAATGGGAACTTTAATTGAGTGTCTTTACATTTTACAGTTCATATTTGTATTCATTCTTTGTTTATATTTCTATATTGTTGCGCTTATCAATAAACAGTCATATTGTTGCATTTAACGCTGTAACTTATTCAATTTTACAACAATGTATAACAGAAAAATCTAATATTGGAAATGCTGTATAATGCTGTAAAATAAAGTTCAACAATGGGAACTGTACTTAGAGTGTCTTTACATATTACAGTTCATATTTATAATCATTCTTTGTTTACATTTTTATATTGTTGCCCTTATCTATATACAGTCATATTTTTGTATTTAACGCTATAACTTATTCAATTTTACGACAATGTATAACAGAAAAATCTAATTTGGGTATTGCAGTATTGTTGTAAAATAAAGTTTAACAATGGAAACTGCAATTAGAGTGATTTACAGATTCATGTTCATATTTGTATTCAAGCTTTGCTTACATTTTATATTGTTGCACTTATCAATACATATTCATATTGTTGTATTTAACGCTTAAACTTATTCAATTTTACGACAACGTATAACAGAAAAATGTAATCTTGGGAATGCTGTGTTGTTGTAAAATAAAGTTCAACAATGGGAACTTTAAATTCGAGTGGCTTTACATATTACAGTTCATATTTATATTCAGGCTTTGTTTACATTTTTATATCGTTGCACTTATCAATATACAGTCATATTGTTGCATTTAACACTGTAACTTATTCAATTTTACGACAATGTATAACAGAAAAATCTAATTTTGTGAATGCTGTAATGTTGTAAAATAAAGTTCAACAATGAGAACTGTAATTAGAGTGTCTTTACTTATTGCAGTTCATATTTGTATTCATTCTTTGTGTATATTTTTATATTGTTGCATTTCAAAATGCATAGACATATTGTTTCATTTAAAGCTGTGACGTATTCAATTTTACGACAATGTATAACAGAAAAATCTAATTCCGGGAATGCTGTATTGTTGCAAAATAAAGTTCAACAATGGGAACTGTAATTAGAGTGTCTTTACATATTACAGTTCATATTTATATTCAAGCTTTGCTTACACTTCATATTGTTGCACTTATCAAGAAAAAGTCATATTGCTGTATTTAACGCTTTAACTTATTCCATTTTACGACAAAATATAACAGAAAAATCTAATTTTGGGAATGCTGTATTGTTGTAAAATAATGTTCAACAATGGGAACTGTAATTAGAGTGTATTTATTAATTACTGTTCATTTTTATGTTTATTCATTGTTTACATTATTATATTGTTGCGCTTATCAATATATAGTCATATTGTTTCATTTAACGATATAACTTATTCAATTTTACGACAAAGTATAACAGAAAAATCTAATTTTGTGAAACCTGTATTGTTGTAAAATAAATTTCAAAAATGGGAAAATTATTTGAGTGTCTTTACATATTACAGTTCATATTTGTTTTCATTCTTTGTTTATTTTTCTATATTGTTGCGTTTATCAATACACAGTCATATTGTTGCATTTAACGCTGTAACTTATTCAATTTTACGACAATGTATAACAGAAAAATCTAATTTTGGGAATGCTGTATTTTTGTAAAATAAAGTTCAACAATGGGAACTGTAATTAGAGTGTATTTACATATTACTATTCATTTTTATGTTTATTCTTTGTTTACATTATTATATTGTTGCGCTTATCAATATACAGTTATATTGTTGCATTTAACGATATAACTTATTCAATTTTACCACAATGTATAACAGGAAATCTGACTTTTGGAATGCTGTATTGTTGTAAAGTAAGGTTCAACAATGGAAACTGTAATTACAGTGATTTACATATTACAGTTCATATTTATAATCATTCTTTGTTTACATTTTTATAGTGTTGCCCTTATCAATATAAAGTCATATTGTTGTATTTAGCGCTATAACTTATTCAGTTTTACAACAATGTATAACCGAAAAATCTAATTTAGGCAATGCAGTACTGTTGTAAAATAAAGTTCAACAATGGGAACTTTAAATTCGAGTGGCTTTACATATTACAGTTCATATTTATATTCAGGCTTTGTTTACATTTTTATATTGTTGCACTTATCAATATACAGTCATATTGTTGCATTTATCACTGTAACTTATTCAATTTATGACAATGTATACAGAAAAATCTAATTTTGTGAATGCTGTATTGTTGTAAAATAAATTTGAACAATGAGAACTGTAATTACAGTGATTGACAGATTGCATTTTATATTTAATTTTAAGATTAGCTTACACTTTTATATTGTTGCATTTATCAATACATAGACATATTGTTTCATTTAAAGCGGTAACGTATTAAATTTTACGACAATGTGTAACAGAAAAATCTAATTTTGGGAATGCTGTATTGTTGTAAAATAAATTTCAACAATGGGAACAGTAATAAGAGTGTATTTACATATCACGCTTCATATTTATGTTCATTCTTTGTTTATATTATTATATTGTTGTGCTTCTCAATATACAGTCATATTGTTGCATTTAACGCTATAACTTATTCAATTTTACGGCAATGTATAACAGAAAAATCTAATTTGGGGAATTTTGTAAAGTATTGTTCTAAAATAAAGTTCAACAATGGAAACTGCAATTAGAGTGATTTACAGATTCTTGTTCATATTTATATTCAAGCTTTGCTTACATTTTATATTGTTGCACTTATCAATAAATAGTCATATTGTTGTATTTAACGCTTAAACTTAATCAATTTTACGACAACGTATAAAAGAAAAATGTAATCATAAAATGCTGTATTGTTGTAAAATAAAGTTCAACAATGAGAACTGTAATTAGAGTGTCTTTACATCTTACAGTTCATATTTATAATCATTGTTTGTTTACATTTTTATATTGTTGCCCTTATCAATATAAATTTATTTTGTTGTATTTAGCGCTATTACTTATTTAATTTTACGACAATGTATAACAGAAAAATCTAATTTTGGAACGCTGTATTGTTGTAAAATAAAGTTCAACAATGGGAACTTTAAATTCGAGTGGCTTTACATATTACAGTTCACACTTGTATTCATTCTTTGTTTATATTTCTATATTTTTGCGCTTATCAATAAACATTCAGATTGTTGCATTTAACGCTAAAACTTATTCAATTTTAAGACAATGTATAACAGAAAAATCTAATTTTTGGAAGGCTGTATTGTTGTAAAATAAAGTTCAACAATGGGAACTCTTAGAATGTCTTTACATATTACAGTTCACATTTGTATTCATTCTTAGTTTATATTTTTATATTGTTGCGCTTATCAATAAACAGTCATATTGTTGCATTTAATGCTATAACTTATTCAATTTTACGACAATGTATAACAGAAAAATCTAATTTTGGGAATGCTGTATTGTTGTAAAATAAATTTCAACAATGGAAGCTGTAATTAGAGTGTCGTTAATTATTACAGTTCATAATTGTATCAATTCTTTGTGTATATTTTTATATTGTTGCGCTTATCAATAAACAGTCATATTGTAGCATTTAACGCTATAACTTATTTAATTTTACGACAATGTATAACAGAAAAATCTAATTTTGGGAATGCTGTATTGTTGTAAAATAAAGTTCAACAATGGGAACTGTAATTAGAGTGTCTTTACATATTACAGTTCACATTTGTATTCATTCTTTGTTTATATTTTTATATTGTTGCTGTTATCAATAAACAGTCATATTGTTGCATTTAACGCTATAACTTATTCAATTTTACGACAATGTATAACAGAAAAATCTGATTTTTGGAATGCTGTATTGTTGTAAAATAATGTTCAACGATGGAAACTGCAATTACAGTGATTTACACATTGCAGTTCATATTTATATTCAAGATTTGCTTACACTTTTATATTGTTCCATTTATCAATACATAGACATATTGTTGCATTTAACGCTGTAACGTATTCAATTTTACGACAATGTATAACAGAAAAATCTAATTTTGGGAATGCTGTATTGTTGTAAAATAAAGTTCAACAATGGGAGTTGTAATTAGAGTGTCGTTACTTATTACAGTTCATATTTATAATCATTCTTTGTTTACATTTTTATATTTTTGCGCTTATCAGAAAACAGTCATATTGTTGTATTTAGCGCTATAACTTATTCAATTTTACGACAATGTATAACAGAAAAATCTAATTTGGGGAATGCAGTATTGTTGTAAAAAAAGTTCAAAAATGGGAACTTTAATTGAGTGTCTTTACATATTACAGTTCATATTTGTATTCATTCTTTGATTATATTTCTATACTTTTGCGCGTATCAATAAACAACCATATTGTTGCATTTAACGCTATAACTTTTTCAATTTTACGACAATCTATAACAGAAAAATCTAATTTTGGGAAGGCTGTATTGTTGTAAAATAAAGTCAACAATGGGAACTCTTAGAGTGTCTTTACATATTACAGTTCACATTTGTATTCATTCTTTGTTTATATTTTTATATTGTTGCGCTTATCAATAAACAGTCATATTGTTGTATTTCATGCTTTAACTTATTCAAATTTACGACAAAGTATAACAGAAAAATCTAATTTTGTGAACGCTGTATTGTTATAAAATAAAGTTCAACAATGGGAACTTTAAATAGAGTGTCTTTACATATTACAGTTCATATTTTTATTCATTCTTTGTTTATAATTTTATATTGTTGCACTTATCAATAAAGAGTCATATTGTTGTATTTTACGCTTTAACTTATTCAAATTTACGACAATGTATAACAGAAAAATCTAATTTGGGAATGCTGTATTGTTGTAAAATAAATTTCAACAATGGGAACTGTAATTAGAGTGTCTTTATTTATTACAGTTCATAATTGTATTCATTCTTTGTTTACATTTTTATATTGTTGCCCTTATCAATATACAGTCATATTGTTGTATTTAGCAATATAACTTATTCAATTTTACGACAATGTATAACAAAAAAATCTAATTTGGGGAACGTTGTAAGGTATTCTTGTAAAATAAATTTCAACAATGGAAACTGCAATTAGAGTGATTTACAGATTCTTGTTCATATTTATATTCAAGCTTTGCTTACATTTTATATTGTTGCACTTATCAATAAATAGTCATATTGTTGTATTTAACGCTTAAACTAAATCAATTTTACGACAACGTATAACAGAAAAATGTAATCTTAAAATGCTGTATTGTTGTAAAATAAAGTTCAATAATGGGAACTTTAAATTCGAGTGGCTTTACATATTACAGTTCATACTTGTATTCATTCTTTGTTTATATTTCTATATTTTTGCGCTTATCATTAAACAGTCAGATTGTTGCATTTAACGCTAAAACTTATTCAATTTTAAGACAATGTATAACAGAAAAATCTAATTTTTGGAAGGCTGTATTGTTGTAAAATAAAGTTCAACAATGGGAACTCTTAGAGTGTCTTTACATATTACAGTTCACATTTGTATTCATTCTTAGTTTATATTTTTACTAGCAGGCTATGCCCGCTGCGCTGGTCCGTTTTTCCAAACGAATCTTCACACAAACAAAATGGTGATTTGAAATTTCTTTTTTAAAGCAGTGTATACCATCACCTGGAATGTCCTTCCGCAATGCTGAAAACGATGCCAGTGCCAATGACATTGCGATATTGCACTACTGTATGCCTTGGACAAAATTTGGGTAATTAAGTACTATCTCTCTTGTTTTATCATTTATAGTAGAGTTTGATAAGAAAATGAGACCGTTATGACAGCAGGAATCAAAATGTTCTCTACTCATCACATTATTTTGTTAGAAAGAATTTCAATGATTATCAAACTCTATTAATTTTCGTATGGCACATTATCATATGTTAGTTCTTAAACTCCCGAATCTGAACTTGCACTATGTGTAGATCTGGTAGCCTAAATACAATCTCCATTACATGTTGCGTTACATTTTTTAATAACCGTCCTCTCCTGGCAGGTCTACTACAGTTTTCTATCTACCTTGGTCTGTTCCAACAAAGTACATAGCAAAATATGTAAAAAAGAGTGTTTAACTTATATATTTATTAGAACAATGAAGCATAAAAGGTGTGTTTTAAAGCTGAATTATTTGAGTAAAATTAAAAATACATCAGTTTCACTGCCTCTTAATTTTTTTAAACCAGTTGCAAACATGTAGCTTTTAAATAGGGGATAATCTTTATGCTAAATTTTGTAGAAAAATAAAACTTCAGCTTGTAATCAATTCCATTATGATTTTTTACGTCAAACATTAGTATTGCTTATAACGATAGACTTATTTCGTGTCTATTGTCAAATGAAAGTGAAGTTTACAATCATCTATTATTGGCATTTATTTAACCTTTACGTAGGGGCTCTCTCAGTGTCTACCTGAGAATACATGTAAGCCCGGACAGATGCTGTCACAGCCCCTCCGTAAAGGTTAATTCTATACCTTGGCGATAGTTTTTTTGGGGCGGGGGTTCGACGGGGTAATGAAGTAGTATTTAATAGTTAATTTTTGATAAAATTCTGTTGATAGGGCTTAAATGTTAATTAAAACTGCAACATAAACATTAAAAACAAAATTTTCTGCTGTCGGTATTTCATGTATATTTTTTTCTTAGCCAATTTTAAAGTATTTTTTTTAACCTGAATGATTGATAAATTAATTGCAAATATATTTTTTTAATTCTATATATTGTTATTCCGAAGATTTTTCCTGCTCATTGCAAATATTGCTTTTTTAGTGATAGTAAAATAACTGCAGATGAAAAATACATAATAAGGCTAAAACCCAGAATTAACGACAGCTTGGCGAATACCTCTACGGAGACTTGAAAAGTACGCGAGTTCTGTCAACTTAAATATCCAGATAGAATTTTAACAAATAATAGGTACTACTTTATTATTCCATAGATCAATTTCGCCAAATTATACATATTGCAAAACGATTCACCATATTATACAAACGGATATAACTTTTATTTTAAATAACAATAGAATCAATAGATTACTAAAATAGTTATAGAAATACAAATAAAACGTCGAACAAAAAATAGTTGATAACGTAACAAACGCATGTAACATGTTTAATGTCAAATGAATGTGACATTTACGATAATCCATTATTGACATTTAATCTTATATTTTGCCGGCAGTTTTTTGGTCAATGGGATAATTAAGTAGTACCAGATAATATAAAAATATATAAATAATAATATAGCCAATAATATTTTGGTAAGGTGTCATGTATGTATCACGTTGGTGCGATTGCAACAAAATTGTAATTTTATGGATTGCGTGGTAATCTGGTTATTGTTGTTTATTTTCTAATAAACTGTTTCTTTACCTTTCTTTATTGTTTTGTTCTATAGTTATTAATTAAACTTAACTTATTTATTATTGTTTCCTTTTTAAAATAATAGAAAATAATTGAAAATAATATAATATGTAACTGGTATTTGAAAACTTAGTGTTTGCCAAACTGATGTCAGATTTTAAAAAAAACGCGCAAGGTGATGTGTATATAAAAATGGAAAAAATGATTATAATAATGTAAACAAAAAAAAGTAAACAAATAATTAAAAAATTGCCTTTTCGATTTAAAAAAAAATAAATAAAACACCAAGCAGTCGTTAATTCTGTAGTTGCATCAATAGTAAAATTTCTTTTCTTCGTTTGTTTTATAATGAAAAACTATAAATTTAATAATCTCAAATAAAATAATCTGACAAATTTTCTATAACCTCGTTGATGATCTAGAAGTCTCCTTAATACATAAACAAAACGGCAAAGATGTCATATGCGCCGAGTTTGGCGCGATAATTTTTTATGCTAATTTGGCGGAAACATTGTTTTCGAATACCAGTTACATGTGTGTATTTAAATTATTTTACATTATTTAAATAGTAATAAAAATTAATGAAAAAAGTTTAATTAATAAGTATATAACAAAATAATTTATACAATTTATAAAGTAAATAAACATTTTATTTATAAATAAATATTAATAGTCGGGTTAATATGTCAGACAAAATAATGCCAATTTAAAGTCTATTACTTACCTCGGAGATATATAATATCTGTGCCAGTAAAACTTTCAATAATATAGTAAATATGCTACTTGGCGGTGTTCAATTATCGAAGATTAGTCCAATATCATTTTAAATATTATCTAACGCAGGAAAAATATGAAGAAAATTGAAGAAGAAATGGCTAATTAAAACAGACTTGTAAAATATTCTGGCACATATGCCATATATGCATCACGTGCATTTTTTTCTTTTTTTTTACACAAATTTGGCGAAAACTTCGTTTTTAAATATCAATTATATATATATATATTTAATTGTTTTTTATTATTTTAAAAAGGAAATAAAAATAAATAAATAATGTTTTGTTAAAAATTATAAAATAAAACAATTTACATCATTTAAAAAAAATAAATAAGAGTAAATAGTTTATTAATAAATATACAATAGCCGAGCTACCATATGAACATAAAATCGACGTTTTGTTGCAATAGCGCTAATGTGGTGCATATATGACATCTGTGCCATTTTTTTCAGCAGGCAATTTTTATTTCAAAATGTTGAATTTATCGATAGTAATAACGCGAAATTGCATAAATTTCATTTAAATTGCATAGATTTCCTTGTTCAGTTTGTAAATTTTCCCTGGAAGAGAATTTGACAAAATGGCGCAAAAAAGTATGTTTGTTGATTACAATTTTTCAAAATTACGGTGAAAAACTTTTGAAAAAGAATGACATTATTTTACAATATATATGTGTGTCGCAGAATTTCACACTGAAGCTAAAATTTAAATATTTGATTACAAGTTTTAAAATATTAACTTATGTTTATTGAACTTACAATTGAATACTAAAATATACTCCAAAAATTATCTCCTTTTGGAAAAAACAACTTTATTGCGACCTAATGTTAGACATATGCATTTTTGGCTTAATTCTTTGCCGACAAAAGTAAAAAAAAAATCTCAAAGAAACAAACATATAACTCACAATTACTTTTATAATTAGATCTGTCTTTCTCTGGCGAGTAAGTTATATACTATCGAAATCTGATTAAAAAAAAAAGAGAAAGGAATTAATAGAAAGGAAAATAAATATCGTTCAAAATTCATTTAATCAAACTTTCAAGTTATTTTTTTTTATTCTAGCGCAAGGATAAGTCGCCAAATGTTGCATCATATGTAATAGTTCACGTTATTTTTTAAGCGTTACAAATATTTCTTTTATTTTTAAGATAAATATTTTTTTATAATATCATGCCTCATTAAATGGTTTTTCTTTATTATTATTATTATTATTATTATTATTATTATTATTATTATTATTATTATTATTATTATCAATAGTTATTTTATTATCAGTAATTATTTTCTGCCTTTATATTCAAGATGTTTGTAATATTTCTAACAGATATATCCTTTTTAATTTCTTTAGTAATGGTAATTTTCGCCAAAAAATAAGTACTGGCAACCCTTTCGTCAAAAATAACCGAAAAATACTAAATTTAGTACGAAAAATCAGAGTTATCCCTGTATATTTGTATCATAAACCTCCGCAAAAATATTTCCTATCGAATGATATAATCTGCAAAAAGATCCATCGGGTAGTTTTTGAAAACACCCGTTTGGAAGTTTCAGAACTTCTGCTTTATAATATACTAGCAGGCTATGCCCGCTGCGCTGGTCCATATTTCAAAATCAACCGTGGATGAAATGAAATGGTGAATTTAAATTTGTATTTTAAATAATTTGGACCTCCAGCAGCACCTTGCTCATTGCTGAAAACGATTTAGACACCATTGTGATATTAAATTATCTTAAACGTTGAACAAAAATCAGCTATTTAGAAGTAACTATTTTAGTTTATTACTAACAGTGCACATTTGGAAGCGAAATGAGACCATTATGACAACAGGATTTAAAATTTTCCCTTATCTGAAGAAATGCTAAATATTACAGTCGTTACCATGGTACAATTTCTGAAAAATTTCTTCACAACTTTTCATTATGTAAAGCCAGGAACCCAAAGCTACTCCAACCTAAAAAGTTTATATTAAATATTGTCCGCGCGATAAAAGTCACAATTATGCAAGAATCATCTTCAAACTCGTCAAGTACATTGAGATGGTTAATATCTCAGTGGGAATTGCAAATGAGCAAAATCGGCCCAAGGGGGTGGTAATTGGGAAGGGTTCAAAAATTTGAATACCATCTTAACATGGCTTTCACAAAACCAGCTCTTATAAAACAATAGCAGGAAAAAAAGAAACATTTTTCGTTACAGCAAGTTGCCAACGATTAAAAAAAACACACATTAAAATTATCACTACAAAAATTACTTTATTATTGCAAAATTTCCTCCTGAAAAATGAAAAGAAAATTATTTGCTCTTTCGTATTTAAGCATTTTATCTTCAGTTATTTAAGATAAAATAATGTAAATTTGTATAATTTGGCGAACGATTTGACGAAATTGGTTGACGTGATAATCACGTAGTAGCCAATTTATACTTTTCATATTTCACAAAAGATTCCTACACAGACATCATATACGCAATAGGTTTAGCACGATTATCTTGCAACTACAATGTGGCAAAATCCTCGTTTTAGAATACCAAAGAAATTTATGTATATTTTATTATTTTCTATCATTTTAAACAGCAATTAACAATAGATAAAAAGTAACTGTAGAATAAAACAACAAATATCATTTCAAAAAAGAAAAAAAATGAAAGTAAATAAACAACTTATCATCAGATAAACAACTATAGCTTGGCTTCCATATGAGGCAAATGTTGCCATTTTGGCGCCAGTGAGATACCTCGATGAGTATATGACCAAATCCGTGACAAAATTTCCATTTGGAAAAAACTTTAATCGGTATTTATACTGCATTTTCCCTACTTATGTATAAGAAAAAACTTTGACACAGATGTCATGTATGCACCACATTGGCGCAATTTTTTTCTGGCGCCAATTTGGAGAACTTGGTTTTTAATTACCAATTTCATAAATATTTTTTAATTATTTTGTATTATTTAAAAAAAAATAATAAATAAAAAAGTTTAATTAATAGCTATAGAACAAAATGATTTATATTATTTTAAAAAACAAAATGAAAGTTAATAAATAGTTTATTAATAAATAAACAACCATAGTCGGTTTATCATGTGTGGCATAAAATCGCCATTTTGTTGCAATCGTGCGAATGTGGTGCGTATATGACATCTGCGCCAAAACTTTTAAAAGTTGCAATTAAATTATTTTACAGTTTGGATGAGGAAGACATTTATACTAAAATTTAAACATTATACGCATTTTTTTTTGCTATAACTGTTATTTATATATTTACAACTAAACATAAAAAAATATCCTAAAAATGCTCTCACACATTTAAAAGAGAATGAGAGAATTTAGTAATTGTGAACATCGCTCCGGCTTATGCCTTCTTGGTATAAAATCGCATTGTTTGATGACAAAAGTAAATTTAAACACCCAAATAAACAAATAGCATACAATTAACAGATAAAACCATTTTTAAAAGTAATTCTGCTATTTTGTCCTGTAAGACACATAATGGTAGAATTAGATTTTAAAAATAATTTTAAAAAATAGAAAAAATGTTATTTACGTTTTATCTAACAAAATATTTAAAATACTTTTTTTATAGCCTGGCGCGAAAGAGATAAATAGCGTAAAATTGATTGAAGAAATATTGAAGGGGAAATGGTTAATAAAAAAAGACTTATAAATTTTATTCAACAGGAAATTTTTATTTCAAAATGTTGAATTTATCAATAGTAATAACGCATAATTGCATAAATTTACTTTGAATTGCAAAATTTTCCCTTCAGTACTACTTGGTTATACCGTCGACCAATTTCGCCAAATTATACAAATCGCCAAACTATTAGCCAGATTATATAGATTAGCATAAATTTTCATTTAAATAATGAAAAACAAATTAGCAGAACATATATAAAAGTAGAAATAAAATGTCGAATTAATAATCACTTGATGACATAATTAGTATTTATATTATGCTTAATGTCAAGTGAATGTGACATTTACGATCATCCATTATTGACATTTAATCTTGGAATTTGGGGGTAGATTTTTAATCAATGGGGTAATCTTTCCTTCTTCAGTTTTTAAATTTTAAAACTGAAATTTTTCCTGTAAGTGAAATTGACGAAATGGTGCAAGAAAAAATAAATTAACAATGAAAACATTTGCAAAAAGAAATAAAAGACTTATACTCATATCTATATAATTTACGATTGAATATTAAAATATACTCTAAAATTATCTTCACTTGAAAAAAAAAAAAAAAAAAAAAAAAAAAAAAAAAAAAAAAAAAAAAAAAAAAAACATTAAGAACCTAAGTCAGTAGTGCATTTTCGGCTTAAAAACACATTCTTTAGCGACAAAAGCAAGATGAAAATGGTATAGAAACGAATAGTAACTCACAACGTCACAACTTACAGTGTCTTTTACAATCAGATCTGCTTTTTTTTGCTGTAAGTTATATTATACGGAAGTTCGATAAAAAAGAGAAAGAAAATAATAAAAAGGGAAATAACTATCATTGAAAATTCATTTAATCAATTTCTGGAATTCATGTTTTTATTCTAACACCAGGGATAAGTCGCCAAAAGTTGAACCAATTGTTATATTTCGCGTTAATTTATTTTTTAAGCATTACAAATATTCTTTTCATTTTCAAGATAAATATATTTTTATAATATTACGCCTCATTTAAGCGGTCTTTCTTTATTATCATTAATATTGTCAGTAGTTATTTTCTGCTATTATTTGCAAGATATTTGTAATATTTCTAATAGATATAGCCATTTTAATTCTTTTAGCAATTATAATTTTCGCCAAAAACAGCTACTGGCAACCCTTTTGTCAAAAATAACAGAAAAATACGAAATTTACTACGAAAAATCAGAGTTATCCCTGTAAATTTGAATCATAAACCTTCGGAAAAATATTTCCTATCGAATGATACAATCGGCAAAAAAATCCACCGGGTAGTTTTTGAAAACACTCGTTTGGAAGTTTCAGAACTTCTGCTTTATAATATATATGATATGATATAGTTGCGCTTATCAATAAACAGTCATATTGTTGCATTTAATGCTATAACTTATTCAATTTTACGACAATGTATAACAGAAAAATCTAATTTTGGGAATGCTGTATTGTTGTAAAATAAATTTCAACAATGGAAGCTGTAATTAGAGTGTCGTTAATTATTACAGTTCATAATTGTATCAATTCTTTGTGTATATTTTTATATTGTTGCGCTTATCAATAAACAGTCATATTGTTGTATTTAACGCTATAACTTATTCAATTTTACGACAATTTATAACAGAAAAATCTAATTTTGGGAATGCTGTATTGTTGTAAAATAAAGTTTAACAATGGAAACTGTAATTAGAGCGTATTTACATGTTACTCTTCATATTTATATTCATTCTTTTTTATATTATTATATTGTTGCGCTTTTAAATATACAATCATATTGTAGCATTTAACGCTATAACTTATTTAATTTTACGACAATGTATAACAGAAAAATCTAATTTTGGGAATGCTGTATTGTTGTAAAATAAAGTTCAACAATGGGAACTGTAATTAGAGTGTCTTTACATATTACAGTTCACATTTGTATTCATTCTTTGTTTATATTTTTATATTGTTGCTGTTATCAATAAACAGTCATATTGTTGCATTTAACGCTATAACTTATTCAATTTTACGACAATGTATAACAGAAAAATCTAATTTGGGAATGCTGTATTGTTGTAAAATAAATTTCAACAATGGGAACTCTTAGAGTGTCTTTACATATTACAGTTCACATTTGTATTCATTCTTTGTTTATATTTTTATATTGTTGCGCTTATCAATAAAGAGTCTTATTGTTGCATTTAATGCTATAACTTATTCAATTTTACGACAATGTATAACAGAAAAATCTAATTTTGGGAATGCTGTATTGTTGTAAAATAAAGTTCAACAATGGGAACTCTTAGAGTGTCTTTACATATTACAGTTCACATTTGTATTCATTCTTTGTTTATATTTTTATATTATTGCGCTTATCAATAAAGAGTCTTATTGTTGCATTTAATGCTATAACTTATTCAATTTTACGACAATGTATAACAGAAAAATCTAATTTTGGGAATGCTGTATTGTTGTAAAATAAAGTTCAACAATGGAAACTGTAATTAGAGTGTCTTTACATATTACAGTTCATATTTGTATTCATTCTTTGTTTATATTTTTATATTGTTGCTGTTATCAATTAACAGTCATATTGTTGCATTTAACGCTATAACTTATTCAATTTTACGGCAATGTATAACAGAAAATCTGATTTTTGGAATGATGTATTGATGTAAAAAATGGTTCAACAATGGAAACTACAGTGAAATAAAATCAACAGTGATTTACAGATTGCAATTCATATTTATATTCAAGATTAGCTTACACTTTTATATTGTTGCATTTATCAATACATAGACATACTGTTACATTTAACGCTGTAACGTATTCAATTTTACGACAATGTATAACAGAAAAATCTAATTTTGGAATGTTGTATTGTTGTAAAATAAAGTTCAACTATGGGAACTGTAATTAGTGTGTCTTTACATATTACTGTTCATATTTATGTTCATTCTCTGTTTACATTATTATATTGTTGCGCTTATCAATATACAGTCATATTGTTGTATTTAACTTTTTAACATATTCAATATTACCTCAAAGAATAACAGAAAAAACTAATTTTGGGAATGCTGTATTGTTGTAAAATAAAGTTGAACAATGGGTACTTTAAATAGAGTGTCTTTACATATTACAGTTCATATTTATATTCATGCTTTGTTTACATTTTTATATTGTTGAACTTATCAATATACAGTCATAATGTTGCATTTAACACTGCAATTTATTCAATTTTACGACAATGTATTACAGAAAAATATAATTTTGGGAATGCTGTATTGTTGTAAAATAAAGTTTAACTATGGGAACTTTAAATAGAATGTCTTTACATATTACAATTCATATTTGTATTCATTCTTTGTTTGTATTTTTATATTGTTGCGCTTATCAATAAAAAATCATATTGTTGCATTTAACGCTATAACTTATTCAATTTTACGACAATGCATAACAGAAAAATCCAATTTTGTGAATGCAGTATTGTTTTAAAAAAAAGTTCAACAATGGAAACTGTAATTACAGTGATTTTCACATTGCAGTTCATATTTATATTCAAGATTTGCTTACACTTTTATATTGTTGCATTTATAAATACATAGACATATTGTTGCATTTAACGCTGTAACAAATTCAATTTTACGACAATGTATAACAGAAAAATCAAATTTTGGGAATGCTGTATAGCTGTAAAATAAAGTTCAACAATGGGAACTGTAATTAGAGTGTATTGACATATTACGCTTTATATTTATGTTCATTCTTTGTTTATATTATTATATTGTTGCGCTCATCAATATACAGTCATATTGTTGCATATAACGCTATAAAATATTCAATATCACGACAATGTATAACAGAAAAATCTAATTTTGTGAATGCTGTATTGTTGTAAAATAAAGTTCAACAATAGGTATTTTAATTGAGTGCCTTTATATATTACAGTTCATATTTGTGTTCATTCTTTGTTTATATTTTTTATTGTTGCGCTTATCAATAAACAGTCATATTGTTGCATTTAACGCTATAACTTATTCAATTTTACGACAATGCATAACAGAAAAATCTAATTTGGGGAATGCAGTATTGTTTTAAAATAAAGTTCAACAATGGAAACTGCAATTAGAGTGATTTACAGATTCTTGTTCATATTTATATTCAAGCTTTGCTTACATTTTATATTGTTGCACTTATCAATAAAGAATCATATTGTTGTATTTCACGCTTTTACTTATCCAAATTTACGAAAAAGTATAACAGAAAAATCTAATTTTGGGAACGCTGTATTGTTATTAAATAACGTTCAACAATGGGAGCTTTAAATAGAATGTCTTTACATATTACAGTTCATACTTGTATTCATTCTTTGTTTATATTTTATATTGTTGCGCTTATCAATAAACAGTCATATTGTTGCATTTAACGCGATATCTTATTCAATTTTACGACAATGCATAACAGAAAAATCTAATTTGGGGTATGCAGTATTGTTTTTTAAAAAAGTTCAACAATGGAAACTGCAATTAGAGTGATTTACAGATTCTTGTTCATATTTATATTCAAGCTTTGTTTACATTTTATATTGTTGCACTTATCAATAAAGAGTCATGTTGTTGTATTTTACGCTTTAAATTATTCAATTTTTCGACAATGGATAACAGAAAAATCTAATTTTGGGAATGCTGTATTGTTGTAAAATAAAGTTCAACAATGGGAATTGTAATTGTAGAGTGTCTTTACATATTACAGTTCACATTTATATTCATTTTTTGTTTATATTTCTATATTGTTGCGGTTGTCAATAAACAGTCATATTGTTGCATTTAACGCTATAACTTATCCAATTTTACGACAATGTATAACAGAAAAATCTAATTTTGGGAATGCTGTATTGTTGTAAAATAAAGTTCAACAATCAGAACTGTAATTAGAGTGTATTGACATATTACAGTTCATAATTGTATTCACTCTTTGTGTATATTTTTATATTGTTGCGCTTATCAATATACAGTCATATTGTTGCATTTAACGCTATAACGTATTCAATTTTACAACAATGTATAACAGATAAATCTGCTTTTTGGAATGCTGTATTGTTGTAAAATAATGTTCAACAATGGAAACTGTAATTACAGTGATTTACACATAGCAGTTCATATTTATATTCAAGATTTGCTTACACTTTTTTATTGCTGCATTTATCAATGCATAGACATATTGTTGTATTTAACGCTGTAACATATTCAATTTTACGATAATGTATAACAGAAAAATCTAATTTTGGGAATGCTGTATTGTTGTAAAATAATGTTCAACAATGAGAACTGTAATTAGAGTGTCTTTACATCTTACAGTTCATATTTATAATCATTCTTTGTTTACATTTTTATATTGTTGCCCTTATCAATATAAATTTATTTTGTTGTATTTAGCGCTATTACTTATTTAATTTTACGACAATGTATAACAGAAAAATCTAATTTTTGGAATGCTGTATTGTTGTGAAATAAAGTTCAAAAATGGAAACTGCAATTAGAGTGATTTACAAATTCTTGTTCATATTTATATTCAAGCTTTGCTTACATTTTATATTGTGGCACTTATCAATAAACAGTCATTATGTTGCATATAACGCTATAACTTATTCAATTTTACGACAATATTGTTGCGCTTATCAATAAACAGTCATATTGTTGCATTTAACGCTATAACTTATTCAATTTTACGACAATGCATAACCGAAAAATCTAATTTGGGGAATGCAGTATTGTTTCAAAATAAAGTTCAACAATGGAAACTGCAATTAGAGTGATTTACAGATTCTTGTTCATATTAATATTCAAGCTTTGCTTACATTTTATATTGTTGCACTTATCAATAAAGAGTCATATTATTGTATTTTACGCTTTAACTTATTCAATTTTTCGAAAATGTATAACAGAAAAATCTAATTTTGGGAATGCTGTTTTGTTGTAAAATAATGTTCAACAATGAGAAATGTAATTACAGTGTCATTACATATTACAGTTCATAATTAAAATCATTCTTTGTTTACACTTTTATATTGTTGCCCTTATCAATATACAGTCACATTGTTGTATTTAGCAATATAATTTATTCAATTTTACGACAATGTATAATAGAAAAATCTAATTTGGGGAATGTTGTAAGGTATTGTTGTAAAATAAAGTTCAACAATGGAAACTGCAATTAGAGTGATTTACAGATTGTTGTTCATATTTATATTCAAGCTTTGCTTATATTTTATATTGTTGCACTTATCAATATAGAGTCATATTGTTGTATTTCACGCTTTAACTTATTCAAATTTACGACAAAGTATAACAGAAAAATCTAATTTTGGAACGCTGTATTGTTGTAAAATAAAGTTCAACAATGGGAACTTTAAATTCAAGTGGCTTTACATATTACATTTCATACTTGTATTCATTCTTTGTTTATATTTCTATATTTTTGCGCTTATCAATAAACAGTCATATTGTTGCATTTAACGCTATAATTTATTCAATTTTACGACAATGTATAAGAGAAAAATCTAATTTTGGGAATGCTGTATTGTTGTAAAATAAATTTCAACAATGGGAACTGTACTTAGAGTGTCGTTACTTATTACAGTTCATAATTGTATCAATTCTTTGTGTATATTTTTATATTGTTGGGCTTATCAATAAACAGTCATATTGTTGCATTTAACGCTATAACTTACTCAATTTTACGACAATGTATAACAGAAAAATCTAATTTTGGGAATGCTGTATTGTTGTAAAATAAAGTTCAACAATGGGAACTGTAATTAGAGTGTATTGACATATTACGCTTCATATTTATGTTCATTCTTTGTTTATATTAATATATTGTTGCGCTCATCAATATACTGTCATATTGTTGCATTTAACGCAATAAAATATTCAATTTTACGACAATGTATAATAGAAAAAACTAATTTGGTGAATGCTGTACTGTTGTAAAATAAAGTTCAACAATGGGAATTTTAATTGAGTGCCTTTATATATTACAGTTCATATTTGTATTCATTCTTCGTTTATATCTTTATATTGTTGCGCTTATCAATAAACAGTCATATTGTTGCATTTAACGCTATAACTTATTCAATTTTACGACAATTTATAACAGAAAAATCTAATTTTGTGAATGCTGTATTGTTGTAAAATAAATTTCAACAATGGGACCTTTACTTAGAGTGTCTTTACTTATTACAGTTCATAATTGTATTCATTATTTGTGTATATTTTCATATTGTTGCGCTTATCAATAAACAGTCATATTGTTGCATTTAACGCTATAACTTATTCAATTTTACGACAATTTATAACAGAAAAATCTAATTTTGGAACGCTGTATTGTTGTAAAATAAAGTTCAACAATGGGAACTTTAAATTCGAGTGGCTTTATATATTACAGTTCATACTTGTATTCATTCTTTGTTTATATTTCTATATTTTTGCGCTTATCAATAAACAGTCAGATTGTTGCATTTAACGCTATAATTTATTCAATTTTACGACAATGTATAACAGAAAAATCTAATTTTGGGAATGCTGTTTTGTTGTAAAATAATGTTCAACAATGTGAACTGTAATTAGAGTGTCTTTACATATTACAGTTCATAATTAAAATCATTCTTTGTTTACACTTTTATATTGTTGCCCTTATCAATATACAGTCACATTGTTGTATTTAGCAATGTAACTTATTCAATTTTACGACAATGTATAACAGAAAAATCTAATTTGGGGAATGTTGTAAGGTATTGTTGTAAAATAAAGTTCAACAATGGAAACTGCAATTAGAGAGATTTACAGATTCTTGTTCATATTTATATTCAAGATTTGCTTACATTTTATATTGTTGCACTTATCAATATAGAGTCATATTGTTGTATTTCACGCTTTAACTTATTCAAATTTACGACAAAGTATAACAGAAAAATCTAATTTTGAAACGCTGTATTGTTGTAAAATAAAGTTCAACAATGGGAACTGTAATGAGTGTGTATTGACATATTACGCTTCATATTTATGGTCATTCTTTGTTTATATTATTATATTGTTGCGCTCATCAATATACTGTCATATTGTTGCATTTAACGCTATAAAATATCCAATTTTACGACAATGTATAACAGAAAAAACTAATTTGGTGAATGCTGTACTGTTGTAAAATAAAGTTCAACAATGGGAATTTTAATTGAGTGCCTTTATATATTACAGTTCATATTTGTATTCATTCTTTGTTTATATTTTTATAGGAATGCAGTATTGTTTAAAAAAAAAGTTCAACAGTGGAAACTGCAATTAGAGTGATTTACAGATTCTTGTTCATATTTATATTCAAGCTTTGTTTACATTTTATATTGTTGCACTTATCAATAAAGAGTCATATTGTTGTATTTTACGCTTTAACTTATTCAATTTTTCGACAATGGATAACAGAAAAATCTAATTTTGGGAATGCTGTATTGTTGTAAAATAATGTTCAACAATGGGAACTGTAATTAGAGTGTATTTACATATTACTGTTCATATTTATGTTCATTCTTTGTTTACATTTTTATATTGTTGCGCTTATCAATATACAGTCATATTGTTGCATTTAACGCTATAAATTATTCAATTTTACGACTATGTATAACGGGAAAATCTAATTTTGTGAATGCTGTATTGTTGTAAAATAAAGTTCAACAATAGGTATTTTAATTGAGTGCCTTTATATATTACAGTTCATATTTGTGTTCATTCTTTGTTTATATTTTTTATTGTTGCGCTTATCAATAAACAGTCATATTGTTGCATTTAACGCTATAACTTATTCAATTTTACGACAATGCATAACAGAAAAATCTAATTTGGGGAATGCAGTATTGTTTTAACATAAAGTTCAACAATGGAAACTGCAATTAGAGTGATTTACAGATTCTTGTTCATATTTATATTCAAGCTTTGCTTACATTTTATATTGTTGCACTTATCAATAAAGAATCATATTGTAGTATTTCACGCTTTTACTTATTCAAATTTACGAAAAAGTATAACAGAAAAATCTAATTTTGGGAACGCTGTATTGTTGTAAAATAAAGTTCAACAATGGGAGCTTTAAATAGAATGTCTTTACATATTACAGTTCATACTTGTATTCGTTCTTTGTTTATATTTTATATTGTTGCGCTTATCAATAAACAGTCATATTGTTGCATTTAACGCGATATCTTATTCAATTTTACGACAATGCATAACAGAAAAATCTAATTTGGGGTATGCAGTATTGTTTTTAAAAAAAGTTCAACTATGGAAACTGCAATTAGAGTGATTTACAGATTCTTGTTCATATTTATATTCAAGCTTTGT
Organism: Maratus speculifer; assembly: GCA_964019185.1. Lineage (NCBI taxonomy): Eukaryota > Metazoa > Arthropoda > Arachnida > Araneae > Salticidae > Maratus > Maratus speculifer. The sequence continues at coordinate 1,235,170 of CAXHSM010000848.1, forward strand.
TTACATTTTATATTGTTGCACTTATAAATAAAGTGTCATATTGTTGTATTTTACGCTTTAAATAATTCAATTTTTCGACAATGGATAACAGAAAAATCTAATTTTGGGAAGGCTGCATTGTTGTAAAATAAAGTTCAACAATGGGAACTGTAATTAGAGTGTCTTTACATATTACAGTTCACATTTATATTCATTTTTTGTTTATATTTTTATATTGTTGCGGTTATCAATAAACAGTCATATTGTTGCATTTAATGCTATAACTTATCCAATTTTACGAAAATGTATAACAGAAAAATCTAATTTTGGGAATGCTGTATTGTTGTAAAATAAACTTCAACAATTGGAACTGTAATTAGAGTGTATTGACATATTACAGTTCATAATTGTATTCATTCTTTGTTTATATTTTTATATTGTTGCGCTTATCAATATACAGTCATATTGTTGTATTTAACGCTGTAACATATTCAATTTTACGACAATGTATAACAGAAAAATCTAATTTTGGGAATGCTGTATTGTTGTAAAATAATGTTCAACAATGAGAACTGTAATTAGAGTGTCTTTACATCTTACAGTTCATATTTATAATCATTGTTTGTTTACATTTTTATATTGTTGCCCTTATCAATATAAATTTATTTTGTTGTATTTAGCGCTATTACCTATTTAATTTTACGACAATGTATAACAGAAAAATCTAATTTTTGGAATGCTGTATTGTTGTAAAATAAAGTTTAACAATGAAAACTGCAATTAGAGTGATTTACAGATTCTTGTTCATATTTATATTCAAGCTTTGCTTACATTTTATATTGTTGCACTTATCAATAAACAGTCATATTGTTGCATATAACGCTATAACTTATTCAATTTTACGTCAATATTGTTGCGCTTATCAATAAACAGTCATATTGTTGCATTTAACGCTATAACTTATTCAATTTTACGACAATGCATAACCGAAAAATCTAATTTGGGGAATGCAGTATTGTTTCAAAATAAAGTTCAACAATGGAAACTGCAATTAGAGTGATTTACAGATTCTTGTTCATATTTATATTCAAGCTTTGCTTACATTTTATATTGTTGCACTTATCAATAAAGAGTCATATTGTTGTATTTTACGCTTTAACTTATTCAATTTTTCGACAATGTATAAATGAAAAATCTAATTTGGTGAATGCTGTATTGTTGTAAAATAAAGTTCGACAATGGGATTTTTAATTGAGTGCCTTTATATATTACAGTTCATATATGTATTCATTCTTCGTTTATATCTTTATATTGTTGCGCTTATCAATAAACAGTCATATTGTTGTATTTAACTTTTTAACATATTCAATTCTACCTCAAAGAATAACAGAAAAAACTAATTTTGGGAATGCTGTATTGTTGTAAAATAAAGTTGAACAAAGGGTACTTCAATGGAAACTGTAATTAGAGTGTATTTACATGTTACTGTTCATATTTATGTTCATTCTTTTTTTATATTATTATATTGTGTCGCTTTTCAATATACAGTCTTATTGTTACATTTAACGCTAAAACTTACTTAATTTAACGACAATGTATAACAGAAAAATCTAATTTTGGGAATGCTGTATTGTTGTAAAATAAAGTTCAACAATGGGAACTGTAATTAGAGTGTCTTTACATATTACAGTTCACATTTGTATTATTTTTATATTGTTGCTGTTATCAATAAACAGTCATATTGTTGCATTTAACGCTATAACTTATTCAATTTTATGGTAATGTATAACAGAAAATGTGATTTTTGGAATGCTGTATTGTTGTAAAATAAGGTTCAACAATGGAAAATGTAATTACAGTGTTTTACAGATTGCAATTCATATTTATATTAAAGATTAGCTTACACTTTTATATTGTTGCATTTATCAATTCATAGACATACTGTTACATTTAACGCTGCAACGCATTCAATTTTACGACAATGAATAACAGAAAAATCTAATTTGGGGAATGCAGTATTGTATCAAAATAAAGTTCAACAATGGAAACTGCAATTAGAGTGATTTACAGATTCTTGTTCATATTTATATTCAAGCTTCGCTTACATTTTATATTGTTGCAATTATCAATAAAGAGTCATATTGTTGTATTTCACTTTAACTTATTCAAATTTACGACAAAGTATAACAGAAAAATCTAATTTTGGAACGCTGTATTGTTGTAAAATAAAGTTCAACAATGGGAACTCTTAGAGTGTCTTTACATATTACAGTTCACATTTATATTCATTGTTTGTTTATATTTCTATATTTTTGCGCTTATCAATAAACAGTCAGATTGTTGCATTTAACTCTAAAACTTATTCAATTTTAAGGCAATGTATAACAGAAAAGTCTAATTTTGGGAATGCTGTATTGTTGTAAAATAAAGTTCAACAATGGGAACTCTTAGAGTGTCTTTACATATTACAGTTCACATTTGTATTCATTCTCTGTTTATATTTTTAAACTGTGGCGCTTATCAATAAACAGTCATATTGTTGCATTTAACGCTATAATTTATTCAATTTTACGACAATGTATAACAGAAAAATCTAATTTTGGGAATGCTGTTTTGTTGTAAAATAATGTTCAACATTGAGAAATGTAATTAGAGTGTCTTTACATATTACAGTTCATAATTAAAATCATTCTTTGTTTACACTTTTATATTGTTGCCCTTATCAATATACAGTCACATTGTTGTATTTAGCAATATAACTTATTCAATTTTACGACAATGTATAACAGAAAAATCTAATTTGGGGAATGTTGTAAGGTATTGTTGTAAAATAAAGTTCAACAATGGAAACTGCAATTAGAGTGATTTACAGATTCTTGTTCATATTTATATTCAAGCTTTGCTTACATTTTATATTGTTGCACTTATCAATATAGAGTCATATTGTTGTATTTCACGCTTTAACTTACTCAAATTTACGACAAAGTATAACAGAAAAATCTAATTTTGGAACGCTGTATTGTTGTAAAATAAAGTTCAACAATGGGAACTCTTAGAGTGTCTTTACATATTACAGTTCACATTTGTATTCATTCTCTGTTTATATTTTTAAACTGTGGCGCTTATCAATAAACAGTCATATTGTTGCATTTAACGCTATAATTTATTCAATTTTACGACAATGTATAACAGAAAAATCTAATTTTGGGAATGCTGTTTTGTTGTAAAATAATGTTCAACATTGAGAAATGTAATTAGAGTGTCTTTACATATTACAGTTCATAATTAAAATCATTCTTTGTTTACACTTTTATATTGTTGCCCTTATCAATATACAGTCACATTGTTGTATTTAGCAATATAACTTATTCAATTTTACGACAATGTATAACAGAAAAATCTAATTTGGGGAATGTTGTAAGGTATTGTTGTAAAATAAAGTTCAACAATGGAAACTGCAATTAGAGTGATTTACAGATTCTTGTTCATATTTATATTCAAGCTTTGCTTACATTTTATATTGTTGCACTTATCAATATAGAGTCATATTGTTGTATTTCACGCTTTAACTTACTCAATTTTACGACAATGTATAACAGAAAAATCTAATTTTGGGAATGCTGTATTGTTGTAAAATAAAGTTCAACAATGGGAACTGTAATTAGAGTGTATTGACATATTACGCTTCATATTTATGTTCATTCTTTGTTTATATTATTATATTGTTGCGCTCATCAATATACTGTCATATTGTTGCATTTAACGCTATAAAATATTCAATTTTACGGCAATGTATAACAGAAAAAACTAATTTGGTGAATGCTGTACTGTTGTAAAATAAAGTTCAACAATGGGAATTTTAATTGAGTGGCTTTATATATTACAGTTCATATTTGTATTCATTCTTCGATTATATCTTTATATTGTTGCTCTTATCAATAAACAATCATATTGTTGCATTTAACGCTATAACTTATTAAATTTTACGACAATTTATAACAGAAAAATCTAATTTTGTGAATGCTGTATTGTTGTAAAATAAAGTTCAACAATGGAAACTGTAATTAGAGTGTATTTACATGTTACTGTTCATATTTATGTTCATTCTTTTTTTATATTATTATATTGTTGCGCTTTTCAAAATACAGTCATATTGTTGCATTTAACGCTATAACTTATTCAATTTTACGACAATGTGTAACAGAAAAATTTAATTTTGGGAATGCTGTATTGTTGTAAAATAAAGTTCAACAAAGGGAACTGTAATTAGAGTGTCTTGATATATTACAGTTCACATTTGTATTCATTCTTTGTTTATATTTTTATATTGTTGCTGTTAACAATAAACAGTCAGATTGTTGAATTTAACTCTAAAACTTATTCAATTTTAAGGCAATGTATAACAGAAATGTCTAATTTTGGGAATGCTGTATTGTTGTAAAATAAAGTTCAACAATGGGAACTCTTAGAGTGTCTTTACATATTACAGTTCACATTTGTATTGATTCTTTTTTTATATTTTTATACTGTTGCGCTTATCAATAAACAGTCATATTGTTGCATTTAACGCTATAATTTATTCAATTTTACGACAATGTATAAGAGAAAAATCTAATTTTGGGAATGCTGTATTGTTGTAAAATAAATTTCAACAATGGGAACTGTACTTAGAGTGTCGTTACTTATTACAGTTCATAATTGTATCAATTCTTTGTGTATATTTTTATATTGTTGCGCTTATCAATAAACAGTCATATTGTTGCATTTAACGCTATAACTTATTCAATTTTACGACAATGTATAACAGAAAAATCTAATTTTGGGAATGCTGTATTGTTGTAAAATAAAGTTTAACAATGGAAACTGTAATTAGAGTGTCTTTACATATTACAGTTCATATTTGTATTCATTCTTTGTTTATATTTTTATATTGTTGCTGTTATCAATTAACAGTCATATTGTTGCATTTAACGCTATAACTTATTCAATTTTACGGCAATGTATAACAGAAAATCTGATTTTTGGAATGATGTATTGATGTAAAAAATGGTTCAACAATGGAAACTACAGTGAAATGGAATCAACAGTGATTTACAGATTGCAATTCATATTTATATTCAAGATTAGCTCACACTTTTATATTGTTGCATTTATCAATACATAGACATACTGTTACATTTAACGCCGTAACGTATTCAATTTTACGACAATGTATAACAGAAAAATCTAATTTTGGAATGTTGTATTGTTGTAAAATAAAGTTCAACTATGGGAACTGTAATTTGTGTGTCTTTACATATTACTGTTCATATTTATGTTCATTCTCTGTTTACATTATTATATTGTTGCGCTTATCAATATACAGTCATATTGTTGTATTTAACTTTTTAACATATTCAATATTACCTCAAAGAATAACAGAAAAAACTAATTTTGGGAATGCTGTATTGTTGTAAAATAAAGTTTAACTATGGGAACTTTAAATAGAATGTCTTTACATATTACAATTCATATTTGTATTCATTCTTTGTTTGTATTTTTATATTGTTGCGCTTATCAATAAAAAATCATATTGTTGCATTTAACGCTATAACTTATTCAATTTTACGACAATGCATAACAGAAAAATCCAATTTGGTGAATGCAGTATTGTTTTAAAAAAAAGTTCAACAATGGAAACTGTAATTACAGTGATTTTCACATTGCAGTTCATATTTATATTCAAGATTTGCTTACACTTTTATATTGTTGCATTTATAAATACATAGACATATTGTTTCATTTAAATCTGTAACGTATTCAAACTTACGACAATGTATAAGAGAAAAATCTAATTTGGGGAATGCAGTATTGTTGTAAAATAAAGTTCAACAATGGGAACTTTACTTAGAGTGTCTTTACTTATTACAGTTCATAATTGTATTCATTATTTGTGTATATTTTCATATTGTTGCGCTTATCAATAAACAGTCATATTGTTGCATTTAACGCTATAACTTATTCAATTTTACGACAAAGTATAACAGAAAAATCTAATTTTGGAACGCTGTATTGTTGTAAAATAAATTTCAACAATGGGAACTTTACTTAGAGTGTCTTTACTTATTACAGTTCATAATTGTATTCATTATTTGTTTATATTTCTATATTTTTGCGCTTATCAATAAACAGTCAGATTGTTGCATTTAACGCTATAATTTATTCAATTTTACGACAATGTATAACAGAAAAATCTAATTTTGGGAATGCTGTTTTGTTGTAAAATAATGTTCAACAATGTGAACTGTAATTAGAGTGTCTTTACATATTACAGTTCATAATTAAAATCATTCTTTGTTTACACTTTTATATTGTTGCACTTATCAATATACAGTCACATTGTTGTATTTAGCAATGTAACTTATTCAATTTTACGACAATGTATAACAGAAAAATCTAATTTGGGGAATGTTGTAAGGTATTGTTGTAAAATAAAGTTCAACAATGGAAACTGCAATTAGAGAGATTTTCAGATTCTTGTTCATATTTATATTCAAGATTTGCTTACATTTTATATTGTTGCACTTATCAATATAGAGTCATATTGTTGTATTTCACGCTTTAACTTATTCAAATTTACGACAAAGTATAACAGAAAAATCTAATTTTGAAACGCTGTATTGTTGTAAAATAAAGTTCAACAATGGGAACTGTAATGAGTGTGTATTGACATATTACGCTTCATATTTATGGTCATTCTTTGTTTATATTATTATATTGTTGCGCTCATCAATATACTGTCATATTGTTGCATTTAACGCTATAAAATATCCAATTTTACGACAATGTATAACAGAAAAAACTAATTTGGTGAATGCTGTACTGTTGTAAAATAAAGTTCAACAATGGGAATTTTAATTGAGTGCCTTTATATATTACAGTTCATATTTGTATTCATTCTTCGTTTATATCTTTATATTGTTGCGCTTATGAATAAACAGACATATTGTTGCATTTAACGCTATAACTTATTCAATTTTACGACAATTTATAACAGAAAAATCCAATTTGGGGAATGCAGTATTGTTTCAAAAAAAAGTTCAACAATGGAAACTGCAATTAGAGTGATTTACAGATTCTTGTTCATATTTATATTCAAGCTTTGTTTACATTTTATATTGTTGCACTTATCAATAAAGAGTCATATTGTAGTATTTCACGCTTTTACTTATTCAAATTTACGAAAAAGTATAACAGAAAAATCTAATTTTGGGAACGCTGTATTGTTGTAAAATAAAGTTCAACAATGGGAGCTTTAAATAGAATGTCTTTACATATTACAGTTCATACTTGTATTCATTCTTTGTTTATATTTTATATTGTTGCGCTTATCAATAAACAGTCATATTGTTGCATTTAACGCGATATCTTATTCAATTTTACGACAATGTATAACGGGAAAATCTAATTTTGTGAATGCTGTATTGTTGTAAAATAAAGTTCAACAATGGAAACTGCAATTAGAGAGATTTTCAGATTCTTGTTCATATTTATATTCAAGATTTGCTTACATTTTATATTGTTGCACTTATCAATATAGAGTCATATTGTTGTATTTCACGCTTTAACTTATTCAAATTTACGACAAAGTATAACAGAAAAATCTAATTTTGAAACGCTGTATTGTTGTAAAATAAAGTTCAACAATGGGAACTGTAATTAGAGTGTATTTACATATTACTGTTCATATTTATGTTCATTCTTTGTTTACATTTTTATATTGTTGCGCTTATCAATATACAGTCATATTGTTGCATTTAACGCTATAAATTATTCAATTTTACGACTATGTATAACGGGAAAATCTAATTTTGTGAATGCTGTATTGTTGTAAAATAAAGTTCAACAATAGGTATTTTAATTGAGTGCCTTTATATATTACAGTTCATATTTGTGTTCATTCTTTGTTTATATTTTTTATTGTTGCGCTTATCAATAAACAGTCATATTCTTGCATTTAACGCTATAACTTATTCAATTTTACGACAATGCATAACAGAAAAATCTAATTTGGGGAATGCAGTATTGTTTTAACATAAAGTTCAACAATGGAAACTGCAATTAGAGTGATTTACAGATTCTTGTTCATATTTATATTCAAGCTTTGCTTACATTTTATATTGTTGCACTTATCAATAAAGAATCATATTGTAGTATTTCACGCTTTTACTTATTCAAATTTACGAAAAAGTATAACAGAAAAATCTAATTTTGGGAACGCTGTATTGTTGTAAAATAAAGTTCAACAATGGGAGCGTTAAATAGAATGTCTTTACATATTACAGTTCATACTTGTATTCATTCTTTGTTTATATTTTATATTGTTGCGCTTATCAATAAACAGTCATATTGTTGCATTTAACGCGATATCTTATTCAATTTTACGACAATGCATAACAGAAAAATCTAATTTGGGGTATGCAGTATTGTTTTTAAAAAAAGTTCAACAATGGAAACTGCAATTAGAGTGATTTACAGATTCTTGTTCATATTTATATTCAAGCTTTGTTTACATTTTATATTGTTGCACTTATAAATAAAGTGTCATATTGTTGTATTTTACGCTTTAAATTATTCAATTTTTCGACAATGGATAACAGAAAAATCTAATTTTGGGAAGGCTGCATTGTTGTAAAATAAAGTTCAACAATGGGAACTGTAATTAGAGTGTCTTTACATATTACAGTTCACATTTATATTCATTTTTTGTTTATATTTTTATATTGTTGAGGTTATCAATAAACAGTCATATTGTTGCATTTAATGCTATAACTTATCCAATTTTACGAAAATGTATAACAGAAAAATCTAATTTTGGGAATGCTGTATTGTTGTAAAATAAACTTCAACAATGGGAACTGTAATTAGAGTGTATTGACATATTACAGTTCATAATTGTATTCATTCTTTGTTTATATTTTTATATTGTTGCGCTTATCAATATACAGTCATATTGTTGTATTTAACGCTGTATCATATTCAATTTTACGACAATGTATAACAGAAAAATCTAATTTTTGGAATGCTGTATTGTTGTAAAATAATGTTCAACAATGAGAACTGTAATTAGAGTGTCTTTACATCTTACAGTTCATATTTATAATCATTGTTTGTTTACATTTTTATATTGTTGCCCTTATCAATATAAATTTATTTTGTTGTATTTAGCGCTATTACCTATTTAATTTTACGACAATGTATAACAGAAAAATCTAATTTTTGGAATTCAAGCTTTGCTTACATTTTATATTGTTGCACTTATCAATAAACAGTCATATTGTTGCATATAACGCTATAACTTATTCAATTTTACGACAATGCATAACCGAAAAATCTAATTTGGGGAATGCAGTATTGTTTCAAAATAAAGTTCAACAATGGAAACTGCAATTAGAGTGATTTACAGATTCTTGTTCATATTTATATTCAAGCTTTGCTTACATTTTATATTGTTCCACTTATCAATAAAGAGTCATATTGTTGTATTTTACGCTTTAACTTATTCAATGTTTCGACAATGTATAAATGAAAAATCTAATTTGGTGAATGCTGTATTGTTGTAAAATAAAGTTCAACAATGGGATTTTTAATTGAGTGCCTTTATATATTACAGTTCATATATGTATTCATTCTTCGTTTATATCTTTATATTGTTGCGCTTATCAATAAACAGTCATATTGTTGTATTTAACTTTTTAACATATTCAATTCTACCTCAAAGAATAACAGAAAAAACTAATTTTGGGAATGCTGTATTGTTGTAAAATAAAGTTGAACAAAGGGTACTTCAATGGAAACTGTAATTAGAGTGTATTTACATATTACTGTTCATATTTATGTTCATTCTTTTTTTATATTATTATATTGTGTCGCTTTTCAATATACAGTCTTATTGTTACATTTAACGCTAAAACTTACTTAATTTTACGACAATGTATAACAGAAAAATCTAATTTTGGGAATGCTGTATTGTTGTAAAATAAAGTTCAACAATGGGAACTGTAATTAGAGTGTCTTTACATATTACAGTTCACATTTGTATTATTTTTATATTGTTGCTGTTATCAATAAACAGTCATATTGTTGCATTTAACGCTATAACTTATTCAATTTTACGGTAATGTATAACAGAAAATCTGATTTTTGGAATGCTGTATTGTTGTAAAATAAGGTTCAACAATGGAAAATGTAATTACAGTGTTTTACAGATTGCAATTCATATTTATATTAAAGATTAGCTTACACTTTTATATTGTTGCATTTATCAATTCATAGACATACTGTTACATTTAACGCTGCAACGTATTCAATTTTACGACAATGAATAACAGAAAAATCTAATTTGGGGAATGCAGTATTGTATCAAAATAAAGTTCAACAATGGAAACTGCAATTAGAGTGATTTACAGATTCTTGTTCATATTTATATTCAAGCTTCGCTTACATTTTATATTGTTGCAATTATCAATAAAGAGTCATATTGTTGTATTTCACTTTAACTTATTCAAATTTACGACAAAGTATAACAGAAAAATCCAATTTTGGAACGCTGTATTGTTGTAAAATAAAGTTCAACAATGGGAACTCTTAGAGTGTCTTTACATATTACAGTTCACATTTATATTCATTGTTTGTTTATATTTCTATATTTTTGCGCTTATCAATAAACAGTCAGATTGTTGCATTTAACTCTAAAACTTATTCAATTTTAAGGCAATGTATAACAGAAAAGTCTAATTTTGGGAATGCTGTATTGTTGTAAAATAAAGTTCAACAATGGGAACTCTTAGAGTGTCTTTACATATTACAGTTCACATTTGTATTCATTCTTTGTTTATATTTTTAAACTGTGGCTCTTATCAATAAACAGTCATATTGTTGCATTTAACGCTATAATTTATTCAATTTTACGACAATGTATAACAGAAAATTCTAATTTTGGGAATGCTGTTTTGTTGTAAAATAATGTTCAACATTGAGAAATGTAATTAGAGTGTCTTTACATATTACAGTTCATAATTAAAATCATTCTTTGTTTACACTTTTATATTGTTGCCCTTATCAATATACAGTCACATTGTTGTATTTAGCAATATAACTTATTCAATTTTACGACAATGTATAACAGAAAAAACTAATTTGGTGAATGCTGTACTGTTGTAAAATAAAGTTCAACAATGGGAATTTTAATTGAGTGCCTTTATATATTACAGTTCATATTTGTATTCATTCTTCGTTTATACCTTTATATTGTTACGCTTATCAATAAACAGTCATATTGTTGCTTTTAACGCTATAACTTATTCAATTTTACGACAATTTATAACAGAAAAATCTAATTTTGTGAATGCTGTATTGTTGTAAAATAAAGTTCATCAATGGAAACTGTAATTAGAGTGTATTTACATGTTACTGTTCATATTTATGTTCATTCTTTTTTTATATTATTATATTGTTGCGCTTTTCAATATACAGTCATATTGTTCCATTTAACGCTTTAACTTATTCAATTTTACTACAATGTATAACAGAAAAATCTAATTTTGGGAATGCTGTATTGTTGTAAATTAAAGTTCAACAATGGGAACTGTAATTAGAGTGTCTTGATATATTACAGTTCACATTTGTATTCATTCTTTGTTTATATTTTTATATTGTTGCTGTTATCAATAAACAGTCATATTGTTGCATTTAACGCTATAACTTATTCAATTTTACGACAATGTATAACAGAAAAATCTAATTTGGAATGCTGTATTGTTGTAAAATAAATTTCATCAATGGGAACTGTTATTTGAGTGTCTTTACTTATTACAGTTCATAATTGTATTCATTCTTTGTGTATATTTTTATATTGTTGCGCTTATCAATAAACAGTCATATTGTTGCATTTAATGCTATAACTTATTCAATTTTACGACAATGTATAACAGAAAAATCTAATTTTGGGAATGCTGTATTGTTGTAAAATAAATTTCAACAATGGAAGCTGTAATTAGAGTGTCGTTACTTACTACAGTTCATAATTGTATTCATTCTTTGTGTATATTATTATATTGTTGCGCTTATCAATAAACAGTCATATTGTGGAAATTGTAATTACAGAAATTTACAGATTGCAATTCATATTCATATTCAAGATTAGCTTACACTTTTATATTGTTGCATTTATCAATACATAGACATACTGGTACATTTAACGCTGTAACGTTTTCAATTTTACGACAATGTATAACAGAAAAATCTAATTTTGGGAATGTTGTATTGTTGCAAAATAAAGTTCAACAATGGGAACTGTAATTAGAGTGTCTTTACATATTACTGTTCATATTTATGTTCATTCTCTGTTTACATTATTATATTGTTGCGCTTATCAATATACAGTCATATTGTTGTAATTAACTTTTTAACATATTCAATTTTACGACAAAGTATAACAGAAAAAACTAATTTTGGGAATGCTGTATTGTTGTAAAATAAAGTTGAACAATGGGTACTTTAAATAGAGTGCCTTTACATATTACAGTTCATATTTATATTCATGCTTTGTTTACATTTTTATATTGTTGAACTTATCAATATACAGTCATAATGTTGCGTTTAACACTGTAATTTATTCAATTTTACGACAATGTATTACAGAAAAATATCATTTTAGGAATGCTGTATTGTTGTAAAATAAAGTTCAACAATGGGAACTGTAATTAGAGTGTATTTACATATTACTCTTCATATTTATGTTCATTCTTTGTTTACATTATTATATTGTTGCGCTTATCAATAAACAGTCATATTGTTGCATTTAACGCTATAACGTATTCAATTTTACGACAATGCATAACAGAAAAATCTAATTTGGTGAATGCAGTATTGTTTTAAAATAAAGTTCAACAATAGAAACTGCAATTAGAGTGATTTACAGATTCTTGTTCATATTGTTACGAATTTTGTAAATAGTTAGTGTTTATACTGTAAAATAATGTAAATAATCCTATTAAGCTTTATTGCTTTACTAATATTGGTTTTTGTTACATTGTCTCTGTTATCAAGCAAACTTGTCTATTATTTTCAGTGAATGTCTATGGCAGCTTTGTGAAATATTAGAGATATCGCCAAGTTGGCATCACTTTTGGCGACTAATTTTGGTCGCCAAATTTGGCGATATATCGGTAACCCTTCCCTATTTATGGTAACCCCCCCTCTAGGTCTACTGATACATTGTTTGTTATTCCGTGGATTTTTCGAGTAGGTTCTAGAAATTTCTAGCACATGCTACGAGCCTATATAAGAAGAGAAGCGATGCGAGCTGTTGTTATTATTTACCAGTCAGTCATTGAGTGAACAAGGCGTTTGTTAAACGAGTTTGCTTGAGTTTCATTTATGTTGTTTTGAATGTTATTAAGTGTTGAGACGTTGTATAAAGAGTCTCTGGGATCTAAAGCTGTACTTATACGATAGATTTGAGCAGTTATTTTTGAATATCTAGAAATATTTGTGAGTTTCGAAGACTTTGTTGTTCTGAAGTTCTGTAAATAAATTATTTTCTCCTTTTCTATAAGCAAGAGTTTGAAGTTGTCTAACCATAAGATCAAAAGAACCCTATATACGCTGCAACAATATTTATATTCAAGCTTTGCTTACATTTTATATTGTTGCACTTATCAATAAAGAGTCATATTGTTGTATTTCACGCTTTAACTTATTCAATTTTACGACAATGTAGAACAGAAAAATCTAATTTTGGGAATGCTGTATTGTTGTAAAATAAAGTTCAACAATGGGAACCGTAAGTAGAGTGTATTGACATATTACGCTTCATATTTATGTTCATTCTTTGTTTATATTATTATATTGTTGCGCTCATCAATATACAGTCATATTGTTGCATTTAACGCTATAAAATATTCAATTTTACGACAATGTATAACAGAAAAATCCAATTTGGTGAATGCTGTACTGTTGTAAAATAAAGTTCAACAATGGGAATTTTAATTAAGTGCCTTTATATATTACAGTTCATATTTGTATTCATTCTTCGTTTATATCTTTATATTGTTGCGCTTATCAATAAACAGTCATATTGTTGCATTTAACGCAATAACTTATTCAATTTTACGACAAATTATAACAGAAAAATCCAATTTTGCGGATTATGTATTGTTGTAAAATGAAGTTCAACAATGGAAACTGTAATTAGAGTGTATTTACATGTTACTGTTCATATTGATGTTCATTCTTTTTTTATATTATTATATTGTTGCGCTTATCAATAAACAGTCATATTGTTGCATTTAACGCTATAACTTATTCAATTTTACGACAATGCATAACAGAAAAATCCAATTTGTGGAATGCAGTATTGTTTAAAAAAAAAGTTCAACAATGGAAACTGCAATTAGAGTGATTTACAGATTCTTGTTCATACTTATATATAAGCTTTGCTTACATTTTATATTGTTGCACTTATCAATAAAGAGTGATATTGTTGTATTTTACGCTTTAACTTATTCAATTTTTAGATAATGGACAACAGAAAAATCTAATTTTGGGAATGCTGTATTGTTGTAAAATAAAGTTCAACAATGGAAACTGTAATTACAGTGATTTACACATTGCAGTTCATATTTATATTCAAGTTTTGCTAACACTTTTATATTGTTGCATTTATCAATACATAGACATATTGTTGCATTTAACGCTGTAACAAATTCAATTTTACGACATTGTATAACAGAAAAATCTAATTTTGGGAATGCTGTATTGTTGTAAAATAATGTTGAACAATGAAAACTGTAATTAAAGTGTCTTTGCATATTACAGTTCATATTTAAAATCATTCTTTGTTTACATTTTTATATTGTTGCCCTTATCAATATACAGTCATATTGTTGTATTTAGCAATATAACTTATTCAATTTTACGACAATGTATAACAGAAAAATCTAATTTGGGGAATGTTGTAAGGTATTGTTATAAAATAAAGTTCAACAATGGAAACTGCAATTAGTGTGATTTACAGATTCTTGTTCATATTTATATTCAAGCTTTGCTTACATTTTATATTGTTGCACTTATCAATAAATAGTCATATTGTTGTATTTAACGCTTAAACTTATTCAATTTCACGACAACTTATAACAGAAAAATGTAATCTTGGGAATGCTGTATTGTTGTAAAATAAAGTTCAACAATGGGAACATTAAATTCGAGTGGCTTTATATATTACAGTTCATATTTGTATTCATTCTTTGTTTATATTTTTATATCTTTGCGCTTATCAATAAACAGTCAGATTGTTGCATTTAATGCTAAAACTTATTCAATTTTACGACAATGTATAACAGAAAAACCTAATTTTTGAAATGCTGTATTGTTGTAAAATAAAGTTCAAGAATCGGAACTCTTAGAGTGTCTTTACATATTACAGTTCACATTTGTATTCATTTTTTGTTTATATTTTTATATTGTTGCGCTTATCAATAAACAGTCATATTGTTGCATTTAATGCTATAACTTATTCAATTTTACGACAATGTATAACAGAAAAATCTAATTTTGGGAATGCTGTATTGTTGTAATATAAAGTTCAACAATGGGAGCTGTAATTAGAGTGTCGTTACTTATTACAGTTCATAATTCTATCAATTGTTTGTGTATATTTTTATATTAGTGCGCTTATCAATAAACAGTCATATTGTTGCATTTAACGCTATAACTTATTCAATTTTACGACAACGTATAACAGAAAATCAAATTTGGGAATGCTGTATTGTTGTAAAATAAATTTCATCAATGGGAACTGTTATTAAAGTGTCTTTACTTATTACAGTTCATAATTGTATTCATTCTTTGTGTATATTTTTATATTGTTGCGCTTATTAATAAACAGTCATATTGTTTCATTTAATGCTATAACTTATTCAATTTTACGAGAATGTATAACAGAAAAATCTAATTTTGGGAATGCTGTATTGTTGTAAAATGAAGTTCAACAATGGGAACTGTAATTAGAGTGTACTGACATATTACGCTTCATATTTATGTTCATTCTTTGTTTATATTATTATATTGTTGCGCTCATCAATATACAGTCATATTGTTGCATTTAAAGCTATAAAATATTCAATTTTGCTACAATGTATAACAGAAAAATCAAATTTTGGGAATGCTGTATTGTTGTAAAATAAAGTTCAACAATGGGTACTCTTAGAGTGTCTTTATATATTACAGTTCACATTTGTATTCATTCTTTGTTTATATTTTTTATTGTTGCGCTTATCAATAAACAGTCATATTGTTGCATTTAACGCTATAACTTATTTAATTTTACGACAATGTATAACAGAAAAATATAATTTTGGGAATGCTGTATTGTTGTAAAATAAAGTTCAACAATGGGAACTGTTATTAGAGAGTACTGACATATTACGCTTCATATTTATGTTCATTCTTTGTTTACATTATTATATTGTTGCGCTTATCAATAAACAGTCATATTGTTGCATTTAACGCTATAACTTATTCAATTTTACGACAATGCGTAACAGAAAAATCTAATTTGATGAATGCAGTATTGTTTTAAAATAAAGTTCAAAAATGGAAACTGCAATAAGAGTGATTTACAGATTCTTGTTCATAATTATATTCAAGCTTTTCTTACATTTTATATTGTTGCACTTTTTAATAACGAATCATATTGTTGTATTTTACGCTTTAACTTATTCAAATTTACGACAAAGTATAACAGAAAAATCTAATTTTGGGAACGCTGTATTTTTATTAAATAAAGTTCAACTATAGAAACTTTAAATAGAGTGTCTTTACATATTACAATTCATACTTGTATTCATTCTTTGTTTATATTTTTATATTGTTGCGCTTATCGGTAAACAGTCATATTGTTGCATTTAACGCTATAACATATTCAATTTTACGACAATGCACAACAGAAAAATCCAATTTGGGAATGCAGTATTGTTTTAAAAAAAAGTTCAACAATGGAACCTGCAATTAGAGTGATTTACAGATTCTTGTTCATATTTATATTTAAGCTTTGCTTACATTTTATATTGTTGCACTTATCAATAACGAGTCATATTGTTGTATTTTACGCTTTAACTTATTCAATTTTTCGATAATGGATAATAGAAAAATCTAATTTTGGGAATAATGTTTTGTTGTAAAATAATGTTCAACAATGAGAACTGTAATTAGAGTGTACTGACATATTACGCTTCATATTTATGTTCATTCTTTGTTTATATTATTATATTGTTGCGCTCATCAATATACAGTCATATTGTTGCATTTAACGCTATAAAATATTCAATTTTGCGACAATGTATAACAGAAAAATCTAATTTTGGGAATGCTGTATTGTTGTAAAATAAACTTCAACAATGGGAACTCTTAGAGTGTCTTTACATATTACAGTTCACATTTGTATTCATTCTTTGTTTATATTTTTTATTGTTGCGCTTATCAATAAACAGTCATATTGTTGCATTTAACGCTATAACTTATTTAATTTTACGACAATGTATAACAGAAAAATATAATTTTGGGAATGCTGTATTGTTGTAAAATAAAGTTCAACAATGGGAACTGTTATTAGAGAGTATTGACATATTACGCTTCATATTTATGTTCATTCTTTGTTTACATTATTATATTGTTGTGCTTATCAATAAACAGTCATATTGTTGCATTTAACGCTATAACTTATTCAATTTTACGACAATGCGTAACAGAAAAATCTAATTTGATGAATGCAGTATTGTTTTAAATTAAAGTTCAAAAATGGAAACTGCAATTAGAGTGATTTACAGATTCTTGTTCATAATTATATTCAAGCTTTGCTTACATTTTATATTGTTGCACTTTTTAATAATGAGTCATATTGTTGTATTTTACGCTTTAACTTATTCAAATTTACGACAAAGTATAACAGAAAAATTTAATTTTGGGAACGCTGTATTTTTATTAAATAAAGTTCAACTATAGAAACTTTAAATAGAGTGTCTTTACATATTACAATTCATACTTGTATTCATTCTTTGTTTATATTTTTATATTGTTGCGCTTATCGGTAAACAATCGTATTGTTGCATTTAACGCTATAACATATTCAATTTTACGACAATGCACAACAGAAAAATCCAATTTGGGAATGCAGTATTGTTTAAAAAAAAAGTTCAACAATGGAACCTGCAATTAGAGTGATTTACAGATTCTTGTTCATATTTATATTCAAGCTTTGCTTACATTTTATATTGTTGCACTTTTCAATAACGAGTCATATTGTTGTATTTTACGCTTTAACTTATTCAATTTTTCGATAATGGATAACAGAAAAATCTAATTTTGGGAATGCTGTTTTATTGTAAAAAATGTTCAACAATGAGAACTGTAATTAGAGTGTCTTTACATATTATAGTTCATATTTAAAATCATTCTTTGTTTACATTTTTATATTGTTGCCCTTATCAATATACAGTCATATTGTTGCATTTTACGCTATAAAATATTCAATTTTACGACAATGTATAAAAGAAAAATCTAATTTGGGGACTGCAGTTTTGTTTTTAAAAAAAGTTCAACAATGGAAACTGCAATTAGAGTGATTTACAGATTCTTGTTCATATATATATTCAAGCTTTGCTTACATTTTATATTGTTGCACTTATCAATAAAGAGTCATATTGTTGTATTTTACGCTTTAACTTATTCAATTTTACGACAATGCATAACAAAAAATCTAATTTGGTGAATGCTGTATTGTTGTAAAAAAATTTCAACAATGGAAGCTGTAATTAGAGTGTCGTTACTTATTACAGTTCATAATTGTATCAATTCTTTGTGTATATTTTTATATTGTTGCGCTTATCAATAAACAGTCATATTGTTGCATTTAACGCTATAACTTATTCAATTTTACGACAATTTATAAAAGAAAAATCTAATTTTGGGAATGCTGTATTGTTGTAAAATAAAGTTCAACAATGGAAACTGTAATTAGAGTGTATTTACATGTTACTGTTCATATTTATGTTCATTCTTTTTTTATATTATTATATTGTTGCGCTTTTCAATATACAGTCATATTGTTGCAATTAACGCTATAACTTATTCAATTTTACGACAATGCATAACAGAAAAATCTAATTTGGTGAATGCAGTATTGTTTTAAAATAAAGTTCAACAATGGAAACTGCAATTAGAGTGATTTACAGATTCTTGTTCATATTTATATTCAAGCTTTGCTTACATTTTATATTGTTGCACTTATCAATAAAGAGTCATATTGTTGTATTTCACACTTTAACTTATTCAAATTTACGACAAAGTATAACAGAAAAATCTAATTTTGGGAACGCTGTATTTTTATTATATAAAGTTCAAGTTAGGGAACTTTAAATA
The DNA here is from genome assembly GCA_964019185.1 of Maratus speculifer. Taxonomy (NCBI): domain Eukaryota; kingdom Metazoa; phylum Arthropoda; class Arachnida; order Araneae; family Salticidae; genus Maratus; species Maratus speculifer. Next base: position 1,254,607 of record CAXHSM010000848.1, read on the forward strand.
AAGTGTCTTTACATATTACAATTCATACTTGTATTCATTCTTTGTTTATATTTTTATATTGTTGCGCTTATCAATAAAAAGTCATATTGTTGCATTTAACGCTATAACTTATTCAATTTTAAGACAATGCATAACAGAAAAATCTAATTTGGGGAATGCAGTATTGTTGTAAAATAAAGTTCAACAATGGAAACTGTAATTACAGTGATTTACACATTGCAGTTCATATTTATATTCAAGTTTTGCTTACACTTTTATATATTTGCATTTATCAATACGTAGACATATTGTTGCATTTAACGCTGTAACAAATTCAATTTTACGACAATGTATAACAGAAAAATCTAATTTTGGGAATGCTGTATTTTTGTAAAATTAAGTTCAACAATGAGAACTGTAATTAGAGTGTCTTTGCATATTACAGTTCATATTTAAAATCATTCTTTGTTTACATTTTTATATTGTTGCCCTTATCAATATACAGTCATATTGTTGTATTTAGCAATATAACTTATTCAATTTTACGACAATGTATAACAGAAAAATCTAATTTGGGGAATGTGTTAAGGTATTGTTGTAAAATAAAGTTCAACAATGGAAACTTTAAATTCGAGTGGCTTTACATATTACAGTTCATACTTGTATTCATTCTTTGTTTATATTTGTATATATTACAAATTTAAAAATTTTTCGCCAAAACTAACCTTTATACTATCTTAATTTTCTTATAATAATATTCCGTACTTACTTCAAATTATTAAATAAAAATCTTGTTTCTAAATCTAATCTGTTAATCCTTATGCAGACGATATAAATTCTTAATTCGCCTTAAAAAACATTATTCCAGTATGCGTAAATTTAAAAAGATGGCTCTAAATTAAAAATATTCTTAATTAAAACTTTATTTCTTAATATTCCAAATAAAACTGATTTCTTCTATGTTTTTATCAACCCTTTTTAAGAAAGTCTTATTAAATTTATTCCAAAACCATACCTTTCAAAAAATATCATTATTTTATTTTATCTATTTATTTATTTTTCCTACGTCAACCTTTGATGTGTGCATATTAATAAATTCATTTCTTTTCTTTTTCTCTTAAAATTAATCATTTATAAAAATCGTCTGCCTAAGATATTTAAAATTCTGAGTCAATTATAAATTGGTTAAATAATATTTTTTTAAAAATAAATTTATCGTTTGTGGAAAATAATCTCGTAGCTGGACAAGAATTCTGTTTATATAAAAGAATGATGGTTTGAGGTTACCGAATGTTCCAGAAATTTCTTTTTAGTTTAAAAAGGTGGAAGTCTCGAGATGAAATAAAGAAGATTTCTTGGGTTGCTTCTTCGATGAGGACAGCTCGCTGAAATAATGCTGGAATTTTTGCAAAAGGAGCTTTTCCTTCCTCATTATTACGAATTTAATAAATGAATTTACAGCAGCCCATGACTAATTATTGGATCTTCTACATTTATTTATTTATTTTGTTTTTTCCCTCGCTTGCCATGACTGTGTGTTTCTTTTTAACCAGTGGAAATAATTCGAGTTCTCCTTAAATCGTCACATATATTTTTGCGCTTATCAATAAACAGTCAGATTGTTGCATTTAACGCTAAAACTTATTCAATTTTTCGACAATGTATAACAGAAAAATCTAATTTCGGGTATGCTGTATTGTTCTAAAATAAAGTTCAACAATGGGAACTCTTAGAGTGTCTTTACATATTACAGTTCATATTTGTGTTCATTCTTCGTTTATATTTTTATACTGTTGCGCTTATCAATAAACAGTCATATTGTTGCACTTAACGCTATAAAATATTCAATTTTACGACAATGTATAACAGAAAAATCTAATTTCGTGAATGCTGTATTGTTGTAAAATAAAGTTTAACAATGGGAATTTTAATTGAGTGCCTTTATGTATTACAGTTCATATTTGTATTATTTTTATATTGTTGCTGTTATCAATAAACAGTCATATTGTTGCATTTAACGCTATAACGTATTCAATTTTACGACAATGTATAACAGAAATATCTAATTTGGGAATTCTGTATTGTTGTAAAATAAATTTCAACAATGGGAACTGTTATTAGAGTGTCTTTTCTTAATACAGTTCATAATTATATTCATTCTTTGTGTATATTTTTATATTGTTGCGCTTATCAATAAACAGTCATATTGTTGCATTTAACGCTATAACTTATTCAATTTTACGACAATGTATAACAGAAAATCTGATTTTTGGAATGCTGCATTGTTGAAAAATAAGGTTCAACAATGGAAAATGTAATTACAGTGATTTACAGATTGCAATTCATATTTATATTCAAGATTAGCTTACACTTTTTTATTGTTGCATTTATCAATACATAGACATACTGTTACATTTAATGCTGTAACGTATTCAATTTTACGACAATGCATAACAGAAAAATCTAATTATGGGAATGCTGTATTGTTGTAAAATAAAGTTCAACAATGGGAACTGTAATTAGAGTGTCTTTACATATTACTGTTCATATTTATGTTCATTCTCTGTTTACATTATTATATTGTTGCGCTCATCAATATTCATTCATATTGTTGTATTTAACTTTTTAAGATATTCAATTTTACGACAAAGTATAACAGAAAAAATTAATTTTGGGAATGCTGTATTGTTGTAAAATGAAGTTCAACAATGGGTACTTTAAATAGAGCGTCTTTACATATTACTGTTCATATTTATGTTCATTCTTTGTTTACATTATTATATTGTTGCACTTGTCAATATACAGTCATATTGTTGCATTTAACGCTATAAATTATTCAATTTTACGACAATGTATATTAGAAAAATCTAGTTTGGTGAATGCTGTATTGTTGTAAAATAAAGTTCAACAATGGGAATTTTAATTGAGAGCCTTTATATATTACAGTTCATATTTGTATTCATTCTTTGTTTACATTTTTATATTGTTGCACTTATCAATAAACAGTCGTATTGTTGCATATAACGCTATAACTTATTCAATTTTACGACAATGTATAACAGAAAAATCTAATTTTGGGAATGCTGTATTGTTGTAAAAAAATTTCTACAATGGGAGCTGTAATTAGAGAGTCGTTACTTATTACAGTTCATAATTGTATCAATTCTTTGTGTATATTTATATATTGTTGCGCTTATCAATATACAGTCATATTGTTGCATTTAACGCTATAAAATATTCAATTTTACGACAATGTATAACAGAAAAATCTAATTTCGTGAATGCTGTATTGTTGTAAAATAAAGTTCAACAATGGAACTGTAATTAGAGTGTCTTTACATATTACAGTTCACATTTGTATTATTTTTATATTGTTGCTGTTATCAATAAACAGTCATATTGTTGCATTTAACGCTATATCTTATTCAATTTTACAACAATGTATAACAGAAAAATCTCATTTGGGAATGCTGTATTGTTGTAAAATAAATTTCAACAATGGGAACTGTTATTAGAGTGTCTTTTTTTATTACAGTTCATAATTTTATTCATTCTTTGTGTATATTTTTATATTGTTGCCCTTACCAATAAACAGTCATATTGTTGCATTTAACGCTATAACTTATTCAATTTTACGACAATGTATAACAGAAAATCTGATTTTTGGAATGCTGTATTGTTGTAAAATAAGGTTCAACAATGGAAAATGTAATTACAGGGATTTACAAATTGCAATTCATATTTATATTCAAGATTAGCTTACACTTTTATATTGTTGCATTTATTAATACATAGACATACTGTTACATTTAACGCTGTAACGTATTCAATTTTACGACAATGTATAACAGAAAAATCTAATTATGGGAATGCTGTATTGTTGTAAAATAAAGTTCAACAATGGGAACGGTAATTAGAGTGTCTTTACATATTACTGATCATATTTATGTTCATTCTCTGTTTACATTATTATATTGTTGCGCTTATCAATATTCAGTCATAGTGTTGTATCTAACTTTTTAACATATTCAATTTTACGACAAAGTATAACAGAAAAAACTAATTTTGGGAATGCTGTATTGTTGTAAAATAAAGTTCAACAGTGGGTACTTTAAATAGAGCGTCTTTACATATTACATTTCATATTTATATTTATGCTTTATTTACATTTTTATATTGTTTCACTTATTAATATACACTCAAATTGTTGCATTTAATACTGTAATTTATTCAATTTTACGACAATGTATTACAGAAAAATCTTATTTTGGGAATGCTGTATTGTAAAATAAAGTTCAACAATGGGAACTGTAATTAGAGTGTATTTACATATTACTGTTCATATTTATGTTCATTCTTTGTTTACATTATTATATTGTTGCACTTATCAATATACAGTCATATTGTTACATTTAACGCTATAAATTATTCAAATTTACGACAATGTATAACAGAAAAATCTAATTTGGTGAATGCTGTATTGTTGTAAAATAAAGTTCAACAATGGGAATTTTAATTAAGAGCCTTTATATATTACAGTTCATATTTGTATTCATTCTTTGTTTATATTTCTATATTGTTGCGATTATCAATAAACAGTCATATTGTTGAATTAAGCAATAAAACTTATTCAATTTTACGACAATGTATAACCGAAAAATCTAATTTTGGGAATGCTGTATTGTTGTAAAATAAAGTTCAACAATGGAACTGTAATTAGAGTGTCTTTACATATTACAGTTCACATTTGTATTATTTTTATATTGTTGCTGTTATCAATAAACAGTCATATTGTTGCATTTAACGCTATATCTTATTCAATTTTACGACAATGTATAACAGAAAAATCTCATTTGGGAATGCTGTATTGTTGTAAATAAATTTCAACAATGGGAACTGTTATTAGAGTGTCTTTTTTTATTACAGTTCATAATTGTATTCATTCTTTGTGTATATTTTTATATTGTTGCCCTTATCAATAAACAGTCATATTGTTGCATTTAACGCTATAACTAATTCAATTTTACGACATCGTATAACAGAAAATCTGATTTTTGGAATGCTGTATTGTTGTAAAATAAGGTTCAACAATGGAAAATGTAATTACAGGGATTTACAGATTGCAATTCATATTTATATTCAAGATTAGCTTACACTTTTATATTGTTGCATTTATCAATACATAGACATACTGTTACATTTAACGCTGTAACGTATTCAATTTTACGACAATGTATAACAGAAAAATCTAATTATGGGAATGCTGTATTGTTGTAAAAAAAAGTTCAACAATGGGAACGGTAATTAGAGTGTCTTTACACATTACTTTTCATATTTATATTCATTCTCTGTTTACATTATTATATTGTTGCGCTTATCAATATTCAGTCATATTGTTGTATTTAACTTTTTAACATATTCAATTTTACGACAAAGTATAACAGAAAAAACTAATTTTGGGAATGATGTGTTGTTGTAAAATAAAGTTCAACACTGGAAACTGCAATTAGAGTGATTTACAGATTCTTGTTCATATTTATTATCAAGCTTTGCTTATATTTTATATTGTTGCACTTATCAATAAAGAGTCATATTGTTGTATTTCACGCTTTAACTTATTCAAATTTACGACAAAGTGTAACAGAAAAATCTAATTTTGTGAACGCTGTATTGTTATAAAATAAAGTTCAAAAATGGGAACTTTAAATAGAGTGTCTTTACATATTACAGTTCATATTTTTATTCATTCTTTGTTTATATATTTATATTGTTGCGCTTATCAATAAACAGTCATATTGTTGCATTTAACGCTATAACTTATTCAATTTTACGACAATGCATAACAGAAAAATCTAATTTGGGGAATGCAGTATTGTTTTTAAAAAAAAGTTCAACAATGAAAACTGCAATTAGAGTGATTTACAGATTCTTGTTCATATTTATATTTAAGCTTTGCTTACATTTTATATTGTTGCACTTATCAATAAGGAGTCATATTGTTGTATTTTACGCTTTAACTTATTCAAATTTACGACAATGTATAACAGAAAAATCTAATTTGGGAATGCTGTATTGTTGTAAAATAAATATCAACAATGGGAACTGTAATTAGAGTGTCTTTACTTATTACAGTTCATAATTGTATTCATTCTTTGTGTATATTTTTATATTGTTGCGCTTATCAATAAACAGTCATATTGTTGCATTTAACGCTATAACTTATTCAATTTTACGATAATGTATAACAGAAAAATCTAATTTTGGGAATGCTGTATTGTTGTAAAATAAAGTTCAACAATGGGAACTGTAATTAGAGTGTCTTTACATATTACTGTTCATATTTATGTTCATTCTCTGTTTACATTATTATATTGTTGCGCTTATCAATATTCATTCATATTGTTGTATTTAACTTTTTACGATATTCAATTTTACGACAAAGTATAACAGAAAAAACTAATTTTGGGAATGCTGTATTGTTGTAAAATGAAGTTAAACAATGGGTACTTTAAATAGAGCGTCTTTACATATTACAGTTCATATTTATATTCATGCTTTGTTTATATTTTTATATTGTTGCACTTATCAATATACAGTCATAATGTTGCATTTAACACTGTAATTTATTCAATTTTACGACAATGTATATCAGAAAAATCTAATTTGGTGAATGCTGTATTATTGTAAAATAAAGTTCAACAATGGAAACTGTAATTAGAGTGTATTTACATATTACTGTTCATATTTATGTTCATTCTTTGTTTATATTATTATATTGTTGCGCTTTTCAATATACAGTCATATTGTTGCATTTAACGCTATAACTTATTTAATTTTACGACAATGTATAACAGAAAAATCTAATTTTGGGAATGCTGTATTGTTGTAAAATAAAGTTCAACAATGGAACTGTAATTAGAGTGTCTTTACATATTACAGTTCACATTTGTATTATTTTTATATTGTTGCTGTTATCAATAAACAGTCATATTGTTGCATTTAACGCTATATCTTATTCAATTTTACAACAATGTATAACAGAAAAATCTCATTTGGGAATGCTGTATTGTTGTAAAATAAATTTCAACAATGGGAACTGTTATTAGAGTGTCTTTTTTTATTACAGTTCATAATTTTATTCTCTCTTTGTGTATATTTTTATATTGTTGCCCTTACCAATAAACAGTCATATTGTTGCATTTAACGCTATAACTTATTCAATTTTACGACAATGTATAACAGAAAATCTGATTTTTGGAATGCTGTATTGTTGTAAAATAAGGTTCAACAATGGAAAATGTAATTACAGGGATTTACAAATTGCAATTCATATTTATATTCAAGATTAGCTTACACTTTTATATTGTTGCATTTATTAATACATAGACATACTGTTACATTTAACGCTGTAACGTATTCAATTTTAAGACAATGTATAACAGAAAAATCTAATTATGGGAATGCTGTATTGTTGTAAAATAAAGTTCAACAATGGGAACGGTAATTAGAGTGTCTTTACATATTACTGATCATATTTATGTTCATTCTCTGTTTACATTATTATATTGTTGCGCTTATCAATATTCAGTCATAGTGTTGTATCTAACTTTTTAACATATTCAATTTTACGACAAAGTATAACAGAAAAAACTAATTTTGGGAATGCTGTATTGTTGTAAAATAAAGTTCAACAGTGGGTACTTTAAATAGAGCGTCTTTACATATTACATTTCATATTTATATTTATGCTTTATTTACATTTTTATATTGTTTCACTTATTAATATACACTCAAATTGTTGCATTTAATACTGTAATTTATTCAATTTTACGACAATGTATTACAGAAAAATCTTATTTTGGGAATGCTGTATTGTAAAATAAAGTTCAACAATGGGAACTGTAATTAGAGTGTATTTACATATTACTGTTCATATTTATGTTCATTCTTTGTTTACATTATTATATTGTTGCACTTATCAATATACAGTCATATTGTTACATTTAACGCTATAAATTATTCAAATTTACGACAATGTATAACAGAAAAATCTAATTTGGTGAATGCTGTATTGTTGTAAAATAAAGTTCAACAATGGGAATTTTAATTAAGAGCCTTTATATATTACAGTTCATATTTGTATTCATTCTTTGTTTATATTTCTATATTGTTGCGATTATCAATAAACAGTCATATTGTTGAATTAAGCAATAAAACTTATTCAATTTTACGACAATGTATAACCGAAAAATCTAATTTTGGGAATGCTGTATTGTTGTAAAATAAAGTTCAACAATGGAACTGTAATTAGAGTGTCTTTACATATTACAGTTCACATTTGTATTATTTTTATATTGTTGCTGTTATCAATAAACAGTCATATTGTTGCATTTAACGCTATATCTTATTCAATTTTACAACAATGTATAACAGAAAAATCTCATTTGGGAATGCTGTATTGTTGTAAAATAAATTTCAACAATGGGAACTGTTATTAGAGTGTCTTTTTTTATTACAGTTCATAATTGTATTCATTCTTTGTGTATATTTTTATATTGTTGCCCTTATCAATAAACAGTCATATTGTTTCATTTAACGCTATAACTTATTCAATTTTATGACAATGTATAACAGAAAATCTGATTTTTGGAATGCTGTATTGTTGTAAAATAAGGTTCAACAATGGAAAATGTAATTACAGGGATTTACAAATTGCAATTCATATTTATATTCAAGATTAGCTTACACTTTTATATTGTTGCATTTATTAATACATAGACATACTGTTACATTTAACGCTGTAACGTATTCAATTTTACGACAATGTATAACAGAAAAATCTAATTATGGGAATGCTGTATTGTTGTAAATTAAAGTTCAACAATGGGAACGGTAATTAGAGTGTCTTTACATATTACTGTTTATATTTATGTTCATTCTCTGTTTACATTATTATATTGTTGCGCTTATCAATATTCAGTCATAGTGTTATTTAAATTTTAACATATTCAATTTTACGACAAAGTATAACAGAAAAAACTAATTTTGGGAATGCTGTATTGTTGTAAAATAAAGTTCAACAGTGGGTACTTTAAATAGAGCGTCTTTACATATTACAGTTCATATTTATATTTATGCTTTGTTTACATTTTTATATTGTTGCACTTATTAATATGCACTCATAATGTTGCATTTAATACTGTAATTTATTCAATTTTACGACAATGTATTACAGAAAAATCTTATTTTGGCAATGCTGTATTGTTGTAAAATAAAGTTCAACAATGGGAACTGTATTTAGAGTGTATTTACATATTACTGTTCATATTTATGTTCATTCTTTGCTTACATTTTATATTGTTGCACTTATCAATAAAGAGTCATATTGTTGTATTTCACGCTTTAACTTATTCAAATTTACGACAAAGTGTAACAGAAAAATCTAATTTTGTGAACGCTGTATTGTTATAAAATAAAGTTCAAAAATGAGAACTTTAAATAGAGTGTCTTTAAATATTACAGTTCATATTTTTATTCATTCTTTGTTTATATTTTTATATTGTTGCGCTTATCAATAAACTGTCATATTGTTAAATTTTTAACGCTATAACTTATTCAATTTTACGACAATGCATAACAGAAAAATCTAATTTGGGGAATGCAGCATTGTTTTAAAAAAAAGTACAACAATGGAAACTGCAATTAGAGTGATTTACAGATTCTTGTTCATATTTATATTTAAGCTTTGCTTATATTTTATATTGTTGCACTTATCAATAAAGAGTCATATTGTTGTATTTTACGCTTTAACTTATTCAAATTTACGACAATGAATAACAGAAAAATCTAATTTGGGAGTGCTGTATTGTTGTAAAATAAATTTCAACAATGGGAACTGTAATTAGAGTGTCTTTACTTATTACAGTTTGTGGTGTTTTGGTGGGAAGAGAAGGAGATGAGAACATCTATTTTTTGTTTCTTCTCAAATGTTGGCTATGTGATCGTAATTAATGGGTAAATGACATTGCGTTGGATGGAGGCCAGCAAAAGACCCTTAAATAAAAAGTATTATGACAAAAGGCAACCATTGATATTTCTTAATAATGGATCCTTAACTATAATAATATTAACTCGTAGCAAAGATGTAAAAATATAAAGTGATAAGAATAAAAGTTACCTGGACTTCCTGGTTGATGAAGACAACTTCAGGTAGACAAATGAATAGGCATTGACGCAATAAAATGAAGAGAGGATTTTGAAGAAGACAAGTGTATTTATTTTTAATCACTTGTGAAATTCTTCATGACTTGGATATTTTTATATATATATATATATTCATTTGTTATCATGCACAAACTTATATAAGTAGAATTATTATTATTTTCGTACAACAATTGCTCCACAAGGATGATATACATAAGTCGACATATTTTTAACACAACTTTTTTTCATATAAATCTTTGTTTGCATTCTTGATAACATGATAACATTTTCTTGAACAATATGAAAATCTCAAATATTTTTAGAATATCAATCAAAAATATTACTTCGAAAGGAATATGCCTGGAAAAATCACAAAAAGATATTCAATATCTTCCTTTTGGGGATGCCGTTTTCATGCTCAGATAATTTATATTTATACTTATGACCAATTTATGATGAAATGAAGAGTAAATTAAATTATGATATATTTTATATATGAATCACTTTCTCTGCATTCTTTTCAGAGGAAAAAAATGAATTCACTAAAGAAATGATGAAATGAAAATCAGTTGGAGAAGCTTGATAATAAATTGACGAGAGTTCTTTGAAGATAAAATATGACGACTCTTAAAACAAAATTGAGTAGCCGGAATAAAAAAGAAAACCAAAGGATTTAGGTTGCGGCGGTAGGAGAGCCTAGCTCCTCGCAGCATTAAAAAAACATCCATCATACGGTGGAATCATCCGCTCAACATTTCCCGGCACCTGCTCAACTCAAACGGTCACGCACGACAGCCTCGGGGCGCGCATACTTGCCCCGGTGTCCGCTAAATTTCTCGGCACATCTCAACTGCATCGGTTACGCTCACCCAACAGCATCCATCTCAACTGAGCTCCAACTGCGCAACTGCACTCGTGGCGCAGAGCCAGGAGGGAGAAAAGAACAAGAGTTACTGTAAACCCGGAATACGCCAAGTTGGCAACGTTCGAATGAGGAGAGCGAGGGAAAATAGGCCAAGCTACGATTTAATGTATGGTGATACGATTTAATATAAATTTAATAAGGAAAAAAAATGACAAACTCTTAAAGAATGAAGGCCAAAGAAGGTGGCCAGGCACTTAGCTGGTTAAATCACGTCACCTGTGGTTTTTAATTTGATAGGCCAAGGGGCGTGCCAGATTAACCGGAAATACCACCCATAGAACGAACTAGATTGTTCTAGAAAGATTTTTAACCGGAAGGAATGAATTCAAACAAGATTTTACCGGTTTAGAACATTCGATAGCTAGGTAAGGAAGACAAATATACAGGCGACGACATCAAAAGAAACGAAATCGAAATAATATTTAAATTGAGAACATTAATAAAAAGGAAATGATAGGAAATAAAATAGCTAATAAAATTGAATTAAAATAAAAATATGGGGGGGTTATCGAGCAACCACCACACAGTTCATAATTGTATTCATTCTTTGTGTATATTTTTATATTGTTGCGCTTATCAATAAACAGTCATATTGTTGCATTTAACGCTATAACTTATTCAATTTTACGATAATGTATAACAGAAAAATCTAATTTTGGGAATGCTGTATTGTTGTAAAATAAATTTCAACAATAGGAGCTGTAATTAGAGTGTCGTTACTTATTACTGTTCATAATTGTATCAATTCTTTGTGTATATTTTTATATTGTTGCGCTCATCAATAAAAAGTCATATTGTTGCATTTAACGCTGTAACTTATTCAATTTTACGACAATGTATAACAGATAAATCTGCTTTTTGGAATGCTGTATTGTTGTAAAATAATGTTCAACAATGAGAACTGTAATTAGAGTGTCTTTACATATTACAGTTTATATTTATAATCATTATTTGTTTACATTTTTATATTGTTGCCCTTATCAATATACAGTCATATTGTTGTATTTAGCAATATAACTTATTCAATTTTACGACAATGTATAACCGAAAAATCTAATTTGGGGAATGCAGTATTGTTGTAAAATAAAGTTCAACAATTGGAACTTTAAATTCGAGTGGCTTTACATATTACAGTTCATATTTATATTCATGCTTATTTACATTTTTATATTATTGCACTTATCAATATACAATCATATTGTTGCATTTAACACTGTAACTTATTCAATTTATAACAATGTATAACAGAAAAATCTAATTTTGTGAATGCTGTATTGTTGTAAAATAAATTTCAACAATGAGAACTGTAATTACAGTAATTGACAGACTGCAGTTTATATTTATATTCAAGATTAGCTTACACTTTTATATTGTTGCATTTATCAATACATAGACATATTGTTTCATTTAAAGCTGTAACGTATTAAATTTTACGACAATGTATAACAGAAAAATCTAATTTTGGGAATGCTGTATTGTTGTAAAATAAAGTTCAACAAAGGGAACTGTAATTAGAGTGTCTTTACATATTACAGTTAACATTTGTATTCATTCTTTATTTATATTTTTATATTGTTGCTGTTATCAGTAAACAGTCATATTGTTGCATTTAACGCTATAACTTATTCAATTTTACGACAATGTATATCAGAAAAATCTAATTTTGGGAATGCTGTATTGTTGTAAAATAAATTTCAACAATGGGAGCTGTAATTAGAGTGTCGTTACTTATTACTGTTCATAATTGTATCAATTCTTTGTGTATATTTTTATATTGTTGCGCTCATCAATAAAAAGTCATATTGTTGCATTTAACGCTATAACTTATTCAATTTTACGACAATGTATAACAGATAAATCTGCTTTTTGGAATGCTGTATTGTTGTAAAATAATGTTCAACAATGAGAACTGTAATTAGAGTGTCTTTACATATTACAGTTTATATTTATAATCATTCTTTGTTTACATTTTTATATTGTTGCCCTTATCAATATACAGTCATATTGTTGTATTTAGCAATATAACTTATTCAATTTTACGACAATGTATAACCGAAAAATCTAATTTGGGGAATGCAGTATTGTTGTAAAATAAAGTTCAACAATTGGAACTTTAAATTCGAGTGGCTTTACATATTACAGTTCATATTTATATTCATGCTTATTTACATTTTTATATTATTGCACTTATCAATATACAATCATATTGTTTCATTTAACACTGTAACTTATTCAATTTATAACAATGTATAACAGAAAAATCTAATTTTGTGAATGCTGTATTGTTGTAAAATAAATTTCAACAATGAGAACTGTAATTACAGTGATTGACAGACTGCAGTTTATATTTATATTCAAGATTAGCTTACACTTTTATATTGTTGCATTTATCAATACATAGACATATTGTTTCATTTAAAGCTGTAACGTATTAAATTTTATGACAATGTATAACAGAAAAATCTAATTTTGGGAATGCTGTATTGTTGTAAAATAAAGTTCAACAAAGGGAACTGTAATTAGAGTGTCTTTACATATTACAGTTAACATTTGTATTCATTCTTTATTTATATTTTTATATTGTTGCTGTTATCAGTAAACAGTCATATTGTTGCATTTAACGCTATAACTTATTCAATTTTACGACAATGTATATCAGAAAAATCTAATTTTGGGAATGCTGTATTGTTGTAAAATAAAGTTCAACAATGGAAACTGTAATTAGAGTGTATTTACATATTACTGTTCATATTTATGTTCATCCTTTGTTTATATTATTATATTGTTGCACTTCTCAATATACAGTCATATTGTTGCATTTAACGCAATAACTTATTCAATTTTACGACAATGTATAACAGAAAAATCTAATTTTGGGAATGCTGTATTGTTGTAAAATAAAGTTCAACAATGGGAACTGAAATTAGAGTGTCTTTACATATTACAGTTCACATTTGTATTTATTATTTATTTATATTTTTATATTGTTGCTGTTATCAGTAAACAGTCATATTGTTGCATTTAACGCTATAACTTATTCAATTTTACGACAATGTATAACAGAAAAATCTAATTTGTGAATGCTGTATTGTTGTAAAAAAATTTTAACAATGGGAACTGTTATTAGAGTGTCTTTACTTATTACAGTTCTTAATTATATTCATTCTTTGTGTATATTTTTATATAGTTGCGCTTATCAATAAACAGTCATATTGTTGCATTTAACGCTATAACGTATTCAATTTTACGACAATGTATAACAAAAAATCTGATTTTTGGAATGCTGTATTGTTGTAAAATAAGGTTCAACAATGGAAACTGTAATTACAGTGATTTACAGATTGCAATTCATATTTATATTCAAGATTAGCTTACACTTTTGTATTGTTGCATTTATCAATACATAGACATACTGTTACATTTAACGCTGTAACGTATTCAATTTTACGACAATGTATAAGAGAAAAAACCAGTTTTGGGAATGCTGTATTGTTGTAAAATAAAGTTCAACAATGTGAACTTTAATTCGAGTGTCTTTATATATTATTCTTCATATTTACGTTCATTCTCTGTTTACATTATTATATTGTTGCGCTTATCAATATTCAGTCATATTATTGTATTTAACATTTTAACACATTCAATTTTACGACAAAGTATAACTAAAAAAACTAATTTTGGGAATGCTGTATTGTTGTAAAATAAAGTTCAACAATGGGAACTGTAATTAGAGTGTCTTTACATATTATTGTTCATATTTATGTTCATTCTCTGTTTACATTATTATATTGTTGCGCTTATCAATATTCATTCATATTGTTGTATTTAACTTTTTAAGATATTCAATTTTACGACAAAGTATAACACAAAAAACTAATTTTGGGAATGCTGTATTGTTGTAAAATAAAGTTCAACAATAGGTACTCTAAATAGAGCGTCTTTACATATTACAGTTCATATTTATATTCATGCTTTGTTTACATTTTTATATTGTTGCACTTATCAATATACAGTCATAATGTTGCATTTAACACTGTAATTTATTCAATTTTACGACAATGTATATCAGAAAAATCTAATTTGGTGAATGCTGTATTATCATATATATATTATAAAGCAGAAGTTCTGAAACTTCCAAACGAGTGTTTTCAAAAACTATCCGATGGATTTTTTTGCCGATTGTATCATTCGATAGGAAATATTTTTCCGAAGGTTTATGATTCAAATTTACAGGGATATTTTTGACAAAAGGGTTGCCAGTAGCTGTTTTTGGCGAAAATTATAATTGCTAAAAGAATTAAAATGGCTATATGTATCAGAAGTATTACAAATATCTTGCAAATAATAGCAGAAAATAACTACTGACAATATTAATAATAATAAAGAAAGACCGCTTAAATGAAGCGTAATATTATAAAAATATGTTTATCTTGAAAATGAAAAAAATATTTGTAATGCTTAAAAAATAAATTAACCCGAAATATAACAATTGGTTCAACTTTTGGCGACTTATCCCTGGTGTTAGAATAAAAACATGAATTTCAGAAATTGATTAAATGAATTTTGAATGATAGTTATTTCCCTTTTTATTATTTTATTATCGAATTTTCGTATAATATAACTTACAGCAGAAAAAAGCAGATCTGATTGTAAAAGACACTGTAAGTTGTGAGTTACTATTCGTTTCTATACCATTTTCATCTTGCTTTTGTCGCCAAAGAATGTGTTTTTAAGCCGAAATGGAAAATTTTCCAAATGGAAATTTTGTCACGGATTTGGTCATATACTCATCGAGGTATCTCACTGGCGCCAAAATGGCATTATTTGCCTCATTTGGTAACCCAGCTATAGTTGTTTATCTGATGATAAATTGTTTATTTACTTTCATTTTTTTCTTTTTTGAAATGATATTTGTTGTTTTGTTCTATAGTTACTTTTTATTTATTGTTAATTGTTGTTTAAAATGATAGAAAATAATAAAATATACATAAATTTCTTTGGTATTCTAAAACGAGGATTTTGCCACATTGTAGTTGCAAGATAATCGTGCTAAACGTATTGCGTATATGATGTCTGTGTAGGAATCTATTGTGAAATATGAAAATTGTAAATTGGCTACTATTTGATTATCACGTCAATCAATTTCGACAAATCGTTCTCCAAATTATATAAATTTACATAATTTTATCTTAAATAACTAAAGAGAAAATGCTTAAATACGAAAGAGCAAATAATTTTGTTTTCATTTTTCAGGAAGAAATTTTGCAATAATAAAGAAATTGTTGTAGTGATAATTTTAATGTGTTTTTTTTTCTTATCGTTGGCAACTTGCTGTAAAGAAAAATGTTTATTTTTTTTCCTGCTATTATTTTGTAAGAGCTGGTTTTGTGAAAGCCCTGTTAATATGGTATTCAAATTTTTGAACCCTTCCCAATTACCACCCCCTTGGACCGATTTTGCTCATTTGCAATTCCCACTATAAAGTAGATTTTCGGGTGGCGTATGGTGACCGCTCGTATAAATACCTTTTTAGGAGAAAGCATTTAAGTTATGCTGTAAATTCCAAGAAGTGTTTGCAATAAGACAGGTCCGCACAAGTAATAAAAACACCAGTAATGTCTCTTCGAAGTTCTTTATTATGATATCCAGGAATGAGCGGAGACTTATACTCCTCAGGGAGTGACCCCTTGGAAACAACACAATTATGAAGGCTACATGAGGCAATAGGTCCTAACTGGACAGTAGTTAAAACCCAAGTGCCGTTACAATCAGTACAGATGTTGATTAGCGATTTGGCTTGCGGTTTTTGCCAAAACTCTTTGTATAATTGCCGACCTTGGCGATAATTATGCAGAGAGAGACAGAACACATTGTTAAGTATACAGCCAATTGATAACCTGTAAATTATGGGAGCAGGCACAAAAGGGTTAATAGATTAAATTCGTGAGAACTGCATCAACTCTCAACGGACGATGCAAAACCATCTGCTTACATTTACATATTATGCTCTAAATCAAAGAGACGCACCCACGAAATAATTTGCAGGACAAAATGTTTATGAAGAGAACGGAAATCGTTAGCAACTGTACAAAGATTAGATTTTATTTTAGTTATTGAAATCGCAACGATAACTTTCAACGGAATTATGGGAAGCGCAGATTGAAACGAATTGCTTTTCTTTATTTTATTTCAGTTAGCCGTTACATCAGAAAATTCATGTAAGAGAAAAGAATTAATGAAAGCCTTTTCCATACCTAACGGAATATTAAATTGTGGGAAAAGGGCGCAATAAATACCTACTTCCTAAATTATAAAGATTAACTAAAAATGCAATTTTATAAAAGGATTAAATTTTGACCCAAAAACTATATATAATGGAATCTCCATTATATATAATGACCCCCACGACACGAAAACAAGCTGTAATGAGTACATTACAGCGAAAAAAAAATGGCTGAATCTCTCTGCATTTGCACATACTACTCATTAACCTGCATACCACGAAGCATATATAAAAATAAACATTCAGAAAATAAGTATATAAGTATATAGATATATAAGTATACATATATCATGTCTCCATTATGCATGTACATAAGCATGCCAGTAAAAAAAAATTGGTACCAAAAATTTTTTTTTAAGTAATTAGCTGAGCTCAGTCTGACTTCTGGTTAGTTACAATTACGTGTGCACACTTTCTTTTTTTTTAATTTCAATTCCAGAAGATTATTTTATATAATATTTGAAATACTTATTCAAATAATGCAATTCTTGTGATTGCAACATATGTTGGTTATACTCCAACTTCTATACTTAATTTGAGACATGATGATTAAAATATTGTAAAACAATACAAATATGTAGCTAAAATATGTAGGGAATACAAACATACACTGGATTTTAAATTTCAAAATTTTAAATGAGAAAATAATGATAATGGAAGAAAAATATTGAGGCACAAGAATTTTGTACATTGCAGTATATCATTGCCATACTCTTAAAAACAAATCATGTAACAATATTTCCCTGAATATTATAAGCCAATAGTACTTTACCAAAAATAATGTTTTAAAAACTAAACTGTTATAAAAATGTAAGTAAACTTAATTTGAAACCATTTAGAAATAAAAGTCGAACATGGGTTTATAACCTGGAAAACAGAACGATTAAAGATTGCAGGAGTGTGTGTAAGCTTTTTGCATGTGTGTATAAGGTTTTAAAGACCTATCTGTTCAAATACAGATTTAGCAGCATGAAAACTGCATGCAAGTGCAAGAATCTGAAAAAATTTGATGCAGCCCTGAGTACTGACTGAATAAGAAATCAATGTAAATAGGAAACTACCCCATTGAAAGAAATCTGTTAACTACCGAGAGAAAGATACCGAGAAATTTAGAAAAATGTCACAGAGAGATTTTGCTGATGTCAAAAGTGAAAAAAATACATTAAGTTTAAGTATCTTATGTGCAACATGAGTGAAGCACATAAAATAGAATGACAATGTGAACAAAGAGAAAAACTGGATGACCTGCAACCTAAACAATGAATTAAAATGTCTACTTGAATACACATATGTATGTATATAAGATTTTTTTTTAATTTACAAGAAAACTACAATGAGGGAAAAGTGTTTGTGTATGTTTTTTTTTTTAAAACCCTCTTGTCAACAAATGAATGTGAATATAAATTCACTGAACAAATGTGTTGTGAGAATCTATGAACTAAGGTGTATCTGTTCTATGAACTAATGTGTAAGAAAAATACAAAACAAATGTGTAGCTAAAAAAAAACAGACGGAATTTTTTTTAAATGCATGAGATTAGCTCCCTGTGCATGCATAGAATTGAAAAGTACGATGAACTAGTGTTAAAAATCAATGAACAAAGAATCGCAATGAACTAATGTGTGTATTTACTATGAACCAAAAATTCCATACCTGCAGCCGGAACCAAAATAATGCACATATCACCAGAAAATGTAGACGAAGTGTAACAAAATGGCATAAATTGCAATTAACCAGTGACCTGTGAACTAATTTAAACATCTGCAAGAAAATACTATCAATATCTAACCTCAATTAATTAAAAATTTTGTAAATGTCATGTTGGAAAAAATTGATGAAAGGCAATAATTTTAAAAGAGGACGCTAACGCAATACCCGAACAGTGTGTGTATAAAAACAAAAACAAACAAAACAAGAGATGTCTGGCTTAACTCCTCGCCAGCTACCCTGACCTATGTGTTATACATCTGTGAAGTGTGTGAAAAAAAAGAACTGCCGAATATCACATTAGCTAGAGAGTAAAATAAACATTACCTGTGTACCTGTAAAAATACCGAACATGAACTGCGAAAATACCTGTGACCGTGTACTGTAGAATTATAATGCCATCTCAGTGAATGTGATAGATTTCCTATCCTTGATTTTATTAACCTTAAAAATAATGTTTCATTGTTTTATTATTATTTTAAATAACAAGGAATCTACAGGTAGTTAACCAAACCAATGAATTACGGGTATGTAACTGTACAAGTATGCGTATAAAAGTGAAGTAACAATAACATGCAAGTAAGTGATATCTGCAGATAAAGTACTATTAATGCTTATAGTAGAAGAGTATTTAAAAGACATGATGTATCACTGACCAGAGAAAATACCCAAACTGCAAAAATTAGAGCAAACCTGTCACATCTCTGAAAAAAAAACGTGAACCCAATTTAATATGGAGACACCATCCGTGCGTAAACAACACTGTGAATTATTATAATGCACCTTTAAAGAAAATAACCGAGACAAATACCCGTTTCAAATCAGCTTGACACGTGTAACATTGAATTAAAATTATTAAAATGTATTTAAAAAAAAGTGAAATAATGTGTGAATGGATCGTCATTTTAAGTGAAATAATAGCACAACGTTATACCTAATTACAAGGTAATTGTTATTTTTTAACGAGGGAAGGATTCATATCACATGACAAAAGTGTAAAGATGTAAACACATGACATGATAGTGTTGTGTGTTATTGTGTGTTTTCATGAACCAGACTTGAGAAAACAAGTAAAAGTCGTGTACAATCCTCAACCAGAGAAACAAGAGAAAAGGAAAGAACCACATGACCTGATATGTTGCACATGACCGAGTGTATATAGAAAAAAAAGGCAAAAACAATGTAATAGTGTAAGAAATCGCATGACCTTGTATAAAAGAACAGATGAAAGAAAAAAAATGTGTGTAAAAGAAATCACATGACCTGGTATCTAATATACCTTGACCTAGAGAAAAGCACATGACCTTGTGTAAAACACATGAATGAAAGAAAAAAAAATGTGTGTAAAAGAAATCACATGACCTGGTATCTGATATACCTTGACCGAGAGAAAAACACATGACCTTGTGTAAAAACACATGAAAGAAAAAATGTGGGAAAAAGAAAATCGCATGACCTGGTATCTGATATACCTTGACCTAGAGAAAAGCACATGACCTTAAGTTGAAAGAAAAAAATATAACTCAAAGTTGAGGAAAGTAAAAATGTAATTGTACTGCCAAAAATCCTTTTAAAGTTAAAATTTAATTGAGAACCCAAAAAAATTAGGACCATGAAAAATGTATTAAATGTGGAAAATGTAACCTCTATAAAAATAGAGTTGAAATGTTGTTAATGTTAACTACATTCCTGTTACTGCAAAACAAAACATTAAAAGGGGAAAAGAAAGGTGTGCTTGATTGTGTAAATATGTTTAAAATGATTGTGTACACCAACGCGAAACATCCAAAACCAAGTGAAAACAAAATTGACGACCCGCATCAAAATTTTCACTCTTACATGCCTTCTTTCTATTACTCAACCATCTGTGCACTTGATAGCCGAATAAGAAAAAGAAATAAGAATGCATCTGTACACAAGATTAATGTTTAGAAAACTTGTTAAAATTTAAAGTGTAACAGGAAATGTGAGGGAACAAAATAAAATAAAAAAATACGTAGAAAAGAAACTGTGACAGGTTGAGATACTCTATTCAAAAAGTATTTAGACCCTGTATTTAAATTTTAAAAAAACATTACACGTAAGCTTTAATTATGCAACGATGTATATTTTTTTTTCAATAAAAAAAAACACTGTTGTGTTATGTTAAATAAGCAGAAAATCTAAAGCAATATTACGCTAAATAAAAGTTTTTGATTGTTTGCCTCACATTATTTCTCAAAAAAAAAAACTTACCAGTGTAACACAAAACAATATTACTATAATATCTTCAAGAATCTCTTTACCAAATATTAGATGCTAAGACCTTTACGCATTACGAACAAAAAATCTACCCAAACATATGAAAACATATAAAATTAACTGACATTATTTATATAAAAACATAGGCACCACATAAATAAACTTTTACTTTTCACTCTTTTTTTTTAACACACATTGCTATGAAGAGGCTGGTAATTAAAATAACTATTATGCATCAGACATTTATGGTTAACTGTTTATCCATACAAACTCCAAGAAAGGAGAAAATTAAATAAAAAAAGTCAATTTTTGTTTAGGAGAGTTATAATTAAGACAATAAACTGTGATAAAGATGTTTAAAAAATGTTAATAACGTACAGACTAAATTGTGGAATATTATCTGTTTCCTGTAAAATAAAAAAACTTTCAATATAAGGAATATTGACTCAAAAAAAGTTTTTTTTTTTAAACAAAATACAACGTGACAAACACATCCATTACAACAATCATATAGCAGCCAAAGAAACAACACAAGAACCAGCATTATTGCACTCTAACACACTAAACAATCGTTAGAAAAAGAATGCAATTCCTGGCCACCCCAAACGATAAAAATTGTTTGTGAACTTTATCTATGTGTGTGTCACATTGTATATGTTATGCGAACATACCTTTAACTAACAAGCTGTGCAAAAAAAATATTCTTCGATTATTTATGTTTTTTTTTTTTTTTTTTTTTTTTACATTATAATCCATGAGGAAACTATTACTTCTGTAAAAATACAACAAAATAAATCTTTTGCTACCCTTTAGCATGTACGCACATGATATTGACTTACCTGTACCAAATATCTCACTTAAGTGATATAAACTTTACTCACTAAATGATATAAACTTTAGGTAAGATGTAAGATTAAAATGTATCTTGTGACCATAAAAAAATCTCTGAAACACACTATACATGACATACAACTGAAGAAAAAAACGTTGTAAGAAAAATAAATTTAAAGAAATGTTGTCTCTAACAATTTCCTTTAAAAATTGAATTTTAACTTAGTACCCTTTGCATTAAACATTTTCTTTCAATCCAGCCTAATTTTGTGTGTGTCTGACACAGTATAGCAAATAAAATGTGTGTATACAAATGAGTATAAATTTTTAAGAAAACAAAATCACTAAAATATTTAAAAATTATTCAACACTACTACTTATCACTTGACAACAATAATAAAAATGTACACTTATTCGAAAAGAGATTTTAAAAAGTAGTTTGAATCTTTCAAAAAAAAATATATGAAATAAACTGACATACATAAACAGATATTTCGTAAAGATCACTACAGTATTTATGCATAAAATAATGCAGACTTACCTGACATACTACACAAAATTACAAATAATTAGTAATAACGTATGAAAAAAACGAATGAGTTTGATAAGTTGGAACACCAAATACATAAATTGAAAAGAAAACAGTGTGTTTATTAATCACAAGGGGGGGGGGAAGGATTAATCTGCAGATTAATATGTACTTCTCTTTTGTTTCTTATTTATAAATTGCATGAGATACGTGCACAATTGTTTGCTCCTCAAAAATAATCTACTTTTCTTATTGTAGGGTATTCATTTTGTTTCTTTTTAAAGAAACTGAAACACGTATTCCATAGCACTAACGATGAGAAAGCGGTCAATTGATTAGCACACATAAAATGAGAAAAATCAACACACGATGATGTCACTTGATGCACAGAAGGCCCGAGGAAAAAGGGGCGGGGGGAGTTTTCACTAACCACCATAATCTTGAGATGTCATTACGCATACACGTTGAAGTACAAACGGTGTCCGACACCTACAAACTTTCTTAATGATAGTAGAGGGGGGCTTTCGATCTAGTATAGCAACACATTTTTGATTTCTGATGCACAAAGCGACAAAAAGGGGGGGGGGGGCGCCCACACACGTGAACACTGTTTTCTGTCACTAAGAACAGACGATTTGACACTTGATTCACAACCGGTTAATCACCCGGCACCTTTCACAAACTACGAAAGCGAAGAAGCACGAAGAAGAATCGAAGATTTGCTTTACAGTGAGATCCTTGACCCCGTTTTCCCAGATGGGAATAAATGACGAGAGTATCGGATAAAGCATTTTCGCCGGAACTGCTGAACTTCAGATGAACTGATAATGTTTTTGGAGGATTAAAATGCGTCGTAAAAAATTTAGAGTTTTTTTTTTATATATTAGGAAGGCTTGGGTCACTCCGTGGTCAATATACTGGTATATCATAAAACTTCGCCTGGTCTTGAGCACCAAGACTTATAGAGTAGATTTTCGGGTGGCGTATGGTGACCGCTCGTATAAATATCTTTTTAGGAGAAAGCATTTAAGTTATGCTGTAAATTCCAAGAAGTGTTTGCAATAAGACAGGTCCGCACAAGTAATAAAAACACCAGTAATGTCTCTTCGAAGTTCTTTATTATGATATCCAGGAATGAGCGGAGACTTATACTTCTCAGGGAGTGACCCCTTGGAAACAACACAATTATGAAGGCTACATGAGGCAATAGGTCCTTACTGGACAGTAGTTAAAATCCAAGTGCCGTTACAATCAGTACAGATGTTGATTAGCGATTTGGCTTGCGGTTTTTGCCAAAACTCTTTGTATAATTGCCGACCTTGGCGATAATTATGCAGAGAGAGACAGAACACATTGTTAAGTATACAGCCAATTGATAACCTGTGAATTATGGGAGCAGGCACAAAAGGGTTAATAGATTAAATTCGTGAGAACTGCATCAACTCTCAACGGACGATGCAAAACCATCTGCTTACATTTACATATTATGCTCTAAATCAAAGAGACGCACCCACGAAATAATTTGCAGGACAAAATGTTTATGAAGAGAACGGAAATCGTTAGCAACTGTACAAAGATTAGATTTTATTTTAGTTATTGAAATCGCAACGATAACTTTCAACGGAATTATGGGAAGCGCAGATTGAAACGAATTGCTTTTCTTTATTTTATTTCAGTTAGCCGTTACATCAGAAAATTCATGTAAGAGAAAAGAATTAATGAAAGCCTTTTCCATACCTAACGGAATATTAAATTGTGGAAAAAGGGCGCAATAAATACCTACTTCCTAAATTATAAAGATTAACTAAAAATGCAATTTTATAAAAGGATTAAATTTTGACCCAAAAACTATATATAATGGAATCTCCATTATACCCACTGAGATATTAATTATCTCAATGTACTTGACGAGTTTGAAGATGATTCTTGCATAATTGTGCCTTTTATCACGCGGACAAAATTTAATATATATATAAACTTTTTAGGTGGGAGTAGCTTTGGGTTCCTGGCTTCACATAATGAAAAGTTGTGAGGAAATTTTTCAGAAGTTGTACCATGGTAACGACTGTAATAATTAATATTTCTTCAGATAAGGGAAAATTTTAAATCCTGTTGCCATAATGGTCTCATTTCGCTTCGAAATGTGCACTGTTAGTAATAAACTAAAATAGTTACTTCTAAATAGCTGGTTTTTGTGCAATGTTTAAGATAATTTAATACCACAATGGTGTCTAAATCGTTTTCAGCAATGAGCAAGGTGCTGCTGGAGGTCCAAATTATTTAAAATACAAATTTTAATTCTCCGGTTCGTTTCATTCATGGTTGATTTTGAAATATTGACCAGCGCAGCGGGCATAGCCTGCTAGTATATATAAAAGAAAGTCTGGATTTCGTATTAATCACGACACAAAAAAATCTACCGAACCAAAAATCTTGAAAATTTTGGTAAAAATACTTTTTATAACATCGAGTGCTGCTAAGAAGTGATTTTCGAAAATTCCACCTCTAAGATTCTGAAAAAAAAAAAAAGAACGAACTTTACAAAAATTCCTTAAAAATCGGCTTTTGTAGTTGTTCTTCAACTGATATTACATTTTAGTGTATTTTTTCATGCTGAATCGAATTGTACTAAGCAAATTGTTTTAAATCCGTTAGTTCGTTAGATACTTCACATTTTCCAAATTTGGCGATGTCTTCGGCGCAAAACCCTGAAATTTTCAATCCTTATCTATATTGTTACGAATTTTGTAAATAGTTAGTGTTTGTACTGTAAAATAATGTAAATAATCTTATTAAGCTCCATTCCTTTACTAATATTATGTTACATTGTCTCTGTTATCAAGCAAACTTGTCCATTATTTTCAGTGTATGTCTACGGCAGATTGGCGAAATAATGAAGATATCGCCAAGTTGGCGTCACTTTTGGCGACTAATTTTGGTCGCCAAATTTGGCGATATATCGCCAAGTTGGCGACAAACTTGGCGATTGTTGGCGATGGTAACCCTTCCCTCTTAATGGTAACCCCCCTTAGATATACTGATACATTGTTTGTTGTTCCGTGGTTTTCCAGGTTTTTCTAGAAATTTCTAGCATATGCTACGAGACTATATATAAGAAGAGAAGCGATGCGAGCTGTTGTTGTTATTATTTACCAGTCAGTCATTGAGTGAGCTACTAGAGATTGTCCAAGCAAGTTTGCTTGATGTATTGAGTTTTATCTACGTTGTTTTGAATGTGATATAGTGTTGAGACATTGTATAAAGAGTCTCTGCGACCTATATTTGTATTTGTTCGATAGATTTAAACAGTTATTTTGGAATATCTTGTAATATTTGTGAGTTTCGAAGACTCTGTTGTTCTGAAGATCTGTAAATAAATTATTTTGTACTTTTCTAAGAGAAAAGAGTTTGAAGTTGTCTAACCATAAGATCGAAAGAACCCTATATACGCTGCAACATTTGGTGTCAGGAGTGGGGTCTTATGGCGAAAACAAGAACAATGGACGGTCAACTGAAAGAACTGTTAGAAGCTATTAATGGAATAAAGGCAGAATTGACGAAAGGCCAAGAAGAGTTGGCGGTAAAGATGAATAAAGGCCAAGAAGAGTTGGCGGAAAAAATGAATAAAAACGAAGAAAGAATGGAACAGTTGACAAATAAAATTGATAAAGGCCAAGAAGAGTTGGCAGAAAAAATGAATAAAGGCCAAGAAGAGTTGGCGGAAAAGATGAATAAAGGCCAAGAAGAGTTGGCGGAAAAGATGAATAAAGGCCAAGAAGAGTTGGCGAAAAAAATGAATAAAAACGAAGAAAGAATGGAACAGTTGACAAATAAAATTGACAAATGCCAAGAAGATGTGACTGAAAAGATTAATAAAGGCCAAGAAGAAATGAAGAAAACTTTAGAAGAAAAGTTCTCGTCGGTAGAGAGAAGAATAGGCTCGGTAGAAGAGAAAATGGCGGAAGTAGAAGAGAAAATTCAGAATGAAGTTTGTAACTTTGAAGAGAAAATCAGTAACGTTGAAGAGAAAATCAGTAACGTTGAAGAGAAAATACTAGGTGAAGTAGATGAAAAGCTAAATAAAAAAGTACAAGATCTTGAGAAGAAACTTTCAGCGTCTAGTGGTAATTATGAAGAATTTAGGAATCTGCCTGCTTCTCCCATGCACATTAAGCTGTCGACATACGATGGAAAGAGTTCCTGGCAAGTTTACAAGACCCAATTCACTATTGTAGCTGAAGCGAACAAATGGAGTGACGAGGTGAAAGCTTGTCAGCTGGCAGCATCTTTAAGAGGGGAAGCCGCCGACGTGCTGCAAACATTGCCCGATATGACGCAACTCAATTTTGATACTCTAAGTTGTGCACTTGAAATGAGATTCGGCGAAAAATTCTTCAAGGATTATGCGAGAATCCAAATGAAGAGCCGCCATCAAAAGTCGAATGAAACCCTTCAAGAGTTTGCCTCGGAAATTGAACGGCTTGCAAATTTAGCATTCATTGACTGTCCAACAAATGTACGGGAAATGCTCTCACTGCAATATTTTGTAGACGGAATAAAAGATCCAGAAGTGCAGAGAGCGGTACGAATGGCAGATGTACAGGATTTAAAGGCTGCACTACTATATGCCTTAAAGTTGGAAGCAGCTACACAAGCCAGCCGAAGAGATCGTCATTCAGTCCGAGGGGCAACGGTGAACAAAAGCTCAGACACTGAGATCGACTTCTTGAAAGAAATTAGGAAATTAAATCAAGAGATTGAAGCTTTAAAATATGGAAGAACAAGCGCAAGAAGACAGAATCTCACGTGCTGGGGATGCGGTGATACAGGACATCTCCGAAGAAACTGCCCCAAAATCCACGAACGTGAGATGAGTTCAAGACCAGAAAATAAAAAGCCCCACCTGAAGATCCTTCAAATATCGAAAATGAATGGCGGCGATAACGAATTATATGTGATAGGCTTTATTAACGGAATTCAGTGCCGTATGATTGTCGATACAGGAGCCAATGTGACAATAATAAGAGAAGATTTGGCTCGAAAATTGAAATGTAAACTCATCTGGACTCCACCATGCGTTACCCTGCAAACTGTGACGGGCGACAAGATAGGCATATATGGAAAGGCAAATTTAACTATCAACTTTGGAGGAACGAAATATTACCATACGGCATATGTGGCTGACATAACAGATCCTTGCTTAATCGGGCTAGATTTTCTGAAGAAGTTTGACTTCAAGCTTGATTTCAAAAATAACAAAATGCTCTCAAAATTTGAAGAAATAAGTCTTTTTGGATTGAATAACGAAATTGAATGTAAACAAGCAGTAATAGCCAAAGAAGACATCAATCTAGATCCAAGAACAGAATTTTTAGTTCCAGCTGTAATTAAAAATGAAACTAATTACCGATTTGGCCATATAGATTATCCAGTAGACAATAGTACACAAGCAGGAGTATTGGTGGCTTCTTCTGTAGTAGACCTCTCGAAAAAGACCATTCCAGTCAGAATTGCTAACATCAGTGATAAGACGAGGACTATCAAGAAAGGAGAGGTGATAGCATCATGTGCTCCTGTGACATGCATAAGTCAAAATTCCAATCACTCTCAGAAATCTTCAGATAATTTAGTCAAGGATTTGTTACAAAATACGGACTTAGATCCAAACCAGAGAGATGCTGCTGAAAGTTTAATTAGAGAATTCCAAAGTTTATTTTCCCAAACATCTGAAGACTTTGGACGAACTAAAATGGCACAACACCGAATTAACACGGGAGATCACTCTCCTATTAAACAGCACCCTAGAAGATTACCTTTTGCCAAGCAAGAAGAGGTGCAGAATTTAATTAAAGATATGGAAGAAAATGACGTCATCGAACCATCAACAAGTCCATGGGCGTCTCCCATTGTATTAGTAAGAAAGAAGGATGGTTCTACAAGATTTTGTGTAGACTACCGCCGACTGAATGACGTCACCAAAAAGGATAGTTACCCTCTGCCAAGGATTGACGACACTCTTGACACACTTGCGGGCAACACTTGGTTCTCGACTTTAGACCTGAAGAGTGGTTACTGGCAGGTAGAGATCCATCCCGACGACCGCGAGAAGACTGCCTTTACAACGGGACAAGGATTATGGCAGTTCAAGGTAATGCCTTTTGGTCTATGTAACGCACCTGCAACTTTTGAACGCCTTATGGAAACGGTTCTTCGGGGACTGTCATATGAGGCATGTCTTGTTTATTTAGACGATATCATAATCATAGGAAAATCTTTTGATGAACATCTGAACAACCTCAGGCGGGTGCTACAAAAATTAAAGGAAGCTAATTTGAAGTTAAGCCCTTCGAAGTGCAGTTTGTTTCGTAATGAAGTCACCTACCTTGGACACATCATTTCGGCGGAAGGAGTTAGGACTGATCCGGAGAAGATATCGGCCGTGAAAAATTGGAGTCGTCCAGCAGATGTTCACCAGCTTCGAAGTTTTCTAGGATTATGCACCTATTACAGAAAATTCGTCAAAGGCTTCTCGATGATTGCAAGACCACTTCATAAATTAACAGAAGCCAATCAAAAATTTATGTGGACACAGGAATGTGACGCTGCTTTCGAAAAGCTTAAGGAGGCCTTGACATCCACTCCAATTCTGTCGTATCCTCAAATCGATAAACAGTTTATACTTGATACGGATGCAAGCAACGAAAGCATTGGCGCTGTACTGTCCCAGGAAATCGACGGCCAGGAGCGTGTTATCGCCTATTTCAGCAAGTGCTTGTCAAAGGCCGAGCGAAACTACTGCGTAACAAGAAAAGAGCTTCTTGCTGTAGTGAAAGCCATAGACCACTTTCATCACTATCTTTACGGTCGAAAGTTCCTGATCCGAACTGATCATGCTTCTCTAACTTGGCTATTGAATTTTAAGAACCCTGAAGGCCAGATAGCCAGGTGGATACAAAAGCTTCAAGAGTACGATATGGAGATACGCCATCGAAAAGGCTCATCACATGGAAATGCAGATGCTCTCTCAAGAAGACCCTGCTCAGAGAATTGTAGATACTGCGACCGGGCTGAGAAGAAATTTAATGTCAAAAGTCCTATAGTAAGACAAGTTACAACTGGGTCTACATCATCGCAAGATCCGTGGAGTGACGAGAGCCTGCGTAAAGATCAACTTGCTGATCCTGAAATTAAGCCAATTCTAAAGCTGAAAGAGGAGTCCAACAGGAAGCCCAGCTGGCAAGACATGGCCCATTACCATCCTACGACTAAACGTTATTGGGCTCTCTGGGATTCCTTACACTTGAAGAACGGCATCTTGTACCGAAAATGGGAGTCTGACGATGGAAAGACATGTAGATGGCAACTACTACTCCCTAAGTCTAGAATTTCTATGGTCCTTCAAGAACTGCATGGTAGTCCCACAGGAGGTCATTTTGGTGTAATGAAGACCCTGCAAAAGGTTCGAGAGCGTTTCTACTGGAATAATGTTCGCAGTGACGTGGAGAAGTGGTGTCGAACTTGTGACACCTGTGTAGCACGTAAAGGTCCTAAGATGCGAACCCGTGGGCGATTGCAACGTTATAATGTAGGAGCTCCATTCGAACGAATTGCTCTAGACATCCTGGGTCCACTTCCTAGAACATCTGATGGCAATAAGTACATCCTCGTTGTCATGGACTACTTCACTAAGTGGCCTGAAGCCTATGCCATTCCAAATCAAGAGGCGGTAACCGTAGCAGACATACTAGTTCAACACTGGGTTTCCAGATACGGAGTTCCTCTTCAAATCCATTCCGATCAAGGAAGAAACTTTGATTCGGCTGTGTTTAAGGAAATGTGCGGACTACTCGGCATGGACAAAACTCGAACTACACCTCTACATCCTCAATCGGACGGCATGGTGGAGCGGTTCAATCGTACCATCCTAAATAGCCTCTCTCTCCTGGTGTCTAGAGACCAACAGGACTGGGACAAGAAATTGCCTCTTTTCCTGCTTGCCTACAGGAGTGCCACACATGAGGCCACTGGTTACTCCCCTTCTCAAATGCTCTTTGGTCGTGATCTTCGTCTGCCTGCTGACCTTTTGTTTGGCCGTCCTCCTGATGCTCCTTCATCGCCTGAGGAATATGTCGATGAACTCCAGGCACGGATTGAGGAGATTCATTGTCTAGCGAGGAACCGAATTGGACTGGCATCAGAAAAGATGAAGACACGGTACGACACAAAGGCAACTGGGCATGAGTTCAACGAAGGTGACAAAGTTTGGTTGTGGAATCCGGTACGTCGTAAGGGACTGTCGCCAAAACTACAAAGAAACTGGGACGGTCCTTACACAGTCGTCAACAGGCTGAATGACGTCGTCGTACGCATACGAAAATCGCCACACACCAAACCCAAGGTCGTACATTATAACCGGCTAGCCCCTTATTTTGGCCAAAGTGATTAAAAATTCAAAACTGGAATTTCAGACCATGGTCATGAAAGTCACTTTTTGTAAATATGTAAATAGTAATTAGTTCTTATTTATGTAAATTTTATTATTATTGTTATTATTTATTTATTTATTTATTTGTTTATTTATTTTAAGTGTTCTCCTCTAACTCAAGGATTGCACTGCCCGGGACGTGCAGTCTTTGAGGAGGGGGTAGTGTTACGAATTTTGTAAATAGTTAGTGTTTGTACTGTAAAATAATGTAAATAATCTTATTAAGCTCCATTCCTTTACTAATATTATGTTACATTGTCTCTGTTATCAAGCAAACTTGTCCATTATTTTCAGTGTATGTCTACGGCAGATTGGCGAAATAATGAAGATATCGCCAAGTTGGCGTCACTTTTGGCGACTAATTTTGGTCGCCAAATTTGGCGATATATCGCCAAGTTGGCGACAAACTTGGCGATTGTTGGCGATGGTAACCCTTCCCTCTTAATGGTAACCCCCCTTAGATATACTGATACATTGTTTGTTGTTCCGTGGTTTTCCAGGTTTTTCTAGAAATTTCTAGCATATGCTACGAGACTATATATAAGAAGAGAAGCGATGCGAGCTGTTGTTGTTATTATTTACCAGTCAGTCATTGAGTGAGCTACTAGAGATTGTCCAAGCAAGTTTGCTTGATGTATTGAGTTTTATCTACGTTGTTTTGAATGTGATATAGTGTTGAGACATTGTATAAAGAGTCTCTGCGACCTATATTTGTATTTGTTCGATAGATTTAAACAGTTATTTTGGAATATCTTGTAATATTTGTGAGTTTCGAAGACTCTGTTGTTCTGAAGATCTGTAAATAAATTATTTTGTACTTTTCTAAGAGAAAAGAGTTTGAAGTTGTCTAACCATAAGATCGAAAGAACCCTATATACGCTGCAACAATATATATAAAAGAAAGCCTGGATTTCGTATTAATCACAGCACAAAAAATCTGCCGAACCAAAAATCTTCAAAATTGGGGTAAAAATACTTCTTATAACGTCCCGTGCCGCTAAGAAGGGATTTTCGGAATTTCCACCCCTAAAGGGTTTAAAAAAGAAAGAACTATTAAAAATTTCTTTAAAAATCGGCTTTTGTAGTTACGTTTCAACTGATAACATATTTTAGAGTATTTTTTCATCCTGAATCGAATGGTACCATGTAAATTCTTTTAAATAAAGTATTTCGTGAGATACTTCACATTTTCCTAATTTGGCGATTCTTTGGCGCAAAAACCTGATATTTTCAATACTTATCTATATAGATCAGATTTTGTAGTTATTTTTCAATTGATATCATATTTAAGTGTATTTTTTCATGCTGAATCGAATGGTACTGTTCTGTAAACAATCAAAACTTATTTGGGTTCAAAAATCTTCTAAATATTCTTGAATTTTCTTTTTAAAAATTTTATTACATACTTAGAATTATAGAATAAAGAAATATTGAATTCAAATTATTTACATACTATGTACAAAATGTATAATATGTACAAAATATAAATGCTTTTACCTTGATAATTTTTGATCATCATACTAAAAACTGGAAAGATGATCCTTTATGCATTTCTGCGTGCCTTTTCATAAAATTAACATAATTCTTCAATAAAACTCAAGACACGCACGACAAACAAAAAATATAAACATTCTCTCTCTAAAAAATTCTTTTACATTCCATCAAAAATTGATGCCAACTTTTTTATCTAAACTTTTAACTCATCTCGTAAGATAAAAAATATAAAAAGCAAAGCAGACGAAAAAACAGCTTCGCTTCCATAGCAACGAGTCGCGTCTTATAAATAAATTAAATATCACAATTGCAAATATGCAAACGATTTTCTGTGAATAAACTGGGATAACTTAATTTATCAATTCCTAACATACTCCCACCTTTAATTTAGGCGGAAGCCAAATTAAACTTAAGATCACTTTTGATCAAATTAAGCCCTAATTCAAAATAAAAAATATGTAAATAAATAAAGATAATAACTAAACAATAATGAAATAATAATGAAACATTTAGAGTTCTAGAAAAATCAGTTCAGAGTTCTAGAAAAAGTCTTTACCCAAGTCTATTATTTACTGTTGCTTCGACATCAGAGAGGACAGTCGAAAAGTTTCAAAAGTTAGAATTGAAGCACCGAGTGTTCTGATCAAGGGAATTCTTAACACATATAAACAGACGCTCCCACCATCCACCAAGCTGCTGCTGGAGGGATGAACTTCCATTTAAGAGGAGACAGTTCTTTCGAAGAAACCATGGCCTTCCAATCCTGCATATAAATCTTCGAAATGATTGAATGAATCCTTCCGTTGAGAGACTGGATACAAGTTCCAAATGTATTGCCCTATATACTGCACATGTAAAAAGTACAACCCAAACTTTGGATCTTTGCTTTACGAAAAGAGGGCCAAAAAGATCAGCTCCAACAACTTCAAAAACTTTGGAATCTCTGACTCGATCTAGAGGTAGGTGGATTGGAGGTGTAGTATATGGTTTTGCAGAGTATCTTTTGCATCTGTAACACTTAGACAATTGACTTCTAATGCTGCGTCTAGAAGAAATTAGCCAATATTTTTCTCTTAAAATGGATCCAACTGTTTGAAGTCTAGCATGACAATTCTTTAAATGACATTCCTGAATCAGACAATTCACTACATGATGTTTCGATGGTAATAAAATTGGATATCTGAAAGAAAACTCGTCATCTCGCTCTAATATCTTTGTTTTTACTCTTAACAAACCTTCTTGATCTTTCATAACCTTTAATCCTTTTATTGCATCAGTAGTATTACCAAAAATTTCAGATTGTATTATTGACCAGAGCGACCTTTCCGCATCTTCTTTTTCTTCAATTGACAATTCTGATGGAAAACATATATTTCTGTTTCTGCACTTCATTATGAATCTCTTCACCCAACATACGACATTAATAAATCTACCAAATTTTGAAATTCTACTATATATCATAAATTCATGTGAATTAGAACATAAAAGAGTAGGTACTGAAGTTTTCTTCTTTTCCATCATTACTAATTCTTCGTTGGGGCTTGTTTCTGAATGTGGCCAATTTTCTTCTGATAACTTCAACCATTCTGGTCCCTCCCACCATCTCATCTTCAGCAGCTGTTTAGGACTACATCCGCGAGAAGGTAGATCAGCAGGGTTGAGATGACCAGGTACGAAGTTCCATTGTTGAGATTCGGAAAATTTACAAATTTCTCTAACTCTATTGCCTACAAACGTTCCCCATTGATCATTTCTTCGAATCCAAGCGAGAACGGTCGAAGAGTCGGTCCAATACTTTACTGGTATGGAAATACAATTAAAGGCTTTCAAAACAAATTTAGTCAACCTTATTCCTAAAATACAAGCAAGAAGCTCTAAACGTGGTATGGTTACATTTTTCTTTGGTGCAAGACGAGACTTAGCTCCTAAAAGTTGTACAAAGACTGCGTCTTTATCTTCACAACGTAAGAAAACTGCTGTTGCATAAGCTCTGGTACTTGCATCACAAAATGTATGAATAGACCATTTTTCTTTACAACCATAGCCTACACGTCTATTTATCTTCACGTCATTTAAATACTTGAGTTCGCTATACCATTTTTGAAAATTATTCCGGATTTCTTCTGGAAGTGGAGCATCCCAATCTAATTTCGTCGACCAGGCGTCTTGAATTATCAGTTTGGCTGGCAACAATGCTGGGGCTAAAAATCCTATTGGATCGAAGATCCCTTGGGTTACAGCTAATATCTTTCTTTTCGACAGATTTTCTATCTCATCACTAAATTTATAAGCGATCTTCAAACTATCTTCCATTGTGTCCCACTTCAACCCTAAAACCGGAACTATCGTTGTTACATTTTTGCTGAGCACCTTCTTTTCGTTAAGGAAACTGCTGTCTTCACTTTTAATTGGTCCGAATTCCCACATTCTTAATTCCATTTTCGCATCAGCCATGATTTCTGTAGATTTTGAAATAAAATTTTCTAGTTCAGGCACATTGTCGACTGAAGTACCGCAGTTATCTATATAGTATGATTTCATAAGCTTCTCAGCTATCTGTTTGTTTTCTTCATCAACATTACTCAAATGATATCTTATAACTGCACCTAGCAAAAATGGGCTACAAGTTGCTCCAAAAACTACTCTATTGTGTTGATAAACTTGAAATTCGTCAGGACTCTTCCACCATAAAAATCGCAAGAAATGCCGATCTGATTCTTTGACTTCAATTTGAAGAAATGCTCTTCTTATATCGGCTACTACCCCAATAGCTTTCTCACGAAATCTTATTAACACTGCAGGAATTTGTTCGATGAGGTTTGGTCCTTTAAAGAGGCAATCATTTAAAGAAGGAGACCTCCCTACCTTACACGATGCATCAAAAACTGGTCGAACACTTGTAGTAAGACTATCTGGTTTGATGACGGGATGATGAGGTAAAAAATGTCCTGGAATCTTGAGTGCTTCATCTGGTACTTTACTTATAACGCCTTCTTCTTCCCATTCATAGAAAACTTTAGCATATTCTTCAAACATTTTCATTGATTTTAATTTCTTTGTTGAATTTATCAATCTTCGTTCAGCTATGTGTCTATTTGAGGGAATCTCACGTTTGCCGTTAATCCAAGGAAGACCTACAATATAGCGACCTTCTATATTTCTATCAACTTCTTTTATAAAATTATCATGAGCGAGTTCTTCTTCTTCTGCTTTAGACAAAGTTTGACAGGGATCTGTTATACCAATTGTCTCTAACTTCCATAATTCTGGAATCTTCATATCTTTTAAAGCTAGGTTCGTGATAAACATATTTCCATAATTTAGGCAAGACTGTGATGTACTTTCTAAACGACCACAAAGTGTCCATCCAAACTTTGTCTCTATTGCTGTAAGACCGCTCTTTAACTGTTTTACTCGACCTGTAAGAAGTTGTCCGTAGTAATCGCTTCCAATCAAAATTTCAATTTTTGGACTTCCTGCTCCTAAATCTGTGATCCATAGTTTTTTTTGTTTAAGCTCTTTAATTACTGATTCTTTTGGTATCCGAGGAATATAGTTACAAATTATATCTTGATCCAAAAGTTCTAAGACTTCTTTCGTTTGTTTCTGTCTATCAGAAGAACTTAACTCAACTTGGAATTTATTGTGAGATTTAGCTTCTGTTTGCGTACCACCAAACAAAGTGTGTACAATAGCTTCAGAAGAAATGGGATGTAAACCTAACTCTTCAGCTGTACCTTTTAAAATATAGCTCTTTTGCGACCCACAATCAAGTAACGCTCGTACTTTCTTTGTTATTCGACCTTTAATAACTATTTCTAAAGTCATAAGGGCTACTTCAGCAGAACACTGCTTACTTGCTATGGTGCTTTGAATAACTTCTGGGGTCTTAACTGTATTTTCTGGTTCTTTACACATTGAAATTTCAAGGCATAATAACTCGGTATGGGGTTTAGAACAAACGTGGCAACGAATAAAAACTTTGCAAACTTTAGCGTGGTGACCAAAACGAAGACATTTTAAACAGCAATTTTTATTCTTAATTTTGGCCTTCCGTTCATTAAAGGAAAGAGATCTAGCCCTAACACAGTCCTTGCTTTCATGAGATTTACTGCAAAATAAACAAAGGCGTTCTTTTGCGCTAAATAGCCCTGCCGCAGTAGGTATTTTACTTTCTGCTTTTCTTAACTTTTCTTTAGGTTTGTCTTTAAAGCCCAGCTCTATAAAACTCGATTTGGCTAATTTGAATCTTTCCTCGTTTGCAACTTCTTGTTTCAGAAATTCCATCAAACTTACTATATTTGCTTTTGTTGACAATGCATTATTATTACTAACAGTGTTTGATGTGATTGAAATATTATATCGCTGCCATGCTTTTAATACATCTTCCGATAAGCTAGATTCTATCATGGGATAGAGCCACGCCGAATTGCTTTCTAAACTTAAACCCATTGATTCTAACGATCTTAAATATGCCTCGACTTTCGTGAATAAATCTGATAAGGGAAGTTTATCTT
This sequence comes from Maratus speculifer, assembly GCA_964019185.1. Taxonomy (NCBI): domain Eukaryota; kingdom Metazoa; phylum Arthropoda; class Arachnida; order Araneae; family Salticidae; genus Maratus; species Maratus speculifer. Next base: position 1,291,801 of record CAXHSM010000848.1, read on the forward strand.
TGCCGTGCGCCTGTACATTAGCTACAATCAATTTTAGGAATTCTCTAACGTACACTTCTATTAGTAAATCTTTATTTCCAAAACGCTCTTGAAATGCCTCGACAGCTTTGGGGTAATTAACTGCGGTCATTGGATAGCTCTCTAACAAACGCCTGGCACTGGTTCCAGGTTCTACCGATTGGATAAGATACTGAAATTTGTCACTATTATCCAAATCTATGTCTTCATGAATTTTCTGAAACTGAGACCAAAATGAAAGATAATTTATTAACTGCGAATCGAATGGCTTAATATTTAGTTTAGGTAATTTATAATGCTTTGATTTGGAATAACCGTGATCTGTGCTTTTTTCACTATCATCTTGATTACGTTTATTTGTACCCAATGCTTCGCTAACTTTACGCTTAATGGTAATAAATTGATCTGAATAACTTTCATTTTCCACTACTTCATTTTCAATAGCCTCTTCATCGCATTTATCATCATCTAACATGAGTTCAATTATAGCTTCATCAATAGCTTTAATTTCATGAATCAAATTTTCTAATTTACTAAAACCGTCTAAAATTTTGTCCTTATCTAATGACTCGCTGTTAATTTCTTCATTCAAAACATTTAAAGTTCTGGTAAATGACGAACGTAGTGGTGTACGCTTTTTCTTTAGCTTATTCATCTTAGAAAAATTAAGTAGTAATGCACAGCTTATGAAAACACTATACGCTATAAAAACAATTCAATATCTCAACAGTATTATTCAAATGTCCGTGCTCGGGGCGCCAGATTTGTTCTGTAAACAATCAAAACTTATTTGGGTTCAAAAAATCTTCTAAATATTCTTGAATTTTCTTTTTAAAAATTTTATTACATACTTAGAATTATAGAATAAAGAAATATTGAATTCAAATTATTTACATACTATGTACAAAATGTATAATATGTACAAAATATAAATGCTTTTACCTTGATAATTTTTGATCATCATACTAAAAACTGGAAAGATGATCCTTTATGCATTTCTGCGTGCCTTTTCATAAAATTAACATAATTCTTCAATAAAACTCAAGACACGCACGACAAACAAAAAATATAAACATTCTCTCTCTAAAAAATTCTTTTACATTCCATCAAAAATTGATGCCAACTTTTTTATCTAAACTTTTAACTCATCTCGTAAGATAAAAAATATAAAAAGCAAAGCAGACGAAAAAACAGCTTCGCTTCCATAGCAACGAGTCGCGTCTTATAAATAAATTAAATATCACAATTGCAAATATGCAAACGATTTTCTGTGAATAAACTGGGATAACTTAATTTATCAATTCCTAACAGGTACTAAGCAAATTCTTTTAAATCCATTAGTTCGTTAGATACTTTACATTTTCCTAATTTGGCGATGTCTTCGGCGCAAAAACATGAAATTTTCAATCCTTATCTATATATATAAAAGAAAGTCTGGATTTCGTATTAATCACGACACAAAAAAATCTACCGAACCAAAAATCTTGAAAATTGGGGTAAAAATAGTTTTTATAACATCGAGTGCCGCTAAGAAGAGATTTTCGAAAATTCCACCCTTAAGTTTCTTAAAAAAAAGAACGAACTTTAAAAAAATTCCTTAAAAATCGGCTTTTGTAGTTGTTCTTCAACTGAAATCATATTTAAGTGTATTTTTTCATGCTGAATCGAATGGTACTAAGCAAATTATTTATATCCATTAGTTCGTTAGATACTTCACATTTTCCAAATTTGGCGATGTCTTCGGTGCAAAAGCCTGAAATTTTCAATCTTTATCTATATCTATAAAAGAAAGTCTGTATTTCCTATTAATCACAACACAAAAAAATCTACCGATCCAAAAATCTTGAAAATTGGTGTAAAAATACTTCTTATAACATCGAGTGCCGCTAAGAAGGGATTTTCGAAAATTCCACCCTTAAGGTTCTTAAAAAAAAGAACGAACATTAAAAAAATTCCTTAAAGATCGGCTTTTGTAGTTGTTCTTCAACTGATATCATATTGTAGTGTATTTTTTCATGCTGAATCGAATGGTACTAAGCAAATTCTTTTAAATCAGTTAGTTCGTTAGATCCTTCACATTTTCGAAATTTGGCAATTTCTTCGGCGCAAAAACCTGAAATTTTCAATCCTTATCTATATACATATAAGAAAGTCTGGATTTCGTATTAACCACGACACAAAAAAATCTATCGAACCAAAAATCTTTCAAATTGGGGTAAAAATAGTACTTATAACATCAACTGCCGCTAAGAAGGGATTTTCGAAAATTCCACCCCTAAAGGGGGTAAAAAATTCCTTAAAAATCGGCTTTTGTAGTTGTTCTTTAACGGATATCATATTTAAGTGTATTTTTTCATGCTGAATCGAATGGTCCTAAGCAAATTCTTTTAAATCCATTAGTTCGTTAGATACTTCACATTTTCCAAATTTGGCGATGTCTTCGGCGCAAAAACCTGAAATTTTCAATCTTTATCTATATATATAAAAGAAAGTCTGAATTTCGTATTAATCACAGCACAAAAAAAATCTACCGAACATAAAATCTTGCAGATTGGGGTAAAAATACCTCTTATTACATCAAGTACCGCTAAGAAGGGATTTTCGAAATTTCCACCTCTAAGGGCGTTAAAAAAAAACGAACTTTTAAAAAATTCCTTAAAAATCGGCTTTTGTAGTTGTTTTTCAACTGATAACACATTTTAGTGTACTTTTTCATGCTGAATCGAATGGTACCATGTAATTTCTTTTAAATAAAGTAGTTCGTGAGATACTTCACATTTTCCTAATTTGGCGATTCTTCGGCGCAAAAACCTGATATTTTCAATACTTATCTATATAGATCAGATTTTGTAGTTATTTTTCAATTGATACCATATTTTAGTGTATTTTTTCATGCTACATTGAATGATATTAAGCAAATTCTTTTAAGTCAAGTAGTTCGTGAGAAACTTCACATTTTCCTAATTTGGCGATGACTTTGGCGCAAAAAGCTGTAATTTTCAATCTATATAAGAAAGTCTGAATTTCCTATTAATCTATTGAACCTATTTCCTATTAATCTATTGATCTAAAATCTATTGAACCTACAATTTTAAAAGAGAATTCTATAATCAGGCTAACATGATTATGTAAGCTATATTTAATTATCTCAATATATATAAAACGCAAATGGAAATTTCATTCCGGCCGCTTATAATTTAATATCTACTAGGTAGATTTTAATAGAACTTACATTGTTAGTTGGATAATTTTTCAGAAATTTTGTAGCAAATGAAATAAAGCATTCTACGGATTTAATTGAAAACTTATGGAGATGTTTTAAATCAGATGAACCCAATTACAAAACGTTGATTTTATTTCAAAGGTTCCGCTGAATAAATTTTTATGTGATTAAAACTGTTAACATGTTGAGCGCTACGTCATCCATTGGTGACTAACATTGCATTTTCCGTTTAGATAATTGACTTTTCACTGATGACAGAGTCTAAAATACGATATAAAACTAAAAATTACTATGATATAAAAATTTCGTTTGATACAAAGTTTCTTAAAAAAAAAAAAAAAAAAAAAAAAAAAAAAAAAAAAAAAAACTGACCAGCGTAGCGGGCGAAGCCTGCTAGTTGTAAAATAAAGTTCAACAATGGAAACTGCAATTAGAGTGATTTACAGATTCTTGTTCATATTTATATTCATGCTTTGTTTACATTTTTATATTGTTGCACTTATCAATAAACAGTCATATTGTTGCATATAACGCTATAACTTATTCAATTTTACGACAATGTATAACAGAAAAATCTAATTTTGGGAATGCTGTATTGTTGTAAAAAAATTTCTACAATGGGAGCTGTAATAAGAGTGTCGTTACTTATTACAGTTCATAATTGTATCAATTCTTTGTGTATATTAATATATTGTTGCGCTTATCAATAAACAGTCATATTTTGCATTTAACGCTATAACTTATTAAATTTTACGACAATGTATAACAGAGAAATCTAATTTTGGGAATGCTGTATTGTTGTAAAATAAAGTTCAACAATGGGAACTGTAATTAGAGTGTATTGACATTTTACGCTTCATATTTATGTTCATTCTTTGTTTATATTATTATATTGTTGCGCTTATCAATATACAGTCATATTGTTGCATTTAACGCTATAAAATATTCAATTTTACGACAATGTATAACAGAAAAATCTAATTTCGTGAATGCTGTATTGTTGTAAAATAAAGTTCAACAATGGGAATTTTAATTGAGTGCCTTTATATATTACAGTTCATATTTGTATTCATTCTTCGTTTATATCTTTATATTGTTGCGCTTTTCAATAAACAGTCATATTGTTGCATTTAACGCTATAACTTATTCAATTTTACGACAATGTATAACAGATAAACCTGCTTTTTGGAATGCTGTATTGTTGTAAAATAATGTTCAACAATGGAAACTGTTATTAGAGTGTCTTTTTATATTACAGTTCATAATTGTATTCATTCTTTGTGTATATTTTTATATTGATGCCCTTATCAATAAACAGTCATATTGTTGCATTTAACGCTATAACTTATTCAATTTTACGACAATGTATAACAGAAAATCTGATTTTTGGAATGCTGTATTGTTGTAAAATAAGGTTCAACAATGGAAAATGTAATTACAGGGATTTACAGATTGCAATTCATATTTATATTCAAGATTAGCTTACACTTTTATATTGTTGCATTTATCAATACATAGACATACTGTTACATTTAACGCTGTAACGTATTCCATTTTACGACAATGTATAACAGAAAAATCTAATTATGGGAATGCTGTATTGTTGTAAAATAAAGTTCAACAATGGGAACGGTAATTAGAGTGTCTTTACATATTACTGTTCATATTTATGTTCATTCTCTGTTTACATTATTATATTGTTGCGCTTATCAATATTCAGTCATATTGTTGTATTTAACTTTTTAACATATTCAATTTTACGACAAAGTATAACAGAAAAAACTAATTTTGGGAATGCTGTATTGTTGTAAAATAAAGTTCAACAGTGGGTACTTTAAATAGAGCGTCTTTACATATTACAGTTCATATTTATATTCATGCTTTGTTTACATTTTTATATTGTTGCACTTATCAATATACACTCATAATGTTGCGTTTAATACTGTAATTTATTCAATTTTACGACAATGTATTACAGAAAAATCTTATTTTGGGAATGCTGTATTGTTGTAAAATAAAGTTCAACAATGGGAACTGTAATTAGAGTGTATTTACATATTACTGTTCATATTTATGATCATTCTTTGTTTATATTATTATATTGTTGCACTTATCAATATACAGTCATATTGTTGCATTTAACGCTATAAATTATTCAAATTTACGACAATGTATAACAGAAAAATCTAATTTGGTGAATGCTGTATTGTTGTAAAATAAAGTTCAACAATGGGAATTTTAATTGAGAGCCTTTATATATTACAGTTCATATTTGTATTCATTCTTTGTTTATATTACTTACCCATCATACATAGTATAGGGTAAGTCTTGCAATCGTTTTGAAAATCAAAAAAAAATTTTGACGGATTTACACGTTTTAAATAGTAGAGATTCCGAAAAACATATTTTTAGAAAAAAAAATTTGCCGTCCGTCTGTCTGTCTGTCTGTCTGTCTATAAACGCTCTATCTCCCGAACAAATTGAGATAGGGATTGAAATTTTGTATGTAGTTAGTATGTAAGAATGGGACGAACCTTTTTTAATATCAGCAACCTCGATTATCCGGAACTATTTTTTTCGGACTCTCGAAAAATTCGTTCTGATGAAAGGTATATAAAAATTTTCGAATTTTTTTGTTCTAAGGAATGGTCGTAAAAGGCAATAAAATAACACACATTTTGCATATAGAACAAAGTTGATCGGATTATTAGTTGCCGAGATATTTGTAATCATGTTTTCCACATTCTACGATTTTTCATGACTCTGTATTTCATTCAAATTTCAATTCAGAGGTATATTTTATTTGGAAATGAGACGCTTAATCCGACGCAATTAATTGTTCGTTAATAGAATTATTATTTTTGGAGTTATAAGGATGTTTCTTTTACGCAGTTCGGTACTACTTGAGTAGTTTGGCGTTTTATATAATTTGTCGAAATTGGTACATCAGCAGTTCTTTAATATAGCATTACTATGTATATTAACAATATTTAAATTTTGTTTATGAACTACAATGCATTGTATAAATAGTTTTCATATGTTTTATTTTCATATACATATCCATGATGGGTAAGTATTACGGTGGTCCCCAACGACTAGTTTCTATATTGTTGCGATTATCAATAAACAGTCATATTGTTGCATTTAACGCTATAACTTATTCAATATCACGACAATGCATAACAGAAAAATCTAATTTGGGGAATGCAGTATTGTTTTAAAATAAAGTTCAACACTGGAAACTGCAATTAGAGTGATTTACAGATTCTTGTTCATATTTATATTCAAGCTTTGCTTACATTTTATATTGTTGCACTTATCATTAAAGAGTCATATTGTTGTATTTTACGCTTTAACTTATTCAAATTTACGACAAAGTGTAACAGAAAAATCTAATTTTGTTAACGCTGTCTTGTTATAAAATAAAGTTCAAAAATGGGAACTTTAAATAGAGTGTCTTTACATATTACAGTTCATATTTTTATTCATTCTTTGTTTATATTTTTATATTGTTGCGCTTATCAATAAACAGTCATATTGTTGCATTTAACGCTATAACTTATTCAATTTTACGACAATGCATAACAGAAAAATCTAATTTGGGGAATGCAGTATTGTTTTAAAAAAAAGTTCAACAATGGAAACTGCAATTAGAGTGATTTACAGATTCTTGTTCATATTTATATTTAAGCTTTGCTTACATTTTATATTGTTGCACTTATCAATAAAGAGTCATATTGTTGTATTTTACGCTTTAACTTATTCAAATTTACGACAATGTATAACAGAAAAATCTAATTTGGGAATGCTGTATTTTTGTAAAATAAATTTCAACAATGGGAACTGTAATTAGAGTGTCTTTACTTATTACAGTTCATAATTGTATTCATTCTTTGTGTATATTTTTATATTGTTGCGCTTATCAATAAACAATCATTTTGTTGCATTTAACGCTATAACTTATTCAATTTTACGATAATGTATAACAGAAAAATCTAATTTTGGGAATGCTGTATTGTTGTAAAATAAATTTCAACAATGGGAGCTGTAATTAGAGTGTCGTAACATATTACTGTTCATAATTGTATCAATTCTTTGTGTATATTTTTATATTGTTGCGCTTATCAATAAACAGTCATATTGTTGCATTTAACGCTATAACTTATTCAATTTTACGACAATGTATGACAGAAAAATCTAATTTTGTGAATTCTGTATTGTTGTAAAATAAATTTTAACAATGAGAACTGTAATTACAGTGATTGACAGACTGCAGTTTATATTTATATTCAAGATTAGCTTACACTTTTATATTGTTGCATTTATCAATACATAGACATATTGTTTCATTTAAAGCTGTAACGTATTAAATTTTACGACAATGTATAACAGAAAAATCTAATTTTGGGAATGCTGTATTGTTGTAAAATAAAGTTCAACAGTGGGTACTTTAAATAGAGTGCCTTTACATATTACTGTTCATATTTATATTCATGATTTGTTTACATTTTTATATTGTTGAACGTATCAATATACAGTCATAATGTTGCATTTAACACTGTAATTTATTCAATTTTACGACAATGTATTACAGAAAAATATAATTTAAGGAATGCTGTATTGTTGTAAAATAAAGTTCAACAATGGGAACTGTTATTAGAGAGTATTGACATATTACGCTTCATATTTATGTTCATTCTTTGTTTACATTATTATATTGTTGCGTTTATCAATAAACAGTCATATTGTTGCATTAAACGCTATAACTTATTCAATTTCACGACAATGCATAACAGAAAAATCTAATTTGATGAATGCAGTATTGTTTTAAAATAAAGTTCAAAAATGGAAACTGCAATTAGAGTGATTTACAGATTCTTGTTCATATTTATATTCTAGCTTTGCTTACATTTTATATTGTTGCACTTATCAATAACGAGTCATATTGTTGTAAATTACGCTTTAACTTATTCAAATTTACGACAAAGTATAACAGAAAAATCTAATTTTGGGAACGCTGTATTTTTATTAAATAAAGTTCAACTATAGGAACTTTAAACAGAGTGTCTTTACATATTACAATTCATACTTGTATTCATTCTTTGTTTATATTTTTATATTGTTGCGCTTATCGGTAAATAGTCATATTGTTGCATTTAACGCTATAACATATTCAATTTTACGACAATGCACAACAGAAAAATCCAATTTGGGAATGCAGTATTGTTTTAAAAAAAAGTTCAACAATGGAACCTGCAATTAGAGTGATTTACAGATTCTTGTTCATATTTATATTCAAGCTTTGCTTACATTTTATATTGCTGCACTTATCAATAACGAGTCATATTGTTGTATTTTACGCTTTAACTTATTCAATTTTTCGATAATGGATAACAGAAAAATCTAATTTTGGGAATGCTGTTTTGTTGTAAAATAATGTTCAACAATGAGAACTGTAATTAGAGTGTCTTTACATATTATAGTTCATATTTTATATCATTCTTTGTTTACATTTTTATATTGGTACCCTTATCAATATACAGTCATATTGTTGTATTTAGCAATATAACTTATACAATTTTACGACACTGTATAACAGAAAATCTAATTTGGGTAATGTTGTAAGGTATTGTTGTAAAATAAAGTTCTACAATGGAAACTGCAATTAGAGTGATTTACAGATTCTTGTTCATATTTATATTCAAGCTTTGCTTACATTTTATATTGTTGCACTTATTAATAAATAGTCATATTGTTGTATTTAACGCTTAAACTTATTCAATTTTACGACAACGTATAACAGAAAAATGTAATCTTGGGAATGCTGTATTGTTGTAAAAAAAAGTTCAACAAAGGGAACTTTAAATTCGAGTGGCTTTACATATTACAGTTCATATTTGTATTCATTCTTTGTTTATATTTCTATATCTTTGCGCTTATTAATAAACAGTCAGATTGTAGCATTTAACGCTAAATTTTATTCAATTTTACGACATTGTACAACAGAAAAATCTAATTTTGGGAATGCTGTATTGTTGTAAAATAAAGTTCAACAATGGGAACTCTTAGAGTGTCTTTACATATTACAGTTCACATTTGTATTCATTCTTTGTTTATATTTTATATTGTTGCGCTTATCAATAAACAGTCATATTATTGCATTTAAAGCTATAACTTATTTAATTTTACGGCAATGTATAACAGAAAAATATAATTTTGGGAATGCTGTATTGTTGTAAAATAAAGTTCAACAATGGGAACTGTTATTAGAGAGTATTGACATATTACGCTTAATATTTATGTTCATTCTTTGTTTACATTATTATATTGTTGCGCTTATCAATAAACAGTCATATTGTTGCATTTAACGCTATAACTTATTCAATTTTACGACAATGCGTAACAGAAAAATCTAATTTGATGAATGCAGTATGTTTTTAAAATAAAGTTCAAAAATGGAAACTGCAATTAGAGTGATTTACAGATTCTTGTTCATATTTATATTCAAGCTTTGCTTACATTTTATATTGTTGCACTTATCAATAACGAGTCATATTGTTGTATTTTACGCTTTAACTTATTCAAATTTACGATAAAGTATAACAGAAAAATCTAATTTTGGGAACGCTGTATTTTTATTAAATAAAGTTCAACTATAGGAACTTAAAACAGACTGTCTTTACATATTACAATTCATACTTGTATTCATTCTTTGTTTATATTTTTATATTGTTGCGCTTATCGGTAAACAGTCATATTGTTGCATTTAACGCTATAACATATTCAATTTTACGACAATGCACAACAGAAAAATCCAATTTGGGAATGCAGTATTGTTTTAAAATAAATTTCAACAATGGGAGCTGTAATTAGAGTGTCGTTATATATTACTGTTCATAATTGTATCAATTCTTTGTGTATATTTTTATATTGTTGCGCTTATCAATAAACAGTCATATTGTTGCATTTAACGCTATAACTTATTCAATTTTACGACAATATATGACAGAAAAAACTAATTTGGGGAATGTTGTAATGTATTGTTGTAAAATAAAGTTCTACAATGGAAACTGCAATTAGAGTGATTTACAGATTCTTGTTCATATTTATATCCAAGCTTTGCTTACATTTTATATTGTTGCACTTATCAATAAATAGTCATATTGTTGTATTTAACGCTTAAACTTATTCAATTTTACGACAACGTATAACAGAAAAATGTAATCTTGGGAATGCTGTATTGTTGTAAAAAAAGTTCAACAATGGGAACTTTAAATTCGAGTGGCTTTACATATTACATTTCATATTTGTGTTCATTCTTTGTTTATATTTCTATATCTTTGCGCTTATTATTAAACAGTCAGATTGTTGCATTTAACGCTAAAACTTATTCAATTTTACGACATTGTATAACAGAAAAATCTAATTTTGGGAATGCTGTATTGTTGTAAAATAAAGTTCAACAATGGGAACTCTTAGAGTGTCTTTACATATTACAGTTCATATTTGTATTCATTCTTTGTTTATATTTTATATTGTTGCGCTTATCAATAAACAGTCATATTGTTGCATTTAATGCTATAACTTATTCAGTTTTACGACAATGTATAACAGAATAATCTATTTTTGGGAATGCTGTTTTGTTGTAAAATAAAGTTCAACAATGGGAGCTGAAATTAGAGTGTCGTTATTTATTACAGTTCATAATTCTATCAATTCTTTGTGTATATTTTTTTATTGTTGCGCTCATCAATATACAGTCATATTGTTGCATTTTACGCTATAAAATATTCAATTTTACGACAATGTATAACAGAAAAATCTAATTTGGTGAATGCTGTACTGTAGTAAAATAAAGTTCAACAATGGGAATTTTAATTGATTGCCTTTATATATTACAGTTCATATTTGTATTCATTCTTCGTTTATATCTTTATATTGTTGCGCTTATCAAGAAACAGTCATATCGTTGCATTTAACGCTATAACTTATTAAATTTTACGACAATGCATAACAGAAAAATCTAATTTGGGGAATGCAGTATTGTTTTTAAAAAAAGTTCAACAATGGAAACTGCAATTAGAGTGATATACAGATTCTTGTTCATATATATATTCAAGCTTTGCTTACATTTTATATTGTTGCACTTATCAATAAAGAGTCGTATTGTTGTATTTTACGCTTTAACTTATTCAATTTTTCGACAATGTATAACAAAAAAATCTAATTTGGTGAATGCTGTATTGTTGTAAAAAAATTTCAACAATGGAAGCTGTAATTAGAGTGTCGTTACTTATTACAGTTCATAATTGTATCAATTCTTTGTGTATATTTTTATATTGTTGCGCTTATCCATAAACAGTCATATTGTTGCATTTAAAGCTATAACTTATTCAATTTTACGACAATTTATAACAGAAAAATCTAATTTTGGGAATGCTGTATTGTTGTAAAATAAAGTTTAACAATGGAAACTGTGATAAGAGTGTATTTACATGTAACTGTCCATATTTTTGTTCATTCTTTTTTATATTATTATATTGTTGCACTTTTCAATATACAGTCATATTGTTGTATTTAACGCTATAACTTATTCAATTTTATGACAATTTATAACAGAAAAATCTAGTTTGGTGAATGCAGTATTGTTTTAAAAAAAAGTTCAACAATGGAACCTGCAATTAGAGTGATTTACAGATTCTTGTTCATATTTATATTCAAGCTTTGCTTACATTTTATATTGTTGCACTTATCAATAACGAGTCATATTGTTGTATTTTACGCTTTAACGTATTCAGTTTTTCGATAATGGATAACAGAAAAATCTAATTTTGGGAATGCTGTTTTATTGTAAAATAATGTTCAACAATGAGTACTGTAATTAGAGTGTCTTTACATATTATAGTTCATACTTAAAATCATTCTTTGTTTACATTTTTATATTGTTGCCCTTATCAATATACAGTCATATTGTTGTATTTAGCAATATAACTTATACAATTTTACGACAATGTATAACAGAAAAATCTAATTTGGGGAATGTTGTAAGGTATTGTTGTAAAATAAAGTTCTACAATGGAAACTCTTAGAGTGTCTTTACATATTAGAGTTCACATTTGTATTCATTCTTTGTTTATATTTTATATTGTTGCGCTTATCAATAAACAGTCATATTTTTGCATTTAATGCTATAACTTATTCAATTTTACGACAATGTATAACAGAAAAATCTATTTTTGGGAATGCTGTATTGTTGTAAAATAAAGTTCAACAATGGAAACTGCAATTAGAGTTATTTACAGATTCTTGTTCATATTTATATTCCAGCTTTGCTTACATTTTATATTGTTGCACTTATCAATAAAGAGTCATATTGTTGTATTTAACGCTTTAACTTATTCAAATTTACGACAAAGTATAACAGAAAAATCTAATTCTGGGAACGCTGTATTTTTATTAAATAAAGTTCAACTTAGGGAATTTTAAATAAAGTGTCTTTACATATTACAATTCATACTTGTATTCATTCTTTGTTTATATTTTTATATTGTTGAATTTATCAATACATAGACATATTGTTGCATTTAACGCTGTAACAAATTCAATTTTACGACAATGTATAACAGAAAAATCTAATTTTGGGAATGCTGTATTGTTGTAAAATAATGTTCAACAATGGGAACTTTAAATTCGAGTGGCTTTACATATTACAGTTCATACTTGTATTCATTCTTTATTTATATTTCTATATTTTTCCGCTTATCAATAAACAGTCAGATTGTTGCATTTAACGCTAAAACTTATTCAATTTTACGACAATGTATAACAGAAAAATCTAATTTTGGGTATGCTGTATTGTTGTAAAATAAAGTTCAACAATGGGGACTCTTAGAGTGTCTTTACATATTACAGTTCATATTTGTGTTCATTCTTTGTTTATATTATTATATTGTTGCGCTTATGAATAAACAGTCATATTGTTTCATTTAACGCTATAACTTATTCAATTTTACGATAATGTATAACAGAAAAATCTTACCTTGGGAATGCTGTATTGTTGTAAAATAAATTTCAACAATGGGAGCTGTAATTAGAGTGTCGTTACATATTACTGTTCATAATTGTATCAATTCTTTGTGTATATTTTTATATTGTTGCGCTTATCAATAAACAGTCATATTGTTGCATTTAACGCTATAACTTATTCAATTTTACGACAATGTATGACAGAAAAATCTAATTTTGTGAACTCTGTATTGTTGTAAAATAAATTTTAACAATGAGAACTGTAATTACAGTGATTGACAGACTGCAGTTTATATTTATATTCAAGATTAGCTTACACTTTTATATTGTTGCATTTATCAATACATAGACATATTGTTTCATTTAAAGCTGTAACGTATTAAATTTTACGACAATGTATAACAGAAAAATCTAATTTTGGGAATGCTGTATTGTTGTAAAATAAAGTTCAACAGTGGGTACTTTAAATAGAGTGCCTTTACATATTAAAGTTCATATTTATATTCATGCTTTGTTTACATTTTTATATTGTTGAACTTATCAATATACAGTCATAATGTTGCATTTAACACTGTAATTTATTCAATTTTATGACAATGTATTACAGAAAAATATAATTTTAGGAATGCTGTATTGTTGTAAAATAAAGTTCAACAATGGGAACTGTTATTAGAGAGTATTGACATATTACGCTTCATATTTATGTTCATTCTTTGTTTACATTATTATATTGTTGCGCTTATCTATAAACAGTCATATTGTTGCATTAAACGCTATAACTTATTCAATTTTAAGACAATGCATAACAGAAAAATCTAATTTGATGAATGCAGTATTGTTTTAAAATAAAGTTCAAAAATGGAAACTGCAATTAGAGTGATTTAGAGATTCTTGTTCATATTTATATTCTAGCTTTGCTTACATTTTATATTGTTGCACTTATCAATAACGAGTCATATTGTTGTATTTTACGCTTTAACTTATTCAAATTTACGACAAAGTATAACAGAAAAATCTAATTTTGGGAACGCTGTATTTTTATTAAATAAAGTTCAACTATAGGAACTTTAAACAGAGTGTCTTTACATATTACAATTCATACTTGTATTCATTCTTTGTTTATATTTTTATATTGTTGCACTTATCGGTAAACAGTCATATTGTTGCATTTAACGCTATAACATATTCAATTTTACGACAATGCACAACAGAAAAATCCAATTTGGGAATGCAGTATTGTTTTTAAAAAAAGTTCAACAATGGAACCTGCAATTAGAGTGATTTACAGATTCTTGTTCATATTTATATTCAAGCTTTGCTTACATTTTATATTGTTGCACTTATCAATAACGAGTCATATTGTTGTATTTTACGCTTTAACTTATTCAATTTTTCGATAATGGATAACAGAAAAATCTAATTTTGGGAATGCTGTTTTGTTGTAAAATAATGTTCATCAATGAGAACTGTAATTAGAGTGCCTTTACATATAACAGTTCACATTTGTATTCATTTTTTGTTTATATTTTTATATTGTTGCGGTTATCAATAAACAGTCATATTGTTGCATTTAACGCTATCACTTATCCAATTTTACGACAATGTGTAACAGAAAAATATAATTTGGGAATGCTGTATTGTTGTAAAATAAATTTCAACAATGGAAACTGTAATAAGAGTGTTTTTACTTATTACAGTTCATAATTGTATTCATACTTTGTGTATATTTTTATATTGTTGCGCTTATCAATAAACAGTCATATTGTGGCATTTAACGCTATATCTTATTCAATTTTACGACAATGTATAACAGATAAATCTGCTTTTTGGAATGCTGTATTGTTGTAAAATAATGTTCAACAATGGAAACTGTAATTACAGTGATTTACACATTGCAGTTCATAT
This sequence comes from Maratus speculifer, assembly GCA_964019185.1. Classification (NCBI taxonomy): domain Eukaryota; kingdom Metazoa; phylum Arthropoda; class Arachnida; order Araneae; family Salticidae; genus Maratus; species Maratus speculifer. The sequence goes on from CAXHSM010000848.1 coordinate 1,306,973, forward strand.
TTATATTCAAGATTTGGAATGGATTTTGGAATAGATTTACTTTGATATTGTTGCATTTATCAATACATACACATACTGTTACATTTAACGCTGTAACGTATTCAATTTTACGACAATGTATAAGAGAAAAATCTAATTTTGGGAATGCTGTATTGTTGTAAAATAAAGTTCAACAATGTGAAATGTAATTAGAGTGTCTTTATATATTACTATATATTACTTTATATGTTCATTCTCTGTTTACATTATTATATTGTTGCGCTTATCAATATACAGTCATAATATTGTATTTAACTTTTTAACATATTCAATTTTACGACAAAGTATAACTGAAAAAACTAATTTTGTGAATGTTGTTTTGTTGTAAAATAAAGTTCAACAATGGGAACTTTAAATAGAGCGTCTTTACATATTACTAATTATTATTATTAATATTATTAATATTATTAATATTTGTTTCCATTCTTTGTTTATATTTTTATACTTTTGAGCTTATCAATAAACAGTCATATTGTTGCATTTAACGCTAAAACTTATTCAAGTTTACGACAATGTATAACAGAAAAATCTAATTTGGGGAATGCAATATTGCTGTAAAATAAAGTTCAACTATGGAAACTGTAATTAGAGTGTCTTTACATATTACAGTTCACATTTGTATTCATTCTTTGTTTATATTTTTATATTGTTGCGCTCATCCGTATACAGTCCTATTGTTCCATTTAACGATATAACTTATTCAATTTTACGACAATGTATAACAGAAAATCTGATTTTTGGAATGCTGTATTGTTGTAAAATAAGGTTCAACAATGGAAAGTGTAATTACAGTGATTTACAGATTGCAATTCATATTTATATTCAAGATTAGCTTACACTTTTATATTGTTGCATTTATCAATACATAGACATTTTGTTTCATTTAAAGCTGTAACGTATTCAATTTTACGACAATGTATAACAGAAAAATCTAATTTTGGGAATGCTGTATTGTTGTAGAATAAAGTTCAACAACGGGAACTGTAATTACAGTGTCTTTACATATTACAGTTCATATTTATAATCATTCTTTGTTTACATTTTTATATTGCTGCCCTTATCAATATAAAGTCATATTGTTGTATTTAGCGCTATAACTTATTCAGTTTTACGACAATGTATAACAGAAATATCTAATTTGGAGAACGCAGTATTGTTCTAAAATAAAGTTCAACAATGGAAACTGCAATTAGAGTGATTTACAGATTCTTGTTCATATTTATATTCAAGCTTTGCTTACATTTTATATTGTTGCGGTTAACAATAAACAGTCATATTGTTGCATTTAACGCTATAACTTATCCAATTTTACGACAATGTATAACAGAAAAATCTAATTTGGGAATGCTGTATTGTTGTAAAATAAATTTCAACAATGGGAACTGTAATTAGAGTGTCTTTACTTATTACAGTTCATAATTGTATTCATTCTTTGGATATATTTTTATATTGTTGCGCTTATCAATAAACACTCATATTGTTGCATCTAACGATATAACTTATTCAATTTTACGACAATGTGTAACAGAAAAATCTGATTTTTGGAATTCTGTATTTTTGTAAAAAAAGGTTCAACAATTGAAACTGTAATTACAGTCATTTACAGATTGCAATTCATATTTATACTCAAGATTAGCTTACACTTTTATATTGTTGCATTTATGAATACAAAGACATACTGTTACTTTTTCCGCTGTAACGTATTCAATTTTACGACAATGTATAACAGAAAAATCTAATTTGGTGAATGCTGTACTGTTGTAAAATAAAGTTTAACAATGGGAATTTTAATTGATTGCCTTTATATATTACAGTTCATATTTGTATTCATTCTTCGTTTATATTTTTATATTGTTGCGCTTATCAATAAACAGTCATATTGTTGCATTTAACTCTATAACTTATTCAATTTTACGACAATTTATAACAGAAAAATCTAATTTTGGGAATGCTGTATTGTTGTAAAATAAAGTTCAACAATGGGAACTGTAATTAGAGTGTCTTTATATATTACAGTTCACATTTGTATTCATTCTTTGTTTATATTTTTATATTGTTGCGGTTATGAATAAACAGTCATATTGATGCATCTAACGCTATAACATATTCAATTTTACAACAATTTATAACAGATAAATCTAATTTTGGGAATGCTGTATAGTTGTATAATAAAGTTCAACAATGGGAACTGTAATTAGAGTGTCTTTACATATTACAGTTCATATTTGCATTCATTCTTTGTTTATATTTTATATTGTAGAGCTTATCAATAAACAGTCATATTGTTGCATTTAACGCTATAAATAATTCAATTTTACGACAATGTATAACAGAAAATTCTAAATTGGGGAATGCAGTATTGTTGTAAAATAAAGTTCAACAATTGAAACTGCAATTAGAGTGATTTTCAAATTCTTGTTCATATTTATATTCAAGCTTTGCTTACATTTTATATTGTTGCACTTATCAATAAATAGTCATGTTCTTGTATTTCACTCTTTAACTTATTCAATTTTACGACAAAGTAAAACAGAAAAATATAATTTTGGAAACGCTGTATTGCTGCAAAACAAAGTTCAAAATTGGGAACTTTAAATAGAGTGTCTTTACATATTACAGTTCATATTTTTATTCATTCTTTGTTTATATTTTTATATTGTTGCGCTTATCAATAAACAGTCATTTTATTGCAATTAACGCTATAACGTATTCAAGTCTAGGACAATGTATTACAGAAAAATCTAATTTGGGGAATGCAGTATTGTATTAAAATAAAGTTCAACAATGGAAATTGCAATTGGAATTATTTACAGATTCATGTTCATATTTATATTCAAGCTTTGCTTACATTTTATATTCTTGCACTTATCAATACATATTCGTATTGTTGTATTTAATGCTTAAACTTAATCAATTTTACACAAAGTATAACAGAAAAATCTAATTTTGGGAATGCTGTATTGTTGTAAAATAAAGTTGAAAAATGGGAAATTTAATTGAGTGTCTTTACATATTACAGTTCATATTTGTATTCATTCTTTGTTTATATTTCTATATTGTTGGGCTTTTTAATAAACAGTCCTATTGTTGCATTTAACGCTGTAACTAATTCAATTTTACGATAATGTATAACAGAAAAATCTAATTTTGGGAATGCTGTATTGTTGTAAAAAAAAGTTCAACAATGGGAACTGAAATTAGACTGTTTTTACTTATTACAGTTCATATTTGTATTCATTCTTTGTGTATATTTTTATATTGTTGCGCTTATCAATAAACAGCCATATTGTTGCATTTAACGCTATAACTTATTCAATTTTACGACAATGTATAACAGAAAATTCTGATTTTGTGAATGCTGAATTGTTGTAAAATAAAGTTTAACAATGGAAACTGTAATTAAAGTGATTGACAGATTGCAGTTCATATTTATATTCAAGATTAGCTTACACTTTTATATTGTTGCATTTACCAATACATAGTCATATTGTTTCATTTAAAGCTGTAACGTATTTAATTTTACGACAATGTATAACAGAATAATCTAATTTTGCGGATGCTGTATTGTTGTAAAATAAAGTTCAACAATGGGAACTGTAATTAGAGTGTCTTTACTTATTACTGTTTTTAATTATATTCATTCTTTGTGTATATTTTTATATCGTTGCGCTTATCAATAAACAGTCATATTGTTGCATTTAACGCTATAACCTATTCAATTGTACGACAATGTATAACAGAAAATCTGATTTTTGGAATACTGCATTGTTGTAAATTAAGGTTCAACAATGGAAACTGTAATTACAGTGATTTAAAGATTGCAATTCATATTTATATTCAAGATTAGCTTACACTTTTATATTGTTGCATTTATCAATACATAGACATACTGTTACATTTAACGCTGTAACGTATTCAATTTTACGACAAAGTATAAGAGAAAAATCTAATTTTGGGAATGCTGTATTGTTGTAAAATAAAGTTCAATAATGTGAAATGTAATTAGAGTGTCTTTATATATTACTCTTCATATTTATGTTCATTCTCTGTTTACATTATTATATTGTTGCGCTTATAAATATACAGTCATAATATTGTATTTAACTTTTTAACATATTCAAATTTACGACAAAGTATAACTGAAAAAACTAATTTTGGGAATGTTGTTTTGTTGTAAAATGAAGTTCAACAATGGGAACTTTAAATAGAGCGTCTTTACATATTACAGTTAATATTTGTTTCCATTCTTTGTTTATATTTTTATATTTTTGAGCTTATCAATAAACAGTCATATTGTGTCATTTAAGGCTATAACTTATTCAAGTTTACGACAATGTATAACAGAAAAATGTAATTTGGGGAATGCAGTATTGTTGTAAAATAAAGTTCAACAATGGAAACTGCAATTAGAGTGATTTATAGATTCTTGTTCATATTTATATTCAAGCTTTGCTTACATTTTATATTGTTGCACTTATCAATAAATAGTCATATTGTTGTATTTCACGCTTTAACTTATTCAATTTTACGACAAAGTATAAGAGAAAAATATAATTTTGGAAACGCTGTATTGTTGTAAAACAAAGTTCAAAATTGGGAACTTTAAATAGAGTGTATTTACATATTACAGTTCATATTTGTATTCATTCTTTTTTTATATTTTTATATTGTTGCGCTTATCAATAAACAGTCATTTTATTGCATTTAACGCTATAACTTGTTCAATTTTACGACAATGGATAACAGAAAAATCTAATTTGGGGAATGCAATATTGCTGTAAAATAAAGTTCAACAATGGAAACTGTAATTAGAGTGTCTTTACATATTACAGTTCACATTTGTATTCATTCTTTGTTTATATTTTTATATTGTTTCGCTCATCCATATACAGTCATATTGTTGCATTTAACGCTATAAATTATTCAAGTTTACGACAATGTATAACAGAAAAATCTAATTTGGTGAATGCTGTATTGTTGTAAAATAAAGTTCAACAATGGGAATTTTAATTGAGTGCCTTTATATATTACAGTACATATCTGTATTCATACTTTGTTTATATTTTTATATTGTTGCGCTTATCAATAAACAGTCATATTGTTGCATTTAACGCTATAACTTATTCAATTTTACGACAATGTATAACAGAAAATCTGATTTTGGGAATGCTGTATTGTTGTAAAATAAAGTTCAACAATGGAAACTGTAATTACAGTGATTTACAGATTGCAATTCATATTTATATTCAAGATTAGCTTACACTTTTATATTGTTGCATTTATCAAGACATAGACATACTGTTACATTTAATGCTGTAACGTATTCAACTTTACGACAATGTATAACAGAAAAATCTAATTCTGGGAATGCTGTATTGTTGTAAAATAAAGTTCAGCAATGGGAACTGTAATTAGAGTGTCTTTACATATTACAGTTCATATTTATGTTCATTCTCTGTTTACATTATTATATTGTTGCTCTTATCAATTTACAGTCATATTGTTGAATTTAGCGCTATAAATTATTCAATTTTACCTCAATGTATAACAGAAAAAACTAATTTGGTGAATGCTGTATTGTTGTAAAATAAAGTTCAACAATGGGAACTGTAATTAGAGTGTCTTTACTTATTACTGTTTTTAATTATATTCATTCTTTGTGTATATTTTTATATCGTTGCGCTTATCAATAAACAGTCATATTGTTGCATTTAACGCTATAACCTATTCAATTGTACGACAATGTATAACAGAAAATCTGATTTTGGGAATGCTGTATTGTTGTAAAATAAAGTTCAACAATGGAAACTGTAATTACAGTGATTTACAGATTGCAATTCATATTTATATTCAAGATTAGCTTACACTTTTATATTGTTGCATTTATCAAGACATAGACATACTGTTACATTTAATGCTGTAACGTATTCAACTTTACGACAATGTATAACAGAAAAATCTAATTCTGGGAATGCTGTATTGTTGTAAAGTAAAGTTCAGCAATGGGAACTGTAATTAGAGTGTCTTTACATATTACAGTTCATATTTATATTCATTCTCTGTTTACATTATTATATTGTTGCTCTTATCAATTTACAGTCATATTGTTGAATTTAGCGCTATAAATTATTCAATTTTACCTCAATGTATAACAGAAAAAACTAATTTATTGAATGCTGTATTGTTGTAAAATAAAGTTCAACAATGGGAACTTTAGTTGAGTTCCTTTACATTTTACAGTTCATATTTGTATTCATTCTTTGTTAATATTTCTATATTGTTTCGCTTATCAATAAGCAGCCATATTGTTTCATTTAAAGCTGTAACGTTTTCAATTTTACGACAATGTATAACAGAAAAATCTAATTTTGGGAATGCTGTATTGTTGTAAAATAAAGTTCAGCAATGGGAACTGTAATTAGAGTGTCTTTACATATTACAGTTCATATTTATAATCATTCTTTGTTTACATTTTTATAGTGTTGCCCTTTTTAATATAAAGTCATATTGTTGTATTTAGCGCTATACCGTATTCAGATTTACGACAATGTATAACAGAAAAATCTAATTTTGGGAATGCTGTATTGTTGTAAAATAAAGTTCAACAATGGCAACTGTACTTAGAGTGTCTTTACATATTACAGTTCATATTTATAATCATTCTTTGTTTACATTTTTATATTGTTGCCCTTATCAATATAAAGTCATATTGTTGTATTTAGCGCTATAACGTATTCAGTTTTACGACAATGTATACAAGAAAAATCTAATTTGGGGAATGCAGAATTGTTGTAAAAATAAGTTCAACAATGGAAACTGCAATTAAAGTGATTTACAGATTCTTGTTCATATTTATATTTAAGCTTTGCTTACATTTTATATTGTTGAACTTATCAATACATAGTCATATTGTTGAATTTAACGCTCTAACTTATTCAATTTTACGACAAAATATAACAGAAAAATCTAATTTTGGAAATGGTGTATTGTTGTAAAATAAAGTTTAATAATGGGAATTTTAATTGATTGCCTTTATATATTACAGTTCATATTTGTATTCATTCTTCGTTTATATTTTTATATTGTTGCGCTTATCAATAAACAGTCATATTGTTGCATTTAACTCTATAACTTATTGAATTTTACGACAATGTATAACAGAAAATTCTGATTTTGGGAATGCTGCATTGTTGTAAAATAAAGTTTAACAATGGAAACTGTAATTACAGTGATTTACAAATTGCAATAAATTTTTATATTCAAGATTAGCTTACACTTTTATATTGTTGCTTTTTTTAATACATAGACATATTGTTGCATTTAACGCTATAACTTATTCAATTTTACGACAATTTATAACAGAAAAATCTAATTTTGGGAATGCTGTATTGTTGTAAAATAAAGTTCAACAATGGAATCTGTAATTAGAGTGTATTTACATATTACTGTTCATATTTATGTTCATTCTTCGTTTATATTTTTATATTGTTGCGCTTATCAATAAACAGTCATATTGTTGCATTTAACGCTATAACATATTCAATTTTACGACAATTTATAACAGAAAAATCTAATTTTGGGAATGCTGCATTGTTGTAAAATAAAGTTCAACAATGGAAACTGTAATTAGAGTGTATTTACATAATACTGTTCATATTTATGTTCATTCTTCCTTTATATTATTATATTGTTGCGCTTATCAATAAACAGTCATATTGTTGCATTTAACGCTATAACATATTCAATTTTACGACAATTTATAACAGAAAAATCTAATTTTGGGAATGCTGCATTGTTGTAAAATAAAGTTCAACAATGGAAACTGTAATTAGAGTGTATTTACATAATACTGTTCATATTTATGTTCATTCTTCCTTTATATTATTATATTGTTGCGTCTATCAATATACAGTCATATTGTTGCATTTAACACTATAACTTATTCAATTTTACGACAATGTATAACAGAAAATCTGATTTTTGGAATGCTGTATTGTTGTAAAATAAAGTTCAACAATGGAAAGTGTAATTACAGTGATTTACACATTGCAGTTCATATTTATATTCAAGATTTGCTTACACTTTTATATTGTTGCATTTATCAATACATAGACATATTGTTTCATTTAAAGCTGTAACGTATTTAATTTTACGACAATGTATATCAGAAAAATCTAATTTTGGGAATGCTGTATTTTTGTAAAATAAAGTTCAACAACGGGAACTGTAATTAAAGTGTCTTTACATATTACAGTTCATATTTATAATCATTCTTTGTTTACATTTTTATATTGCTGCCCTTATCAATATAAAGTCATATTGTTGTATTTAGCGCTATAACTTATTCAGTTTTACGACATTGTATAACAGAAATATCTAATTTGGAGAACGCAGTATTGTTCTAAAATAAAGTTCAACAATGGAAACTGCAATTAGAGTGATTTACAGATTCTTGTTCATATTTATATTCAAGCTTTGCTTACATTTTATATTGTTGCGGTTAACAATAAACAGTCATATTGTTGCATTTAACGCTATAACTTATTCAATTTTACGACAATGTATAACAGAAAAATCTAATTTGGGAATGCTGTATTGTTGTAAAATAAATTTCAACAATGGGAACTGTAATTAAAGTGTCTTTACTTATTACAGTTCATAATTCTATTCATTCTTTGGATATATTTTTATATTGTTGCGCTTATCAATAAACACTCATATTGTTGCATCTAACGATATAACTTATTCAATTTTACGACAATGTGTAACAGAAAAATCTGATTTTTGGAATGCTGTATTTTTGTAAAAAATGGTTCAACAATTGAAACTGTAATTACAGTGATTTACAGATTGCAATTCATATTTATACTCAAGATTAGCTTACACTTTTATATTGTTGCATTTATGAATACAAAGACATACTGTTACATTTTCCGCTGTAACGTATTCAATTTTACGACAATGTATAACAGAAAAATCTAATTTGGTGAATGCTGTACTGTTGTAAAATAAAGTTTAACAATGGGAATTTTAATTGATTGCCTTTATATATTACAGTTCATATTTGTATTCATTCTTTGTTTATATTTTTATATTGTTGCGGTTATGAATAAACAGTCATATTGATGCATCTAACGCTATAACATATTCAATTTTACAACAATTTATAACAGATAAATCTAATTTTGGGAATGCTGTATAGTTGTATAATAAAGTTCAACAATGGGAACTGTAATTAGAGTGTCTTTACATATTACAGTTCATATTTGCATTCATTCTTTGTTTATATTTTATATTGTAGAGCTTATCAATAAACAGTCATATTGTTGCATTTAACTCTATAACTTATTCAATTTTACGACAATGTATAACAGAAAATTCTGATTTTGGGAATGCTGCATTGTTGTAAAATAAAGTTTAACAATGGAAACTGTAATTACAGTGATTTACAAATTGCAATAAATTTTTATATTCAAGATTAGCTTACACTTTTATATTGTTGCTTTTTTTAATACATAGACATATTGTTTCATTTAAAGCTGTAACGTTTTTAATTTTACGACAATGTATAACAGAAAAATCTAATTTGGGGAATGCAGTATTGTTGTAAAATAAAGTTCAACAATGGGAACTTTAATTGAGTGTCTTTACATTTTACAGTTCATATTTGTATTCATTCTTTGTTTATATTTCTATATTGTTGCGCTTATCAATAAAGAGTCATATTGTTGCATTTAACGCTGTAATTTATTCAATTTTACGACAATGCATAACAGAAAAATCTAATTTTGGGAATGCTGTATTTTTGTAAAATAAAGTTCAAATATGGGAACTGTAATTAGAGTGTCTTTAGATATTACAGTTCACAATTGTATTCATTCTTTGTTTATATTTTTATATTGTTCCGCTTATCAATAAACAGTCATATTGTTGCATTTAACGCTATAACTTATTCAATTTTACGACAATGTATAACAGAAATATCTAATTTGTTGAATGCTGTATTGTTGTAAAATAAAGTTCAACAATGGGAATTTTAATTGATTGCCTTTATATATTACAGTTCATATTTGTATTCATTCTTCGTTTATATTTTTATATTGTTGCGCTTATCAATAAACAGTCATATTGTTGCATTTAACTCTATAACTTATTCAATTTTACGACAATGTATAACAGAAAATTCTGATTTTGGGAATGCTGCATTGTTGTAAAATAAAGTTTAACAATGGAAACTGTAATTACAGTGATTTACAAATTGCAATAAATTTTTATATTCAAGATTAGCTTACACTTTTATATTGTTGCTTTTTTTAATACATAGACATATTGTTTCATTTAAAGCTGTAACGTTTTTAATTTTACGACAATGTATAACAGAAAAATCTAATTTGGGGAATGCAGTATTGTTGTAAAATAAAGTTCAACAATGGGAACTTTAATTGAGTGTCTTTACATTTTACAGTTCATATTTGTATTCATTCTTTGTTTATATTTCTATATTGTTGCGCTTATCAATAAAGAGTCATATTGTTGCATTTAACGCTGTAATTTATTCAATTTAACGACAATGCATAACAGAAAAATCTAATTTTGGGAATGCTTTATTTTTGTAAAATAAAGTTCAAATATGGGAACTGTAATTAGAGTGTCTTTAGATATTACAGTTCACAATTGTATTCATTCTTTGTTTATATTTTTATATTGTTCCGCTTATCAATAAACAGTCATATTGTTGCATTTAACGCTATAACTTATTCAATTTTACGACAATGTATAACAGAAATATCTAATTTGTTGAATGCTGTATTGTTGTAAAATAAAGTTCAACAATGGGAATTTTAATTGAGTGCCTTTATATATTACAGTTCATATTTGTATTCATTCTTCGTTTATATTTATATATTGCTGCACTTATCAATAAACAGTCATATTGTTGCATTTAACGCTATAACTTATTCAATTTTACGACAATTTATAACAGAAAAATCTAATTTTGGGAATGCTGTATTGTTGTAAAATAAAGTTCAACAATGGAAACTGTAATTAGAGTGTATTTATATATTACTGTTCATATTTATGTTCATTCTTCGTTTATATTTTTATATTGTTGCGCTTATCAATAAACAGTCATATTGTTGCATTTAACGCTATAACTTATTCAATTTTACGACAATGTATAACAGAAATATCTAATTTGTTGAATGCTGTATTGTTGTAAAATAAAGTTCAACAATGGGAATTTTAATTGAGTGCCTTTATATATTACAGTTCATATTTGTATTCATTCTTCGTTTATATTTATATATTGTTGCACTTATCAATAAACAGTCATATTGTTGCATTTAACGCTATAACTTATTCAATTTTACGACAATTTATAACAGAAAAATCTTATTTTGGGAATGCTGTATTGTTGTAAAATAAAGTTCAACAATGGAATCTGTAATTAGAGTGTATTTACATATTACTGTTCATATTTATGTTCATTCTTCGTTTATATTTTTATATTGTTGCGCTTATCAATAAACAGTCATATTGTTGCATTTAACGCTATAACATATTCAATTTTACGACAACTTATAACAGAAAAATCTAATTTTGGGAATGCTGCATTGTTGTAAAATAAAGTTCAACAATGGAAACTGTAATTACAGTGATTTACACATTGCAGTTCATATTTATATTCAAGATTTGCTTACACTTTTATATTGTTGCATTTATCAATACATAGACATATTGTTTCATTTAAAGCTGTAACGTATTTAATTTTACGACAATGTATATCAGAAAAATCTAATTTTGGGAATGCTGTATTTTTGTAAAATAAAGTTCAACAACGGGAACTGTAATTAAAGTGTCTTTACATATTACAGTTCATATTTATAATCATTCTTTGTTTACATTTTTATATTGCTGCCCTTATCAATATAAAGTCATATTGTTGTATTTAGCGCTATAACTTATTCAGTTTTACGACAATGTATAACAGAAATATCTAATTTGGAGAACGCAGTATTGTTCTAAAATAAAGTTCAACAATGGAAACTGCAATTAGAGTGATTTACAGATTCTTGTTCATATTTATATTCAAGCTTTGCTTACATTTTATATTGTTGCGGTTAACAATAAACAGTCATATTGTTGCATTTAACGCTATAACTTATTCAATTTTACGACAATGTATAACAGAAAAATCTAATTTGGGAATGCTGTATTGTTGTAAAATAAATTTCAACAATGGGAATTGTAATTAAAGTGTCTTTACTTATTACAGTTCATAATTGTATTCATTCTTTGGATATATTTTTATATTGTTGCGCTTATCAATAAACAATCATATTGTTGCATCTAACGATATAACTTATTCAATTTTACGACAATGTGTAACAGAAAAATCTGATTTTTGGAATGCTGTATTTTTGTAAAAAAAGGTTCAACAATTGAAACTGTAATTACAGTGATTTACAGATTGCAATTCATATTTATACTCAAGATTAGCTTACACTTTTATATTGTTGCATTTATGAATACAAAGACATACTGTTACATTTTCCGCTGTAACGTATTCAATTTTACGACAATGTATAACAGAAAAATCTAATTTGGTGAATGCTGTACTGTTGTAAAATAAAGTTTAACAATGGGAATTTTAATTGATTGCCTTTATATATTACAGTTCATATTTGTTTTCATTCTTCGTTTATATTTTTATATTGTTGCGCTTATCAATAAACAGTCATATTGTTGCATTTAACTCTATAACTTATTCAATTTTACGACAATTTATAACAGAAAAATCTAATTTTGGGAATGCTGTATTGTTGTAAAATAAAGTTCAACAATGGGAACTGTAATTAGAGTGTCTTTATATATTACAGTTCACATTTGTATTCATTCTTTGTTTATATTTTTATATTGTTGCGGTTATGAATAAACAGTCATATTGATGCATCTAACGCTATAACATATTCAATTTTACAACAATTTATAACAGATAAATCTAATTTTGGGAATGCTGTATAGTTGTATAATAAAGTTCAACAATGGGAACTGTAATTAGAGTGTCTTTACATATTACAGTTCATATTTGCATTCATTCTTTGTTTATATTTTATATTGTAGAGCTTATCAATAAACAGTCATATTGTTGCATTTAACGCTATAAATTATTCAATTTTACGACAATGTATAACAGAAAATTCTAAATTGGGGAATGCAGTATTGTTGTAAAATAAAGTTCAACAATTGAAACTGCAATTAGAGTGATTTTCAAATTCTTGTTCATATTTATATTCAAGCTTTGCTTACATTTTATATTGTTGCACTTATCAATAAATAGTCATGTTCTTGTATTTCACTCTTTAACTTATTCAATTTTACGACAAAGTAAAACAGAAAAATATAATTTTGGAAACGCTGTATTGCTGTAAAACAAAGTTCAAAATTGGGAACTTTAAATAGAGTGTCTTTACATATTACAGTTCATATTTTTATTCATTCTTTGTTTATATTTTTATATTGTTGCGCTTATCAATAAACAGTCATTTTATTGCAATTAACGCTATAACGTATTCAAGTCTAGGACAATGTATTACAGAAAAATCTAATTTGGGGAATGCAGTATTGTATTAAAATAAAGTTCAACAATGGAAATTGCAATTGGAATTATTTACAGATTCATGTTCATATTTATATTCAAGCTTTGCTTACATTTTATATTCTTGCACTTATCAATACATATTCGTATTGTTGTATTTAATGCTTAAACTTAATCAATTTTACACAAAGTATAACAGAAAAATCTAATTTTGGGAATGCTGTATTGTTGTAAAATAAAGTTGAAAAATGGGAAATTTAATTGAGTGTCTTTACATATTACAGTTCATATTTGTATTCATTCTTTGTTTATATTTCTATATTGTTGGGCTTTTTAATAAACAGTCATATTGTTGCATTTAACGCTGTAACTAATTCAATTTTACGATAATGTATAACAGAAAAATTCAATTTTGGGAATGCTGTATTGTTGTAAAAAAAAGTTCAACAATGGGAACTGAAATTAGACTGTTTTTACTTATTACAGTTCATATTTGTATTCATTCTTTGTGTATATTTTTATATTGTTGCGCTTATCAATAAACAGCCATATTGTTGCATTTAACGCTATAACTTATTCAATTTTACGACAATGTATAACAGAAAATTCTGATTTTGTGAATGCTGAATTGTTGTAAAATAAAGTTTAACAATGGAAACTGTAATCAAAGTGATTGACAGATTGCAGTTCATATTTATATTCAAGATTAGCTTACACTTTTATATTGTTGCATTTACCAATACATAGTCATATTGTTTCATTTAAAGCTGTAACGTATTTAATTTTACGACAATGTATAACAGAATAATCTAATTTTGCGGATGCTGTATTGTTGTAAAATAAAGTTCAACAATGGGAACTGTAATTAGAGTGTCTTAACTTATTACTGTTTTTAATTATATTCATTCTTTGTGTATATTTTTATATCGTTGCGCTTATCAATAAACAGTCATATTGTTGCATTTAACGCTATAACCTATTCAATTGTACGACAATGTATAACAGAAAATCTGTATAATAAAGTTCAACAATGGGAACTGTAATTAGAGTGTCTTTACATATTACAGTTCATATTTGCATTCATTCTTTGTTTATATTTTATATTGTAGAGCTTATCAATAAACAGTCATATTGTTGCATTTAACGCTATAAATTATTCAATTTTACGACAATGTATAACAGAAAATTCTAAATTGGGGAATGCAGTATTGTTGTAAAATAAAGTTCAACAATTGAAACTGCAATTAGAGTGATTTTCAAATTCTTGTTCATATTTATATTCAAGCTTTGCTTACATTTTATAAAATATTACATTTTATAATTACAATTGAAACTGCAATTAGAGTGATTTTCAAATTCTTGTTCATATTTATATTCAAGCTTTGCTTACATTTTATATTGTTGCACTTATCAATAAATAGTCATGTTCTTGTATTTCACTCTTTAACTTATTCAATTTTACGACAAAGTAAAACAGAAAAATATAATTTTGGAAACGCTGTATTGCTGTAAAACAAAGTTCAAAATTGGGAACTTTAAATAGAGTGTCTTTACATATTACAGTTCATATTTTTATTCATTCTTTGTTTATATTTTTATATTGTTGCGCTTATCAATAAACAGTCATTTTATTGCAATTAACGCTATAACGTATTCATGTCTAGGACAATGTATTACAGAAAAATCTAATTTGGGGAATGCAGTATTGTATTAAAATAAAGTTCAACAATGGAAATTGCAATTGGAATTATTTACAGATTCATGTTCATATTTATATTCAAGCTTTGCTTACATTTTATATTCTTGCACTTATCAATACATATTGGTATTGTTTTATTTAATGCTTAAACTTAATCAATTTTACACAAAGTATAACAGAAAAATCTAATTTTGGGAATGCTGTATTGTTGTAAAATAAAGTTGAAAAATGGGAAATTTAATTGAGTGTCTTTACATATTACAGTTCATATTTGTATTCATTCTTTGTTTATATTTCTATATTGTTGGGCTTTTTAATAAACAGTCATATTGTTGCATTTAACGCTGTAACTAATTCAATTTTACGATAATGTATAACAGAAAAATTCAATTTTGGGAATGCTGTATTGTTGTAAAAAAAAGTTCAACAATGGGAACTGAAATTAGACTGTTTTTACTTATTACAGTTCATATTTGTATTCATTCTTTGTGTATATTTTTATATTGTTGCGCTTATCAATAAACAGCCATATTGTTGCATTTAACGCTATAACTTATTCAATTTTACGACAATGTATAACAGAAAATTCTGATTTTGTGAATGCTGAATTGTTGTAAAATAAAGTTTAACAATGGAAACTGTAATTAAAGTGATTGACAGATTGCAGTTCATATTTATATTCAAGATTAGCTTACACTTTTATATTGTTGCATTTACCAATACATAGTCATATTGTTTCATTTAAAGCTGTAACGTATTTAATTTTACGACAATGTATAACAGAATAATCTAATTTTGCGGATGCTGTATTGTTGTAAAATAAAGTTCAACAATGGGAACTGTAATTAGAGTGTCTTAACTTATTACTGTTTTTAATTATATTCATTCTTTGTGTATATTTTTATATCGTTGCGCTTATCAATAAACAGTCATATTGTTGCATTTAACGCTATAACCTATTCAATTGTACGACAATGTATAACAGAAAATCTGATTTTTGGAATACTGTATTGTTTTAAATTAAGGTTCAACAATGGAAACTGTAATTACAGTGATTTAAAGATTGCAATTCATATTTATATTCAAGATTAGCTTACACTTTTATATTGTTGCATTTATCAATACATAGACATACTGTTACATTTAACGCTGTAACGTATTCAATTTTACGACAAAGTATAAGAGAAAAATCTAATTTTGGGAATGCTGTATTGTTGTAAAATAAAGTTCAATAATGTGAAATGTAATTAGAGTGTCTTTATATATTACTCTTCATATTTATGTTCATTCTCTGTTTACATTATTATATTGTTGCGCTTATAAATATACAGTCATAATATTGTATTTAACTTTTTAACATATTCAATTTTACGACAAAGTATAACTGAAAAAACTAATTTTGGGAATGTTGTTTTGTTGTAAAATGAAGTTCAACAATGGGAACTTTAAATAGAGCGTCTTTACATATTACAGTTAATATTTGTTTCCATTCTTTGTTTATATTTTTATATTTTTGAGCTTATCAATAAACAGTCATATTGTTGCATTTAACGCTATAACTTATTCAAGTTTACGACAATGTATAACAGAAAAATCTAATTTGGGGAATGCAGTATTGTTGTAAAATAAAGTTCAACAATGGAAACTGCAATTAGAGTGATTTACAGATTCTTGTTCATATTTATATTCAAGCTTTGCTTACATTTTATATTGTTGCACTTATCAATAAATAGTCATATTGTTGTATTTCACGCTTTAACTTATTCAATTTTACGACAAAGTATAAGAGAAAAATATAATTTTTGAAACGCTGTATTGTTGTAAAACAAAGTTCAAAATTGGGAACTTTAAATAGAGTGTATTTACATATTACAGTTCATATTTGTATTCATTCTTTTTTTATATTTTTATATTGTTGCGCTTATCAATAAACAGTCATTTTATTGCATTTAACGCTATAACTTGTTCAATTTTACGACAATGGATAACAGAAAAATCTAATTTGGGGAATGCAATATTGCTGTAAAATAAAGTTCAACAATGGAAACTGTAATTAGAGTGTCTTTACATATTACAGTTCACATTTGTATTCATTCTTTGTTTATATTTTTATATTGTTTCGCTCATCCATATACAGTCATATTGTTGCATTTAACGCTATAAATTATTCAAGTTTACGACAATGTATAACAGAAAAATCTAATTTGGTGAATGCTGCATTGTTGTAAAATAAAGTTCAACAATGGGAATTTTAATTGAGTGCCTTTATATATTACAGTACATATCTGTATTCATACTTTGTTTATATTTTTATATTGTTGCGCTTATCAATAAACAGTCATATTGTTGCATTTAACGCTATAACTTATTCAATTTTACGACAATGTATAACAGAAAAATCTAATTTTGGGAATGCTGTATTGTTGTAAAATAAAGTTCAACAATGGAAACTGTAATTACAGTGATTTACAGATTGCAATTCATATTTATATTCAAGATTAGCTTACACTTTTATATTGTTGCATTTATCAAGACATAGACATACTGTTACATTTAATGCTGTAACGTATTCAACTTTACGACAATGTATAACAGAAAAATCTAATTCTGGGAATGCTGTATTGTTGTAAAATAAAGTTCAGCAATGGGAACTGTAATTAGAGTGTCTTTACATATTACAGTTCATATTTATGTTCATTCTTTATTTACATTATTATATTGTTGCTCTTATCAATTTACAGTCATATTGTTGAATTTAGCGCTATAAATTATTCAATTTTACCTCAATGTATAACAGAAAAAACTAATTTGGTGAATGCTGTATTGTTGTAAAATAAAGTTCAACAATGGGAACTTTAGTTGAGTTCCTTTACATTTTAAAGTTCATATTTGTATTCATTCTTTGTTAATATTTCTATATTGTTGCGCTTATCAATAAGCAGCCATATTGTTTCATTTAAAGCTGTAACGTTTTCAATTTTACGACAATGTATAACAGAAAAATCTAATTTTGGGAATGCTGTATTGTTGTAAAATAAAGTTCAGCAATGGGAACTGTAATTAGAGTGTCTTTACATATTACAGTTCATATTTATAATCATTCTTTGTTTACATTTTTATAGTGTTGCCCTTTTTAATATAAAGTCATAATGTTGTATTTAGCGCTATAACGTATTCAGATTTACGACAATGTATAACAGAAAAATCTAATTTTGGGAATGCTGTATTGTTGTAAAATAAAGTTCAACAATGGCAACTGTACTTAGAGTGTCTTTACATATTACAGTTCATATTTATAATCATTCTTTGTTTACATTTTTATATTGTTGCCCTTATCAATATAAAGTCATATTGTTGTATTTAGCGCTATAACGTATTCAGTTTTACGACAATGTATACAAGAAAAATCTAATTTGGGGAATGCAGAATTGTTGTAAAAAAAAGTTCAACAATGGAAACTGCAATTAAAGTGATTTACAGATTCTTGTTCATATTTATATTTAAGCTTTGCTTACATTTTATATTGTTGCACTTATCAATACATAGTCATATTGTTGCATTTAACGCTCTAACTTATTCAATTTTACGACAAAATATAACAGAAAAATCTAATTTTGGAAATGGTGTATTGTTGTAAAATAAAGTTTAACAATGGGAATTTTAATTGATTGCCTTTATATATTACAGTTCATATCTGTATTCATTCTTCGTTTATATTTTTATATTGTTGCGCTTATCAATAAGCAGCCATATTGTTTCATTTAAAGCTGTAACGTTTTTAATTTTACGACAATGTATAACAGAAAAATCTAATTTGGGGAATGCAGTATTGTTGTAAAATAAAGTTCAACAATGGGAATTTTAATTGATTGCCTTTATATATTACAGTTCATATTTGTATTCATTCTTCGTTTATATTTTTATATTGTTGCGCTTATCAATAAACAGTCATATTGTTGCATTTAACTCTATAACTTATTCAATTTTACGACAATGTATAACAGAAAATTCTGATTTTGGGAATGCTGCATTGTTGTAAAATAAAGTTTAACAATGGAAACTGTAATTACAGAGATTTACAAATTGCAATAAATTTTTATATTCAAGATTAGCTTACACTTTTATATTGTTGCTTTTTTTAATACATAGACATATTGTTTCATTTAAAGCTGTAACGTTTTTAATTTTACGACAATGTATAACAGAAAAATCTAATTTGGGGAATGCAGTATTGTTGTAAAATAAAGTTCAACAATGGGAACTTTAATTGAGTGTCTTTACATTTTACAGTTCATATTTGTATTCATTCTTTGTTTATATTTCTATATTGTTGCGCTTATCAATAAAGAGTCATATTGTTGCATTTAACGCTGTAATTTATTCAATTTTACGACAATGCATAACTGAAAAATCTAATTTTGGGAATGCTGTATTTTTGTAAAATAAAGTTCAAATATGGGAACTGTAATTAGAGTGTCTTTAGATATTACAGTTCACAATTGTATTCATTCTTTGTTTATATTTTTATATTGTTCCGCTTATCAATAAACAGTCATATTGTTGCATTTAACGCTATAACTTATTCAATTTTACGACAATGTATAACAGAAATATCTAATTTGTTGAATGCTGTATTGTTGTAAAATAAAGTTCAACAATGGGAATTTTAATTGATTGCCTTTATATATTACAGTTCATATTTGTATTCATTCTTCGTTTATATTTTTATATTGTTGCGCTTATCAATTAACAGTCATATTGTTGCATTTAACTCTATAACTTATTCAATTTTACGACAATGTATAACAGAAAATTCTGATTTTGGGAATGCTGCATTGTTGTAAAATAAAGTTTAACAATGGAAACTGTAATTACAGTGATTTACAAATTGCAATAAATTTTTATATTCAAGATTAGCTTACACTTTTATATTGTTGCTTTTTTTAATACATAGACATATTGTTTCATTTAAAGCTGTAACGTTTTTAATTTTACGACAATGTATAACAGAAAAATCTAATTTGGGGAATGCAGTATTGTTGTAAAATAAAGTTCAACAATGGGAACTTTAATTGAGTGTCTTTACATTTTACAGTTCATATTTGTATTCATTCTTTGTTTATATTTCTATATTGTTGCGCTTATCAATAAAGAGTCATATTGTTGCATTTAACGCTGTAATTTATTCAATTTTACGACAATGCATAACAGAAAAATCTAATTTTGGGAAGGCTGTATTTTTGTAAAATAAAGTTCAAATATGGGAACTGTAATTAGAGTGTCTTTAGATATTACAGTTCACAATTGTATTCATTCTTTGTTTATATTTTTATATTGTTCCGCTTATCAATAAACAGTCATATTGTTGCATTTAACGCTATAACTTATTCAATTTTACGACAATGTATAACAGAAATATCTAATTTGTTGAATGCTGTATTGTTGTAAAATAAAGTTCAACAATGGGAATTTTAATTGAGTGCCTTTATATATTACAGTTCATATTTGTATTCATTCTTCGTTTATATTTATATATCTGCACTTATCAATAAACAGTCATATTGTTGCATTTAACGCTATAACTTATTCAATTTTACGACAATGTATAACAGAAAATTCTGATTTTGGGAATGCTGCATTGTTGTAAATTAAAGTTCAACAATGGCAACTGTACTTAGAGTGTCTTTACATATTACAGTTCATATTTATAATCATTCTTTGTTTACATTTTTATATTGTTGCCCTTATCAATATAAAGTCATATTGTTGTATTTAGCGCTATAACGTATTCAGTTTTTCGACAATGTATACAAGAAAAATCTAATTTGGGGAATGCAGAATTGTTGTAAAAAAAAGTTCAACAATGGAAACTGCAATTAAAGTGATTTACAGATTCTTGTTCATATTTATATTTAAGCTTTGCTTACATTTTATATTGTTGCACTTATCAATACATAGTCATATTGTTGCATTTAACGCTCTAACTTATTCAATTTTACGACAAAATATAACAGAAAAATCTAATTTTGGAAATGATGTATTGTTGTAAAATAAAGTTTAACAATGGGAATTTTAATTGATTGCCTTTATATATTACAGTTCATATTTGTATTCATTCTTCGTTTATATTTTTATATTGTTGCGCTTATCAATAAGCAGCCATATTGTTTCATTTAAAGCTGTAACGTTTTTAATTTTACGACAATGTATAACAGAAAAATCTAATTTGGGGAATGCAGTATTGTTGTAAAATAAAGTTCAACAATGGGAATTTTAATTGATTGCCTTTATATATTACAGTTCATATTTGTATTCATTCTTCGTTTATATTTTTATATTGTTGCGCTTATCAATAAACAGTCATATTGTTGCATTTAACTCTATAACTTATTCAATTTTACGACAATGTATAACAGAAAATTCTGATTTTGGGAATGCTGCATTGTTGTAAAATAAAGTTTAACAATGGAAACTGTAATTACAGAGATTTACAAATCGCAATAAATTTTTATTATCAAGATTAGCTTACACTTTTATATTGTTGCTTTTTTTAATACATAGACATATTGTTTCATTTAAAGCTGTAACGTTTTTAATTTTACGACAATGTATAACAGAAAAATCTAATTTGGGGAATGCAGTATTGTTGTAAAATAAAGTTCAACAATGGGAACTTTAATTGAGTGTCTTTACATTTTACAGTTCATATTTGTATTCATTCTTTGTTTATATTTCTATATTGTTGCGCTTATCAATAAAGAGTCATATTGTTGCATTTAACGCTGTAATTTATTCAATTTTACGACAATGCATAACTGAAAAATCTAATTTTGGGAATGCTGTATTTTTGTAAAATAAAGTTCAAATATGGGAACTGTAATTAGAGTGTCTTTAGATATTACAGTTCACAATTGTATTCATTCTTTGTTTATATTTTTATATTGTTCCGCTTATCAATAAACAGTCATATTGTTGCATTTAACGCTATAACTTATTCAATTTTACGACAATGTATAACAGAAATATCTAATTTGTTGAATGCTGTATTGTTGTAAAATAAAGTTCAACAATGGGAATTTTAATTGATTGCCTTTATATATTACAGTTCATATTTGTATTCATTCTTCGTTTATATTTTTATATTGTTGCGCTTATCAATTAACAGTCATATTGTTGCATTTAACTCTATAACTTATTCAATTTTACGACAATGTATAACAGAAAATTCTGATTTTGGGAATGCTGCATTGTTGTAAAATAAAGTTTAACAATGGAAACTGTAATTACAGTGATTTACAAATTGCAATAAATTTTTATATTCAAGATTAGCTTACACTTTTATATTGTTGCTTTTTTTAATACATAGACATATTGTTTCATTTAAAGCTGTAACGTTTTTAATTTTACGACAATGTATAACAGAAAAATCTAATTTGGGGAATGCAGTATTGTTGTAAAATAAAGTTCAACAATGGGAACTTTAATTGAGTGTCTTTACATTTTACAGTTCATATTTGTATTCATTCTTTGTTTATATTTCTATATTGTTGCGCTTATCAATAAAGAGTCATATTGTTGCATTTAACGCTGTAATTTATTCAATTTTACGACAATGCATAACAGAAAAATCTAATTTTGGGAATGCTGTATTTTTGTAAAATAAAGTTCAAATATGGGAACTGTAATTAGAGTGTCTTTAGATATTACAGTTCACAATTGTATTCATTCTTTGTTTATATTTTTATATTGTTCCGCTTATCAATAAACAGTCATATTGTTGCATTTAACGCTATAACTTATTCAATTTTACGACAATGTATAACAGAAATATCTAATTTGTTGAATGCTGTATTGTTGTAAAATAAAGTTCAACAATGGGAATTTTAATTGAGTGCCTTTATATATTACAGTTCATATTTGTATTCATTCTTCGTTTATATTTATATATTGCTGCACTTATCAATAAACAGTCATATTGTTGCATTTAACGCTTTAACTTATTCAATTTTACGACAATTTATAACAGAAAAATCTAATTTTGGGAATGCTGTATTGTTGTAAAATAAAGTTCAACAATGGAAACTGTAATTAGAGTGTATTTACATATTACTGTTCATATTTATGTTCATTCTTCGTTTATATTTTTATATTGTTGCGCTTATCAATAAACAGTCATATTGTTGCATTTAACGCTATAACTTATTCAATTTTACGACAATGTATAACAGAAATATCTAATTTGTTGAATGCTGTATTGTTGTAAAATAAAGTTCAACAATGGGAATTTTAATTGAGTGCCTTTATATATTACAGTTCATATTTGCATTCATTCTTCGTTTATATTTATATATTGTTGCACTTATCAATAAACAGTCATATTGATGCATTTAACGCTATAACTTATTCAATTTTACGACAATTTATAACAGAAAAATCTAATTTTGGGAATGCTGTATTGTTGTAAAATAAAGTTCAACAATGGAAAGTGTAATTACAGTGATTTACACATTGCAGTTCATATTTATATTCAAGATTTGCTTACACTTTTATATTGTTGCATTTATCAATACATAGACATATTGTTTCATTTAAAGCTGTAACGTATTTAATTTTACGACAATGTATAACAGAAAAATCTAATTTTGGGAATGCTGTATTGTTGTAAAATAAATTTCAACAAAGGGAACTGTAATTAGAGTGTCTTTACTTATTACTGTTCATAATTGTATTCATTCTTTTTGTATATTTTTATATTGTTGCGCTTATCAATAAACATATTGTTGCATTTCACGCAATAACTTATTCAATTTTAAGACAGTATAAAACAGATAAAACTGATTTTTGGAATGCTGTATTGTTGTAAAATAATGTTAAACAATGGAAAGTGTAATTACAGTGATTTACACATTGCAGTTCATATTTATATTCAAGATTTGCTTACACTTTTATATTGTTGCATTTATCAATACATAGACATATTGTTGCATTTAAAGCTGTAATGTATTCTATTTTACGACAATGTATAACAGAAAAATCTAATTTTGGGAATGCTGTATTGTTGTAAAGTAAATTTCAACAATGGGAACTGTAATTAGAGTGTCTTTACTTATTAAAGTTCATAATTGTATTCATTCTTTGTGTATATTTTTATATTGTTGCGCTTATCAATAAACAGTCATATTGTTGCATTTATTGCTATAACTTATTCAATTTTACGACAATGTAAAACAGATAAATCCGATTTTTGAATACTGTATTGTTGTAAAATAATGTTCAACAATGGAAACTGTAATTACAGTGATTTACTCATTGCAGTTCATATTTATATTCAAGATTTGCTTACACGTTTATATTGTTGCATTTATCAATGCATAGACATATTGTTGCATTTAACGCTGTAATGTATTCAATTTTACGACATTGTATAACAGAAAAATCTAATTTTGGGTATGCTGTATTGTTTTAAAATAATGTTCAACAATGGGAACTGTAATTAAAGTGTCTTTACATATTACAGTTCATATTTATAATCATTCTTTGTTTAATTTTTATATTGTTGCCTTTATTAATATAGATTCATATTGTTGTATTTAGCAATACAACTTATTCAATTTTTCGACAATGTATAACAGAAAAATCTAATTTGGGGAATGCAGTATTGTTGTAAAATAAAGTTCAACAATGGGAACTTTAATTGAGTGTCTTTACATTTTACAGTTCACAATTGTATTCATTCTTTGTTTATATTTTTATAATGTAGAGCTTATCAATAAACAGTCATATTGTTGCATTTAACGCTATAACTTATTCAATTTTACGACAATGTATAACAGAAATATCTAATTTGTTGAATGCTGTATTGTTGTAAAATAAAGTTCAACAATGGGAATTTTAATTGAGTGCCTTTATATATTACAGTTCATATTTGTATTCATTCTTCGTTTATATTTATATATTGTTGCACTTATCAATAAACAGTCATATTGTTGCATTTAACGCTATAACTTATTCAATTTTACGACAATTTATAACAGAAAAATCTAATTTTGGGAATGCTGTATTGTTGTAAAATAAAGTTCAACAATGGAAACTGTAATTAGAGTGTATTTACATATTACTGTTCATATTTATGTTCATTCTTCGTTTATATTTTTATATTGTTGCGCTTATCAATAAACAGTCATATTGTTGCATTTAACGCTATAACTTATTCAATTTTACGACAATGTATAACAGAAAAATCTAATTTTGGGAATGCTGTATTGTTGTAAAGTAAAGTTCAACAATGGGAACTGTAATTAGAGTGATTGACAGATTGCAGTTTATATTTATATTCAAGATTAGCTTACACTTTTATATTGTTGCATTTATCAATGCATAGACATATTGTTTCATTTAAAGCTGTGACGTATTCAATTTTACGACAATGTATAACACAAAAATCTAATTTCGGGAATGCTGTATTGTTGTAAAATACAGTTCAACAATGGGAACTGTAATTAGAGTGTCTTTACATATTTCAGTTCATATTTATATTCAAGATTTGCTTACACTTTATATTGTTGCACTTATCAATAAATAGTCATATTGCTGTATTTAACGCTTTAACATATTCCATTTTACGACAAAATATAACAGAAAAATCTAATTTTGGGAATGCTGTATTGTTGTAAAATAATGTTCAACAATGGGAACTGTAATTAGAATGTATTTATATATTACTGTTCATTTTTATGTTTATTCTTTGTTTACATTATTATATTGTTGCGCTTATCAATATACAGTCATATTGTTTCATTTAACAATATAACTTATTCAATTTTACGACAATGTATAAAAGAAAAACTGATTTTTCGAATGCTGTACTGTTGTAAAGTAAGGTTCAATAATGGAAACTGTAATTGCAGTGATTTACAGATTGCAATTGATATTTATATTCAAGATTAGCTTACACTTTTATAATGTTGCATGTATCAATACATAGACATATTGTTTCTTTAAAGCTGTAACGTATTCAATTTTACGACAATGTATAACAGAAAAATCTAATTTTGGGAATGCTGTATATTTGTAAAATAAAGTTCAACAATGGGAACTGTAATTAGAGTGTCTTTACATATTACAGTTCATATTTATAATCATTCTTTGTTTACATTTTTATATTGTTGCCCTTATCAATATAAAGTCATATTGTTGTATTTAGCGCTATAACTTATTCAGTTTTACGACAATGTATACAAGAAAAATCTAATTTGGGGAATGCAGAATTGTTGTAAAAAAAAGTTCAACAATGGAAACTGCAATTAAAGTGATTTACAGATTCTTGTTCATATTTATATTTAAGCTTTGCTTACATTTTATATTGTTGCACTTATCAATATATAGTCATATTGTTGCATTTAACGCTTTAAATTATTCAATTTTACGACAAAGTATAACAGAAAAATCTAATTTTGTGAAACCTGTATTGTTGTGAAATAAATTTCAAAAATGGGAAATTTATTTGAGTGTCTTTACATATTACAGTTCATATTTGTTTTCATTCTTTGTTTATATTTCTATATTGTTGCGCTTATCAATAAACAGTCATATTGTTGCATTTAAAGCTACAACTTATTCAATTTTACGACAATGTATAACAGAAAAATCTAATTTTGGGAATGCTGTATTGTTGTAAAATAAATTTCAACAATGGGAGCTGTTAACATATTACGCTTCATATTTATGTTCATTCTTTGTTTACGTTATTATATTGTTGCGCTTATCAATATACAGATATA
Source organism: Maratus speculifer (assembly GCA_964019185.1). Taxonomy (NCBI): domain Eukaryota; kingdom Metazoa; phylum Arthropoda; class Arachnida; order Araneae; family Salticidae; genus Maratus; species Maratus speculifer. The sequence continues at coordinate 1,334,091 of CAXHSM010000848.1, forward strand.
TTGTTGCATTTAACGCTATAAAATATTCAATTTTACGACAATGTATAACAGAAAAATCTAATTTGGTGAATGCTGTACTGTTGTAAAATAAAGTTTAACAATGGGAATTTTAATTGATTGCCTTTATATATTACAGTTCATATTTATATTCATTCTTCGTTTATATTTTTATATTGTTGCGCTTATCAATAAACAGTCATATTGTTGTATTTAACTCTATAACTTATTCAATTTTACGGCAATTTATAACAGAAAAATCTAATTTTGGGAATGCTGTATTGTTGTAAAATAAAGTTCAACAATGGGAACTCTAATTAGAGTGTCTTTACATATTACAGTTCATATTTGTATTCATTCTTTGTTTATATTTTTATATTGTAGAGCTTATCAATAAACAGTCATATTGTTGCATTTAACGCTATAACTTATTCAATTTTACGACAATGTATAACAGAAATATCTAATTTGTTGAATGCTGTATTGTTGTAAAATAAAGTTCAACAATGGGAATTTTAATTGAGTGCCTTTATATATTACAGTTCATATTTGTATTCATTCTTCGTTTATATTTATATATTGTTGCACTTATCAATAAACAGTCATATTGTTGCATTTAACGCTATAACTTATTCAATTTTACGACAATTTATAACAGATAAATCTCATTTTGGGAATGCTGTATTGTTGTAAAATAAAGTTCAACAATGGGAACTGTAATTAGTTTTTCTTTATATATTACTCTTCATATTTATGTTCATTCTCTGTTTACATTATTATATTGTTGCGCTTATCAATATACAGTCATAATATTGTATTTAACTTTTTAACATATTCAATATTACGAAAAAGTATAACTGAAAAACTAATTTTGGGATTGTTGTTTTGTTGTAAAATAAAGTTCAACAATGGGAACTTTAAATAGAGCGTCTTTACATATTACAGTTCACATTTGTATTCATTCTTTGTTTATATTTTTATATTGTTGCGCTTATCAATAAACAGTCATATTATTGCATTTAACGCTATAACTTATTCAATTTTAGGACAATGTATAACAGAAAAATCTAATGTTGGGAATGCTGTATTATTGTAAAATAAATTTCAACAATGGGAACTGTAATTAGTGTGTCTTTACATATTACAGTTCATAATTGTATTCATTCTTTTTTATATTTTTATATTGTTGCGCTTATCAATAAACAGTCATATTGTTGCATTTAACGCTATAACTTATTCAATTTTACGACAATGTAAAACAGATAAATCCGATTTTTGGAATACTGTATTGTTGTAAAATAATGTTCAAAAATGGAAACTGTAATTACAGTGATTTACACATTGCAGTTCATATTTATATTCAAGATTTGCTTACACGTTTATATTGTTGCATTTATCAATACATAGACATATTGTTGCATTTAACGCTTTAATGTATTCAATTTTACGACATTGTATAACAGAAAAATCTAATTTTGGGTAATCTGTATAGTTTTAAAATAATGTTCAACAATGGGAACTGTAATTAGAGTGTCTTTACATATTACAGTTCATATTTATAATCATTCTTTGTTTATATTGCTATATTGTTGCGCTTATCAATAAACAGTCATATTGTTGCATTTAACGCTGTAATTTATTCAATTTTACGACAATGCATAACAGAAAAGTCTAATTTTGGGAATGCTGTATTTTTGTAAAATAAAGTTCAACAATGGGATCTGTAATTAGAGTGTCTTTAGATATTACAGTTCACAATTGTATTCATTCTTTGTTTATATTTTTTTATTGTTGCGCTTATCAATAAACAGTCATATTGTTGCATTTAACGCTATAACTTATTCAATTTATTGTCAATGTATAACAGAAATATCTAATTTGGTGAATGCTGTATTGTTGTAAAATAAAGTTCAACAATGAGAATTTTAATTGAGTGCCTTTATATATTGCAGTTCATATTTGTATTCATTCTTCGTTTATATTTTTTATTGTTGCTGTTATCAATAAACAGTCATATTGTTGCATTTAACACTATAACTTATTCAATTTTACGACAATGTATAACAGAAAATCTGATTTTTGGAATGCTGTATTGTTGTAAAATAAAGTTCAACAATGGAAACTGTAATTACAGTGATTTACAGATTGCAATTCATATTTATATTCAAGATTAGCTTACACTTTTATATTGTTGCATTTATCAAGACATAGACATACTGTTACATTTAACGCTGTAACGTATTCAACTTTACGACAATGTAAAACAGAAAAATCTAATTCTGGGAATGCTGTATTGTTGTAAAATAAAGTTCAACAATGGGAACTGTAATTAGAGTGTCTTTACATATTACTGTTCATATTTATGTTCATTCTCTGTTTACATTATTATATTGTTGCTCTTATCAATTTACAGTCATATTGTGGAATTTAGCGCTATAAATTATTCAATTTTACCTCAATGTATAACAGAAAAATCTAATTTGGTGAATGCTGTATTGTAGTAAAATAAAGTTCAACAATGGGAACTTTAGTTGAGTGCCTTTACATTTTACAGTTCATATTTGTATTCATTCTTTGTTAATATTTCTATATTGTTGCGCTTATCAATAAGCAGCCATATTGTTTCATTTAACGCTATAACATATTCAATTTTACGACAATGTATAACAGAAAATTCTGATTTTGGGAATGCTGCATTGTAAAATAAAGTTCAGCAGTGGGAACTGTAATTAGAGTGTCTTTACATATTACAGTTCATATTTATAATCATTCTTTGTTTACATTTTTATAGTGTTGCCCTTTTTAATATAAAGTCATAATGTTGTATTTAGCGCTATAACGTATTCAGTTTTACGACAATGTATAACAGAAAAATCTAATTTTGGGAATGCTGTATTGTTGTAAAATAAATTTCAAGAATTGGAACTGTAATTAGAGTGTTTTTAACGCTATAACTGTGTTGCATTTAACGCTATAACGTGTTAAATTTAACGCTATAACTTATTCAATTTTACGACAATCTAAAACAGATAAATCCGATTTTTGGAATACTGTATTGTTGTAAAATAATGTTCAACAATGGAAACTGTAATTACAGTGATTTACACATTGCAGTTCATATTTATATTCAAGATTTGCTTACACGTTTATATTGTTGCATTTATCAATACATAGACATATTGTTGCATTTAACGCTGTAATGTATTCAATTTTACGACATTGTATAAAAGAAAAATCTAATTTTGGGTATGCTGTATTGTTTTAAAATAATGTTCAACAATGGGAACTGTAATTAGAGTGTCTTTACATACTACAGTTCATATTCATTCTTTGTTTATATTTTTTATTGTTGCTGTTATCAATAAACAGTCATATTGTTGCATTTAACACTATAACATATTCAATTTTACGACAATGTATAACAGAAAATCTGATTTTTGGAATGCTGTATTGTTGTAAAATAAAGTTCAACAATGGAAACTGTAATTACAGTGATTTACAGATTGCAATTCATATTTATATTCAAGATTAGCTTACACTTTTATATTGTTGCATTTATCAAGACATAGACATACTGTTAAATATAACGCTGTAACGTATTCAACTTTACGACAATGTATAACAGAAAAATCTAATTTTGGGAATGCTGTATTGTTTTAAAATAAAGTTCAGCAATGGGAAATGTAAATAGAGTGTCTTTACATATTACAGTTCATATTTGTAATCATTCTTTGTTTACATTTTTATAGTGTTGCCCTTTTTAATATAAAGTCATAATGTTGTATTTAGCGCTATAACTTATTCAGTTTCACGACAATGTATAACAGAAAAATCTAATTTTGGGAATGCAGTATTGTTGTAAAATAAAGTTCAACAATGGAAACTGCAATTAGAGTGATTTACAGATATTTGTTCCTATTTATATTGAAGCTTTGCTTACATTTTATATTACTGCACTTATCAATAAATAGTCATATTGTTGTATTTAACGCTTTAACTTATTCAATTTTACGACAAAGTATAACAGAAAAATCTAATATTGGGAATGCTGTATTGTTGTAAAATAAAGTTAAAAATGGGAACTTTAATTGAGTGTCTTTACATATTACAGTTCATATTTGTATTCATTCTTTGTTTATATTTCTATGTTGTGTCGTTTATCAATAAACAGTCATATTGTTGCATTTAACGCTGTAACTTATTCAATTTTACGACAATGTATAACAGAAAAATCTAATTTTGGGAATGCTGTATTTTTGTAAAATAAAGTTTAACAATGGGAACTGTAATTAGAGTGTCTTTACATATTACAGTTCACATTTGTATTCATTCTTTGTTTATATTTTTATATTGTTGCGCTTATCCATATACAGTCATATTGTTGAATTTAACGCTATAAATTATTCAAAATTACGACAATGTATAACAGAAAAATCTAATTTGGTGAATGCTGTATTGTTGTAAAATAAAGTTAAAAATGGGAACTTTAATTGAGTGTCTTTACATATTACAGTTCATATTTGTATTCATTCTTTGTTTATATTTCTATGTTGTGTCGTTTATCAATAAACAGCCATATTGTTTCATTTAAAGCTGTAACGTATTCAATTTTACGACAATGAATAACAGAAAAATCTAATTTTGGGAATGCTGTATTGTTGTAAAATAAATTTCAACAATGGGAACTGTAATTAGAGTGTCTTTACTTATTACAGTTCATAATTGTATTCATTCTTTTTGTATATTTTTATATTGTTGCGCTTATCAATAAACAGTCATATTGTTGCATTTAACGCTATAACTTATTCAATTTTAAGACAGTATAAAACAAATAAATCTGGTTTTTGAAATGCTGTATTGTTGTAAAATAATGTTCAACAATGGAAAGTGTAATTACAGTGATTTACACATTGCAGTTCATATTTATATTCAAGATTTGCTTACAATTTTATATTGTTGCATTTATCAATACATAGACATATTGTTGCATTTAACGTTGTAATGTATTCAATTTTACGACATTGTATAACAGAAAAATCTAATTTTGGGTATGCTGTATTGTTTTAAAATAATGTTCAACAATGGGAACTGTAATTAAAGTGTCTTTACATATTACAGTTCATATTTATAATCATTCTTTGTTTACATTTTTATATTGTTGCCTTTATCAATATAGATTCATATTGTTGTATTTAGCAATATAACTTATTCAATTTTTCGACAATGTATAACAGAAAAATCTAATTTGGGGAATGCAGTATTGTTGTAAAATAAAGTTCAACAATGGGAACTTTAATTGAGTGTCTTTATATTTTACAGTTCATATTTGTATTCATTCTTTGTTTATATTTCTATATTGTTGCGCTTATCAATTAACAGTCATATTGTTGCATTTAACGCTGTAATTTATTCAATTTTACGACAATGTATAACAGAAAAATCTAATTTTGGGAATGCTGTATTTTTGTAAAATAAAGTTCAACAATGGGAACTGTAATTAGAGTGTCTTTAGATATTACAGTTTACAATTGTATTCATTCTTTGTTTATATTTTTATATTGTTGCGCTTATCAATAAACAGTCATATTGTTGTATTTAACGCTATAACTTATTCAATTTTACGACAATGTATAACAGAAATATCTAATTTGGTGAATGCTGTATAGTTGTAAAATAAAGTTCAACAATGAGAATTTTAATTGAGTGCCTTTATATATTGCAGTTCATATTTGTATTCATTCTTCGTTTATATTTTTTATTGTTGCTGTTATCAATAAACAGTCATATTGTTGCATTTAACACTATAACTTATTCAATTTTACGACAATGTATAACAGAAAATCTGATTTTTGGAATGCTGTATTGTTGTAAAATAAAGTTCAACAATGGAAACTGTAATTACAGTGATTTACAGATTGCAATTCATATTTATATTCAAGATTAGCTTACACTTTTATATTGTTGCATTTATCAAGACATAGACATACTGTTACATTTAACGCTGTAACGTATTCAACTTTACGACAATGTATAACAGAAAAATCTAATTCTGGGAATGCTGTATTGTTGTAAAATAAAGTTCAACAATGGGAACTGTAATTAGAGTGTCTTTACATATTACTGTTCATATTTATGTTCATTCTCTGTTTACATTATTATGTTGTTGCTCTTATCAATTTACAGTCATATTGTGGAATTTAGCGCTATAAATTATTCAATTTTACCTCAATGTATAACAGAAAAATCTAATTTGGTGAATGCTGTATTGTAGTAAAATAAAGTTCAACAATGGGAACTTTAGTTGAGTGCCTTTACATTTTACAGTTCATATTTGTATTCATTCTTTGTTAATATTTCTATATTGTTGCGCTTATCAATAAGCAGCCATATTGTTTCATTTAACGCTATAACATATTCAATTTTACGACAATGTATAACAGAAAATTCTGATTTTGGGAATGCTGCATTGTAAAATAAAGTTCAGCAATGGGAACTGTAATTAGAGTGTCTTTACATATTACAGTTCATATTTATAATCATTCTTTGTTTACATTTTTATAGTGTTGCCCTTTTTAATATAAAGTCATAATGTTGTATTTAGCGCTATAACGTATTCAGTTTTACGACAATGTATAACAGAAAAATCTAATTTTGGGAATGCTGTATTGTTGTAAAATAAATTTCAAGAATTGGAACTGTAATTAGAGTGTTTTTAACGCTATAACTGTGTTGCATTTAACGCTATAACGTGTTGCATTTAACGCTATAACTTATTCAATTTTACGACAATCTAAAACAGATAAATCCGATTTTTGGAATACTGTATTGTTGTAAAATAATGTTCAACAATGGAAACTGTAATTACAGTGATTTACACATTGCAGTTCATATTTATATTCAAGATTTGCTTACACGTTTATATTGTTGCATTTATCAATACATAGACATATTGTTGCATTTAACGCTGTAATGTATTCAATTTTACGACATTGTATAACAGAAAAATCTAATTTTGGGTATGCTGTATTGTTTTAAAATAATGTTCAACAATGGGAACTGTAATTAGAGGTCTTTACATACTACAGTTCATATTCATTCTTTGTTTATATTTTTTATTGTTGCTGTTATCAATAAACAGTCATATTGTTGCATTTAACACTATAACTTATTCAATTTTACGACAATGTATAACAGAAAATCTGATTTTTGGAATGCTGTATTGTTGTAAAATAAAGTTCAACAATGGAAACTGTAATTACAGTGATTTACAGATTGCAATTCATATTTATATTCAAGATTAGCTTACACTTTTATATTGTTGCATTTATCAAGACATAGACATACTGTTACATTTAACGCTGTAACGTATTCAACTTTACGACAATGTATAACAGAAAAATCTAATTCTGGGAATGCTGTATTGTTGTAAAATAAAGTTCAACAATGGGAACTGTAATTAGAGTGTCTTTACATATTACTGTTCATATTTATGTTCATTCTCTGTTTACATTATTATGTTGTTGCTCTTATCAATTTACAGTCATATTGTGGAATTTAGCGCTATAAATTATTCAATTTTACCTCAATGTATAACAGAAAAATCTAATTTGGTGAATGCTGTATTGTAGTAAAATAAAGTTCAACAATGGGAACTTTAGTTGAGTGCCTTTACATTTTACAGTTCATATTTGTATTCATTCTTTGTTAATATTTCTATATTGTTGCGCTTATCAATAAGCAGCCATATTGTTTCATTTAACGCTATAACATATTCAATTTTACGACAATGTATAACAGAAAATTCTGATTTTGGGAATGCTGCATTGTAAAATAAAGTTCAGCAATGGGAACTGTAATTAGAGTGTCTTTACATATTACAGTTCATATTTATAATCATTCTTTGTTTACATTTTTATAGTGTTGCCCTTTTTAATATAAAGTCATAATGTTGTATTTAGCGCTATAACGTATTCAGTTTTACGACAATGTATAACAGAAAAATCTAATTTTGGGAATGCTGTATTGTTGTAAAATAAATTTCAAGAATTGGAACTGTAATTAGAGTGTTTTTACTTATTACAGTTCATAATAGTATTCATTCTTTTTGTATATTTTAATATTGATGCGCTTATCAATAAACAGTCATATTGTTGCATTTAACGCTATAACTTATTCAATTTTACGACAATCTAAAACAGATAAATCCGATTTTTGGAATACTGTATTGTTGTAAAATAATGTTCAACAATGGAAACTGTAATTACAGTGATTTACACATTGCAGTTCATATTTATATTCAAGATTTGCATACACGTTTATATTGTTGCATTTATCAATAAATAGACATATTGTTGCATTTAACGCTGTAATTATTCAATTTTACGACATTGTATAACAGAAAAATCTCATTTTGGGTATGCTTTATTGTTTTAAAATAATGTTCAACAATGGGAACTGTAATTAGAGTGTCTTTACATATTAAAGTTCATATTTATAATCATTCTTTGTTTACATTTTTATATTGTTGCCTTTATCAATATAGATTCATATTGTTGTATTTAACAATACAACTTATTCAATTTTTCGACAATGTATAACAGAAAAGTCTAATTTGGGGAATGCAGTATTGTTGTAAAATAAAGTTCAACAATGGGAACTTTAATTGAGTGTCTTTACATTTTACAGTTCATATTTGTAGTCATTCTTTGTTTATATTTCTATATTGTTGCGCTTATCAATAAACAGTCATATTGTTGCATTTAACGCTGTAATTTATTCAATTTTACGACAATGCATAACAGAAAAATCTAATTTTGGGAATGCTGTATTTTTGTAAAATAAAGTTCAACAATGGGAACTGTAATTAGAGTGTCTTTAGATATTACAGTTCACAATTGTATTCATTCTTTGTTTATATTTTTATATTGTTGCGCTTATCAATAAACAGTCATATTGTTGCATTTAACGCTAACACTTATTCAATTTTACGACAATGTATAACAGAAATATATAATTTGTTGAATGCTGTATTGTTGTAAAATAAAGTTCAGCAATGGGAATTTTAATTGAGTGCCTTTATATATTACAGTTCATATTTGTATTCATTCTTCGTTTATATTTATATATTGTTGCACTTATCAATAAACAGTCATATTGTTGCATTTAACGCTATAACTTATTCAATTTTACGACAATTTATAACAGAAAAATCTAATTTTGGGAATGCTGTATTGTTGTAAAATAAAGTTCAACAATGGAAACTGTAATTAGAGTGTATTTAGATATTACTGTTCATATTTATGTTAATTCTTCGTTTATATTATTATATTATTGTCTCTATCAATATACAGTCATATTGTTGCATTTAACGCTATAACCTATTCAATTTTACGACAATCTAAAACAGATAAATCCGATTTTTGGAATACTGTATTGTTGTAAAATAATGTTCAACAATGGAAACTGTAATTACAGTGATTTACACATTGCAGTTCATATTTATATTCAAGATTTGCATACACGTTTATATTGTTGCATTTATCAATACATAGACATATTGTTGCATTTAACGCTGTAATTATTCAATTTTACGACATTGTATAACAGAAAATCTAATTTTGGGTATGCTGTATTGTTTTAAAATAATGTTCAACAATGGGAACTGTAATTAGAGTGTCTTTACATATTACAGTTCATATTTATAATCATTCTTTGTTTACATTTTTATATTGTTGCCTTTATCAATATAGATTCATATTGTTGTATTTAACAATACAACTTATTCAATTTTTCGACAATGTATAACAGAAAAATCTAATTTGGGGAATGCAGTATTGTTGTAAAATAAAGTTCAACAATGGGAACTTTAATTGAGTGTCTTTACATATTACAGTTCATATTTGTATTCATTCTTTGTTTATATTTCTATGTTGTGTCGTTTATCAATAAACAGTCATATTGTTGCATTTAACGCTGTAACTTATTCAATTTTACGACAATGTATAACAGAAAAATCTAATTTTGGGAATGCTGTATTTTTGTAAAATAAAGTTTAACAATGGGAACTGTAATTAGAGTGTCTTTACATATTACAGTTCACATTTGTATTCATTCTTTGTTTATATTTTTATATTGTTGCGCTTATCCATATACAGTCATATTGTTGAATTTAACGCTATAAATTATTCAAGTTTACGACAATGTATAACAGAAAAATCTAATTTGGTGAATGCTATATTGTTGTAATATAAAGTTCAACAATGGGAATTTTAATTGAGTGCCTTTATATATTACAGTACATATTTGTATTCATACTTTGTGTATATTTTTATATTGTTGCGCTTATCAATAAACAGCCATATTGTTGCATTTAACGCTATAACCTATTCAATTTTAAGACAATGTATAACAGAAAATTTTCATTTTGGGAATGCTGCATTGTTGTAAAATAAAGTTTAACAATGGAAACTGTAATTAAAGTGATTGACAGATTGCAGTTTATATTTATATTCAAGATTAGCTTACACTTTTATTTTGTTGCATTTATCAATACATAAAAATATTGTTTCATTTAAAGCTGTAACGTATTCAATTTTACGACAATGAATAACAGAAAAATCTAATTTTGGGAATGCTGTATTGTTGTAAAATAAAGTTCAACAATGGGAACTGTAACTAGAGTGTCTTTACATATTACAGTTCACATTTGTATTCATTCTTTTTTTATATTTTTATATTGTTGCGCTTATCAATAAACAGTCGTATTGTTGCATTTAACGCTATAACTTATTCAATTTTACGACAATGTATAACAGAAAAATCTAATTTTGGGAATGCTGTATTGTTGAAAAATAAATTTCAACAATGGGAACTGTAATTAGAGTGTCTTTACTTATTACAGTTCATAATTGTATTCATTCTTTTTGTATATTTTTATATTGTTGCGCTTATCAATAAACAGTCATATTGTTGCATTTAACGCTATAACTTATTCAATTTTAAGACAGTATAAAACAAATAAATCTGATTTTTGAAATGCTGTATTGTTGTAAAATAATGTTCAACAATGGAAATTGTAATTACAGTGATTTACACATTGCAGTTCATATTTATATTCAAGATTTGCTTACAATTTTATATTGTTGCATTTATCAATACATAGACATATTGTTGCATTTAACGTTGTAATGTATTCAATTTTACGACATTGTATAACAGAAAAATCTAATTTTGGGTATGCTGTATTGTTTTAAAATAATGTTCAACAATGGGAACTGTAATTAAAGTGTCTTTACATATTACAGTTCATATTTATAATCATTCTTTGTTTACATTTTTATATTGTTGCCTTTATCAATATAGATTCATATTGTTGTATTTAGCAATATAACTTATTCAATTTTTCGACAATGTATAACAGAAAAATCTAATTTGGGGAATGCAGTATTGTTGTAAAATAAAGTTCAACAATGGGAACTTTAATTGAGTGTCTTTACATTTTACAGTTCATATTTGTATTCATTCTTTGTTTATATTTCTATATTGTTGCGCTTATCAATTAACAGTCATATTGTTGCATTTAACGCTGTAATTTATTCAATTTTACGACAATGTATAACAGAAAAATCTAATTTTGGGAATGCTGTATTTTTGTAAAATAAAGTTCAACAATGGGAACTGTAATTAGAGTGTCTTTAGATATTACAGTTTACAATTGTATTCATTCTTTGTTTATATTTTTATATTGTTGCGCTTATCAATAAAAAGTCATATTAATGCATTTAACGCTATAACTTATTCAATTTTACGACAATGTATAACAGAAATATCTAATTTGGTGAATGCTGTATTGTTGTAAAATAAAGTTCAACAATGGGAATTTTAATTGAGTGCCTTTATATATTACAGTTCATATTTGTATTCATTCTTCGTTTATATTTATATATTGTTGCACTTATCAATAAACAGTCATATTGTTGCATTTAACGCTATAACTTATTCAATTTTACGACAATTTATAACAGATAAATCTCATTTTGGGAATGCTGTATTGTTGTAAAATAAAGTTCAACAATGGGAACTGTAATTAGTTTTTCTTTATATATTACTCTTCATATTTATGTTCATTCTCTGTTTACATTATTATATTGTTGCGCTTATCAATATACAGTCATAATATTGTATTTAACTTTTTAACATATTCAATATTACGAAAAAGTATAACTGAAAAACTAATTTTGGGATTGTTGTTTTGTTGTAAAATAAAGTTCAACAATGGGAACTTTAAATAGAGCGTCTTTACATATTACAGTTCACATTTGTATTCATTCTTTGTTTATATTTTTATATTGTTGCGCTTATCAATAAACAGTCATATTATTGCATTTAACGCTATAACTTATTCAATTTTAGGACAATGTATAACAGAAAAATCTAATATGGTGAATGCTGTATTGTAGTAAAATAAAGTTCAACAATGGGAACTTTAGTTTAGTGCCTTTACATTTTACAGTTCATATTTGTATTCATTCTTTGTTAATATTTCTATATTGTTGCGCTTATCAATAAACAGTCATATTGTTGCATTTAACGCTAACACTTATTCAATTTTACGACAATGTATAACAGAAATATCTAATTTGTTGAATGCTGTATTGTTGTAAAATAAAGTTCAGCAATGGGAATTTTAATTGAGTGCCTTTATATATTACAGTTCATATTTGTATTCATTCTTCGTTTATATTTATATATTGTTGCACTTATCAATAAACAGTCATATTGTTGCATTTAACGCTATAACTTATTCAATTTTACGACAATTTATAACAGAAAAATCTAATTTTGGGAATGCTGTATTGTTGTAAAATAAAGTTCAACAATGGAAACTGTAATTAGAGTGTATTTAGATATTACTGTTCATATTTATGTTAATTCTTCGTTTATATTATTATATTATTGCGTCTATCAATATACAGTCATATTGTTGCATTTAACGCTATAACCTATTCAATTTTACGACAATGTATAACAGAAAAATATAATTTGGGGAATGCAGTATTGTTGTAAAATAAAGTTCAACAATGGGAACTTTAATTGAGTGTCTTTACATTTTACAGTTCATATTTGTAGTCATTCTTTGTTTATATTTCTATATTGTTGCGCTTATCAATAAACAGTCATATTGTTGCATTTAACGCTGTAATTTATTCAATTTTACGACAATGCATAACAGAAAAATCTAATTTTGGGAATGCTGTATTTTTGTAAAATAAAGTTCAACAATGGGAACTGTAATTAGAGTGTCTTTAGATATTACAGTTCACAATTGTATTCATTCTTTGTTTATATTTTTATATTGTTGCGCTTATCAATAAACAGTCATATTGTTGCATTTAACGCTATTACTTATTCAATTTTACGACAATTTATAACAGAAAAATCTAATTTTGGGAATGCTGTATTGTTGTAAAATAAAGTTCAACAATGGAAACTGTAATTAGAGTGTATTTAGATATTACTGTTCATATTTATGTTAATTCTTCGTTTATATTATTATATTATTGCGTCTATCAATATACAGTCATATTGTTGCATTTAACGCTATAACCTATTCAATTTTACGACAATGTATAACAGAAAAATATAATTTTGGGAATGCTGTATTGTTGTAAAATAAAGTTCAACAACGGGAACTGTAATTAGAGTGTCTTTACATATTACAGTTCACATTTGTATTCATTCTTTGTTTATATTTTTTATTGTTGCTGTTATCAATAAACAGTCATATTGTTGCATTTAACACTATAACTTATTCAATTTTACGACAATCTAGAACAGATAAATCCGATTTTTGGAATACTGTATTGTTGTAAAATAATGTTCAACAATGGAAACTGTAATTACAGTGATTTACACATTGCAGTTCATATTTATATTCAAGATTTGCATACACGTTTATATTGTTGCTTTTATCAATACATAGACATATTGTTGCATTTAACGCTGTAATTATTCAATTTTACGACATTGTATAACAGAAAAATCTAATTTTGGGTATGCTGTATTGTTTTAAAATAATGTTCAACAATGGGAACTGTAATTAGAGTGTCTTTACATATTACAGTTCATATTTATAATCATTCTTTGTTTACATTTTTATATTGTTGCCTTTATCAATATAGATTCATATTGTTGTATTTAACAATACAACTTATTCAATTTTTCGACAATGTATAACAGAAAAATCTAATTTGGGGAATGCAGTATTGTTGTAAAATAAAGTTCAACAATGGGAACTTTAATTGAGTGTCTTTACATTTTACAGTTCATATTTGTAGTCATTCTTTGTTTATATTTCTATATTGTTGCGCTTATCAATAAACAGTCATATTGTTGCATTTAACGCTGTAATTTATTCAATTTTACGACAATGCATAACAGAAAAATCTAATTTTGGGAATGCTGTATTTTTGTAAAATAAAGTTCAACAATGGGAACTGTAATTAGAGTGTCTTTAGATATTACAGTTCACAATTGTATTCATTTTTTGTTTATATTTTTATATTGTTGCGCTTATCAATAAACAGTCATATTGTTGCATTTAACGCTAACACTTATTCAATTTTACGACAATGTATAACAGAAAAATCTAATTTTGGGAATGCTGTATTTTTGTAAAATAAAGCTTAACAAAGGGAACTGTAATTAGAGTGTCTTTACATATTACAGTTCACATTTGTATTCATTCTTCGTTTATATTTTTATATTATTGCGCTTATCCATATACAGTCATATTGTTGCATTTAACGCTATAAATTATTCAAGTTTACGACAATGTATAACAGAAAAATCTAATTTGGTGAAAGCTATATTGTTGTAATATAAAGTTCAACAATGGGAATTTAATTTGAGTGCCTTTATATATTACAGTACATATTTGTATTCATACTTTGTGTATATTTTTATATTGTTGCGCTTATCAATAAACAGCCATATTTTTGCATTTAACGCTATAACCTATTCAATCCTACGACAATGTATAACAGAAAATTTTCATTTTGGGAATGCTGCATTGTTGTAAAATAAAGTTTAACAATGGAAACTGTAATTAAAGTGATTGACAGATTGCAGTTTATATTTATATTCAAGATTAGCTTACACTTTTATTTTGTTGCATTTATCAATACATAAAAATATTGTTTCATTTAAAGCTGTAACGTATTCAATTTTACGACAATGTATAACAGAAAAATCTAATTTTGGGAATGCTGTATTGTTGTAAAATAAAGTTCAACAATGGAAACTGTAATAAGTGTGTCTTTACATATTACAGTTCATATTTATGTTCATTCTTTGTTCATTCTTCTTATTCTTTACATTCAATTTTACGATAACGTATAGCAGAAAAATCTAATTTCGGAAATGCTGTATTGTTGTAAAATAAAGTTCAACAATGGGAACTGTAATTAGAGTGTCTTTACATATTACAGTTCACATTTGTATTCATTCTTTGTTTATATTTTTATATTGTTGCACTTATCCATATACACTCATATTGTTGCATTTAACACTATAAATTATTCAATTTTACATTATTATATTGTTGCGCTTATCAATATACAGTCATATTGTTGCATTTAACGGTATAATTTATTCAATTTTAAGTCAATGTATAACAGAAAAATCTAATTTGGTGAATGCTGTATTGTTGTAAAATAAAGTTCAACAATGGGAATTTTAATTGAGTGCCTTTATATATTACAGTTCATATTTGTATTCATTCTTTGTTTATATTTTTATATTGTTGCGCTTATCCATATACAGTCATATTGTTGAATTTAACGCTATGAATTATTCAAGTTTACGACAATGTATAACAGAAAAATCTAATTTTTCGAGTGCTGTATTGTTGTAAAATAAGGTCCAACAATGGGAACTGTGATTAGAGTGTACATATTACTGTTCATTTTTATGTTTATTCTTTGTTTACATTATTATATTGTTGCGCTTATAAATATACAGTCTTATTGTTGCATTTAACGATATAACTTATTCAATTTTACGACAATGTATAACAGAAAATCTGATTTTTCGAGTGCTGTATTGTTGTAAAATAAGGTCCAACAATGGAAACTGTAATTACAGTGATTTTCAGCTTGCAATTCATATTTATATTCAAGATTAGCTTACACATTTATATTGTTGCTTTTATCAATACATAGACATATTGTTTCATATAAAGCTGTAACGTATTCAATTTTACGACAATGTATATCAGAAAAATCTAATTTTGGGAATGCTGTATTTTTGTAAAATAAAGTTCAACAATGAGAACTGTAATTAGAGTGTCTTTACATATTAAAGTTTACATTTGTATTCATTCTTTGTTTATATTTTTATATTGTTGCGCTTATCAATAAACAGCCATATTGTTGCATTTAACGCTATAACTTATTCAATTTTACGACAATATATAACAGAAAAATCTGATTTTTGAATGCTGTATTGTTGTAAAATAATGTTCAACAATGGAAACTGTAATTACAGTGATTTACACATTGCAGTTCATATTTATTATCAAGATTTTCTTACACATTTATATTGTTGCATTTATCAATACATAGACATATTGTTGCATTTAACGCTGAAACGTATTCAATTTTACGACAATGCATAACAGAAAAATCAAATTTTGTAAATGCTGCATTGTTGTAAAATAAAGTTTAACAATGGAAACTGTAATTAAAGTGATTGACAGATTGCAGTTTATATTTATATTTAAGATTAGCTTACACTTTTATATTGTTGTATTAAGAGTGTCTTTACATATTACAGTTCATATTTTAATCATTCTTTATTTACAGTTTTATATTTTTGCCCTTATCAATATAAAGTCATATTTTTGTATTTAACGCTATAACTTATTCAATTTTACGACAATGTATAACAGAAAAATCTAATTTGGGGAATGCAGTAAAATAAATGTTGTAAAATAAAGTTCAACAATGGGAACTGTAATTTTTGTGTCTTTACATATTACAGTTCACATTTGTATTCATTCTTTGTTTATATTTTTATATTGTTGCGCTTATCCATATACAGTCATATTGTTGCATTTAACGCTATAAATTATTCAATTTTACGACAATGTATAACAGAAAAATCTAATTTGGTGAATGCTGTATTGTTGTAAAATAAAGTTCAATTTTACGACAATGTATAACAGAAATATCTAATTTGTTGAATGCTGTATTGTTGTAAAATAAAGTTCAGCAATGGGAATTTTAATTGAGTGCCTTTATATATTACAGTTCATATTTGTATTCATTCTTCGTTTATATTTATATATTGTTGCACTTATCAATAAACAGTCATATTGTTGCATTTAACGCTATAACGTATTCAATTTTACGACAATTTATAACAGAAAAATCTAATTTTGGGAATGCTGTATTGTTGTAAAATAAAGTTCAACAATGGAAACTGTAATTAGAGTGTATTTAGATATTACTGTTCATATTTATGTTAATTCTTCGTTTATATTATTATATTATTGCGTCTATCAATATACAGTCATATTGTTGCATTTAACGCTATAACCTATTCAATTTTACGACAATGTATAACAGAAAAATATAATTTTGGGAATGCTGTATTGTTGTAAAATAAAGTTCAACAACGGGAACTGTAATTAGAGTGTCTTTACATATTACAGTTCACATTTGTATTCATTCTTTGTTTATATTTTTTATTGTTCCTGTTATCAATAAACAGTCATATTGTTGCATTTAACACTATAACTTATTCAATTTTACGACAATCTAAAACAGATAAATCCGATTTTTGGAATACTGTATTGTTGTAAAATAATGTTCAACAATGGAAACTGTAATTACAGTGATTTACACATTGCAGTTCATATTTATATTCAAGATTTGCATACACGTTTATATTGTTGCTTTTATCAATACATAGACATATTGTTGCATCTAACGCTGTAATTCAATTTTACGACATTGTATAACAGAAAAATCTAATTTTGGGTATGCTGTATTGTTTTAAAATAATGTTCAACAATGGGAACTGTAATTAGAGTGTCTTTACATATTACAGTTCATATTTATAATCATTCTTTGTTTACATTTTTATATTGTTGCCTTTATCAATATAGATTCATATTGTTGTATTTAACAATACAACTTATTCAATTTTTCGACAATGTATAACAGAAAAATCTAATTTGGGGAATGCAGTATTGTTGTAAAATAAAGTTCAACAATGGGAACTTTAATTGAGTGTCTTTACATTTTACAGTTCATATTTGTAGTCATTCTTTGTTTATATTTCTATATTGTTGCGCTTATCAATAAACAGTCATATTGTTGCATTTAACGCTGTAATTTATTCAATTTTACGACAATGCATAACAGAAAATTCTGATTTTGGGAATGCTGCATTTTTGTAAAATAAAGTTTAACAATGGAAACTGTAATTACAGTGATTTACAAATTGCAATTCATATTGATATTCAAGATTAGCTTACACTTTTATATTGTTGCATTTATCAATACATAGACATATTGTTTCATTTAAAGCTGTAACGTTTTCAATTTTACGACAATGTATAACAGAAAAATCTAATTTTGGGAATGCTGTATTGTTTTAAAATAAAGTTCAGCAATGGGAACTGTAATTAGAGTGTCTTTACATATTACAGTTCATATTTGTAATCATTCTTTGTTTACATTTTTATAGTGTTGCCCTTTTTAATATAAAGTCATAATGTTGTATTTAGCGCTATAACTTATTCAGTTTCACGACAATGTATAACAGAAAAATCTAATTTTGGGAATGCAGTATTGTTGTAAAATAAAGTTCAACAATGGAAACTGCAATTAGAGTGATTTACAGATATTTGTTCCTATTTATATTCAAGCTTTGCTTACATTTTATATTACTGCACTTATCAATAAATAGTCATATTGTTGTATTTAACGCTTTAACTTATTCAATTTTACGACAAAATCTAGTATTGGGAATGCTGTATTGTTTTAAAATAAAGTTAAAAATGGGAACTTTAATTGAGTGTCTTTACATATTACAGTTCATATTTGTATTCATTCTTTGTTTATATTTCTATGTTGTTGCGTTTATCAATAAACAGTCATATTGTTGCATTTAACGCTGTAACTTATTCAATTTTACGACAATGTATAACAGAAAAATCTAATTTTGGGAATGCTGTATTTTTGTAAAATAAAGCTTAACAAAGGGAACTGTAATTAGAGTGTCTTTACATATTACAGTTCACATTTGTATTCATTCTTCGTTTATATTTTTATATTGTTGCGCTTATCCATATACAGTCATATTGTTGAATTTAACGCTATAAATTATTCAAGTTTACGACAATGTATAACAGAAAAATCTAATTTTTCGAGTGCTGTATTGTTGTAAAATAAGGTCCAACAATGGGAACTGTAATTAAAGTGATTGACAGATTGCAGTTTATATTTATATTCAAGATTAGCTTACACTTTTATTTTGTTGCATTTATCAATACATAAAAATATTGTTTCATTTAAAGCTGTAACGTATTCAATTTTTCGACAATGTATAACAGAAAAATCTAATTTTGGGAATGCTGTATTGTTGTAAAATAAAGTTCAACAATGGGAACTGTAATAAGTGTGTCTTTACATATTACAGTTCATATTTATGTTCATTCTTTGTTCATTCTTCTTATTCTTTACATTCAATTTTGCGATAATGTATAGCAGAAAAATCTAATTTCGGAAATGCTGTATTGTTGTAAAATAAAGTTCAACAATGGGAACTGTAATTAGAGTGTCTTTACATATTACAGTTCACATTTGTATTCATTCTTTGTTTATATTTTTATATTGTTGCACTTATCCATATACACTCATATTGTTGCATTTAACACTATAAATTATTTAATTTTACATTATTATATTGTTGCGCTTATCAATATACAGTCATATTGTTGCATTTAACGGTATAATTTATTCAATTTTAAGTCAATGTATAACAGAAAAATCTAATTTGGTGAATGCTGTATTGTTGTAAAATAAAGTTCAACAATGGGAATTTTAATTGAGTGCCTTTATATATTACAGTTCATATTTGTATTCATTCTTTGTTTATATTTTTATATTGTTGCGCTTATCAATAAACAGTCATAGTGTTGCATTTAACGCTATGACTTATTCAATTTTACGACAATGAATAACACAAAAATCTAATTTTGGGAATGCTATATTTTTGTAAAATAAAGTTCAACAATGGGAACTGTGATTAGAGTGTATTTACATATTACTGTTCATTTTTATGTTTATTCTTTGTTTACATTATTATATTGTTGCGCTTATAAATATACAGTCTTATTGTTGCATTTAACGATATAACTTATTCAATTTTACGACAATGTATAACAGAAAATCTGATTTTTCGAGTGCTGTATTGTTGTAAAATAAGGTCCAACAATGGAAACTGTAATTACAGTGATTTTCAGCTTGCAATTCATATTTATATTCAAGATTAGCTTACACATTTATATTGTTGCTTTTATCAATACATAGACATATTGTTTCATATAAAGCTGTAACGTATTCAATTTTACGACAATGTATATCAGAAAAATCTAATTTTGGGAATGCTGTATTTTTGTAAAATAAAGTTCAACAATGAGAACTGTAATTAGAGTGCCTTTACATATTAAAGTTTACATTTGTATTCATTCTTTGTTTATATTTTTATATTGTTGCGCTTATCAATAAACAGCCATATTGTTGCATTTAACGCTATAACTTATTCAATTTTACGACAATATATAACAGAAAAATCTGATTTTTGAATGCTGTATTGTTGTAAAATAATGTTCAACAATGGAAACTGTAATTACAGTGATTTACACATTGCAGTTCATATTTATTATCAAGATTTTCTTACACTTTTATATTGTTGCATTTATCAATACATAGACATATTGTTGCATTTAACGCTGAAACGTATTCAATTTTACGACAATGCATAACAGAAAAATCAAATTTTGTAAATGCTGCATTGTTGTAAAATAAAGTTTAACAATGGAAACTGTAATTAAAGTGATTGACAGATTGCAGTTTATATTTATATTTAAGATTAGCTTACACTTTTATATTGTTGTATTAAGAGTGTCTTTACATATTACAGTTCATATTTTAATCATTCTTTATTTACAGTTTTATATTTTTGCCCTTATCAATATAAAGTCATATTTTTGTATTTAACGCTATAACTTATTCAATTTTACGACAATGTATAACAGAAAAATCTAATTTGGGGAATGCAGTAAAATAAATGTTGTAAAATAAAGTTCAACAATGGGAACTGTAATTTTTGTGTCTTTACATATTACAGTTCACATTTGTATTCATTCTTTGTTTATATTTTTATATTGTTGCGCTTATCCATATACAGTCATATTGTTGCATTTAACGCTATAAATTATTCAATTTTACGACAATGTATAACAGAAAAATCTAATTTGGTGAATGCTGTATTGTTGTAAAATAAAGTTCAACAATGGGAATTTTAATTGAGTGCCTTTATATATTACAGTTCATATTTGTATTCATTCTTTGTTTATATTTTTATATTGTTGCGCTTATCCATGTACAGTCATATTGTTGCATTTAACACTGTAACGTATTCAATTTTACGATAATGTATAACAGAAAAATCTAATTTTGGGAATGCTGTATTGTTGTAAAATAATGTTCAACAATGGGAACTGTATTAATAGTGTCTTTTCATATTACAGTTCATATTTATAATCATTCTTTGTTTAAAGTTTTATATTGTTGCCCTTATCAATATAAAGTCATATTTTTGTATTTTACGCTATAACTTATTCAATTTTACGACAATGTATAACAGAAAAATCTAATTTGGGGAAAGCAGTATTGTTGTAAAATAAATTTCAACAATGGAAACTGCATTTAGAGTGATTTACAGATTCATGTTCATATTTATATTCAAGCTTGCCTTACATTTTATATTGTTGCACTTATCAATACATATTCGTATTAATGTATTTAACGCTTAAACTTATTTAATTTTAAGACAAAGTATAACAGAAAAATCTAATTTTGGAATGCTGTATTCTTGTAAAATACAGTTCAACAATGGGAACTGTAATAAGAGTGTCTTTATTTATTACATTTCATATTTGTATTCATTCTTTGTGTATATTTTTATATTGTTGAGCTTATCAATAAACAGCCATATTGTTGCATTTCACGCTATAACTAATTCAATTTTACGACAATGTATAACAGAAAATTCAGGTTTTGGGAATGCTGCATTGTTGTAAAATAAAGTTTAACAATGGAAACTGTAATTAAAGTGATTGACAGATTGCAGTTTATATTTATATTCAAGATTAGCTTACACTTTTATATTGTTGCATTTATCAATGATGCAATAGTCATATTGTTGTAATTAACCCTTAAACTTAATCAATTTTACGACAACGTATAACAGAAAAATGTAATTTTGGGAATGCTGTATTGTTGTAAAATAACTGTAATTAGAGTGTCTTTACATATTACAGTTCACATTTGTATTCATTCTTTGTTTATATTTTTATATTGTTGCACTTATCCATATACAGTCATATTGTTGCATTTAACACTATAAATTATTCAATTTTACATTATTATATTGTTGCGCTTATCAATATACAGTCATATTGTTGCATTTAACGGTATAATTTATTCAATTTTACGACAATGTATAACAGAAAATCTGATTTTTGAAATGCTGTATTCTTGTAAAGTAAGGTTCAACAATGGAAACTCTAATTACAGTGATTTACAGATTGCAATTCATATTTATATTCAAGATTAGCTTACACTTTTATATTGTTGCATTTATCGATACATAGACATATTTTTTCTTTTAAGCTGTAACGTATTCATCTTTACGACAATGTATAACAGAAAAAACTAATTTTGGGAATGCTGTATTGTTGTAAAATAAAGTTCAACAATGGGAACTGTAATTAGAGTGTCTTTACATATTACAGTTCATATTTAAATTCATTCTTTGTTTACATTTTTATATTGTTGCCCTTATCAATATAAAGTCATATTGTTGTATTTAGCGCTATAACTTATTCAGTTTTACGACAATGTATAACAGAAAAATCTAATTTGGGGAATGCAGTATTGTTGTAATATAAAGTTCAACAATGGAAACTGCAATTAGAGTGATTTACAGATTCTTGTTCATATTTATATCCAAGCTTTGCTTACATTTTATATTGTTGCACTTATCAATAAATAGTCATATTGTTGTATTTAACGCTTTAACTTATTCAATTTTACGACAAAGTATAACAGAAAAATCTAATTTTGGGAATGCTGTATTGTTGTAAAATAAAGTTCAAAAATGGGAACTTTAATTTAGTGTCTTTATATATTACAGTTCTTATTTGTATTCATTATTTGTTTATATTTCTATATTGTTGCGTTTTTCAATAAACAGTCATATTGTTGTATTTAACGCTTAAACTTATTAAATTTTACGACAAAGTATAACAGAAAAATCTAGTTTTGGGAATGCTGTATTGTTGTAAAAAAAAGTTCAAAAATGGGAAATTTAGTTGAGTGTCTTTACATATTACAGTTGATATTTGTATTCATTCTTTGTTTATAATTATATATTGTTGCGCTTATCAATAAACAGTCATATTGTTGCATTTAACGCTGTAACTTATTCAATTTTACGACAATGTATAACAGAAAAATCTTATTTTGGGAATGCTGTATTTTTTTAAAATAAAGTTCAGCAATGGGAACTGTAATTAGAGTGTCTTTACATATTACAGTTCACATTTGTATTCATTAATTGTTTATATTTTTATATTGTTGCGCTTATCCATATACAGTCATATTGTTAAATTTAACGCTATAAATGATTCAATTTTAAGACCATGTATAACAGAAAAATCTAATTTGGTGAATGCTGTATTGTTGTAAAATAAAGTTCAACAATTGGAAATGTAATTAGAGTGTACTTACATATTACTGTTCATTTTTATGTTTATTCTTTGTTTATATTTTTATATTGTTGCGCTTATCAATAAACAGTCATATTGTTGCATTTAACGCTATAAGTTATTCAATTTTACGACAATGAATAAGAGAAAAATCTAATTTTGGGAATGCCGTAATAATGTAAAATAAAGTTCAACAATGGGAACTGTAATAAAATTGTCTTTACATATTACAGATATTATTTATAATCATTCTTTGTTTACATTTATATATTGTTGCCCTTATCAATATAAAGTCATATTATTGTATTTAGCGCTATAACTTATTCAGTTTTACGACAAAGTATAACAGAAAAATCTAATTTTGGGAATGCTGTATTGTTGTAAAATAAAGTTGAAAAATGGGAAATTTAATTGAGAGTCTTTACATTTTACAGTTCATATTTGTATTCATTCTTTGTTTATATTTCTATATTGTTGCGTTTATCAATAAACAGACTTATTGTTGCATTTAACGCTGTAACTTATTCAATTTTACGACAATGTATAACAGAAAAATCTAATTTTGGGAATGCTGTAATGTTGTAAAAAAAGTTCAACAATGGGAACTATTAGAGTGTCTTTACATATTACAGTTCACATTTGTATTAATTCTTTGTTTATATTTTTATATTGTTGCGCTTATCAATAAACAGTCATATTGTTGCATTTAACGCTATAACTTATTCAATTTTACGACAATGTATAACAGAAAAATCTAATTAGGTGAATGCTGTATTGTTGTAAAATAAAGTTCAACAATGGGAATTTTAATTGAGTGCCTTTATATTTACAGTTCATATTTGTATTCATTCTTCGTTTATATTTTTATATTGCTGCTGTTATCAATAAAGTTATATTGTTGCATTTAACGCTATAACTTATTCAATTTTACGACAATGTATAAGAGAAAAATCTAATTTGGGAATGCTGTATTGTTGTAAAATAAATTTCAAGAATGGGAACTGTAATTAGAGTGTCTTTATTTATTACAGTTCATAATTGTATCAATTCTTTGTGTATATTTTTATATTGTTGCGCTTATCAATAAAGAGTCTTATTGTTGCATTTAACGCTATAACTTATTCAATTTTACGACAATGTATAACAGAAAAATCTAATTTTGGGAATGCTGTATTGTTGTAAAATAAAGTTCAACAATGGAAAATGTAATTAGAGTGTATTTACATATTACAGTTCATATTTATGTTCATTCTTTCTTTATATTATTATATTGTTGCTGTTATCAATAAAAAGCCATATTGTTGCATTTAACGCTATAACTTATTCAATTTTACGACAATGTATATCAGAAAAATCTAATTTTGGGAATGCTGTATTGATGTAAAATAAAGTTCAACAATGGGAACTGTATTAAGAGTGTCTTTACATAATACAATTCATATTTATAATCATTCTTTGTTTACAGTTTTATATTGCTGCCCTTATCAATAAACAGCCATATTGTTGCATTTAACGCTATAACTTATTCAATTTTACGACAATATATAACAGAAAAATCTGATTTTTGAATGCTGTATTGTTGTAAAATAATGTTCAACAATGGAAACTGTAATTACAGTGATTTACACATTGCAGTTCATATTTATTATCAAGATTTTCTTACACTTTTATATTGTTGCATTTATCAATACATAGACATATTGTTGCATTTAACGCTGAAACGTATTCAATTTTACGACAATGCATAACAGAAAAATCAAATTTTGTAAATGCTGTATTGTTGTAAAATAAAGTTCAACAATGGGAACTGTAATTAGAGTGTCTTTACATATTAAAGTTCACATTTGTATTCATTCTTTGTTTATATTTCTATATTGTTGCTCTTATCAATAAACAGTCATATTGTTGCATTAACACTGTAACTTATTCAATTTTACGATAATGTATAACAGAAAAATCTAATTTTAGGAATGCTGTATTGTTGTAAAATAATGTTCAACAATGGAAACTGCAATTAGCGTGATTTACAGATTGCAGTTTATATTTATATTTAAGATTAGCTTACACTTTTATATTGTTGTATTAAGAGTGTCTTTACATATTACAGTTCATATTTTAATCATTCTTTATTTACAGTTTTATATTTTTGCCCTTATCAATATAAAGTCATATTTTTGTATTTAACGCTATAACTTATTCAATTTTACGACAATGTATAACAGAAAAATCTAATTTGGGGAATGCAGTAAAATAAATGTTGTAAAATAAAGTTCAACAATGGAAACTGCAATTAGCGTGATTTACAGATTCATGTTCATATTTATATTCAAGCTTGCCTTACATTTTATATTGTTGCACTTATCAATACATATTCGTATTGTTGTATTTAAAGCTTAAACTTATTCAATTTTAAGACAAAGTATAACAGAAAAATCTAAATTTGGGAATGCTGTATAGTTGTAAAATAAAGTTCAAAAATGGGAACTGTAATTTTTGTGTCTTTACATATTACAGTTCACATTTGTATTCATTCTTTGTTTATATTTTTATATTGTTGCGCTTATCCATATACAGTCATATTGTTGCATTTAACGCTATAAATTATTCAATTTTACGACAATGTATAACAGAAAAATCTAATTTGGTGAATGCTGTATTGTTGTAAAATAAAGTTCAACAATGGGAATTTTAATTGAGTGCCTTTATACATTACAGTTCATATTTGTATTCATTCTTTGTTTATATTTTTATATTGTTGCGCTTATCCATGTACAGTCATATTGTTGCATTTAACACTGTAACGTATTCAATTTTACGATAATGTATAACAGAAAAATCTAATTTTGGGAATGCTGTATTGTTGTAAAATAATGTTCAACAATGGGAACTGTATTAATAGTGTCTTTTCATATTACAGTTCATATTTATAATCATTCTTTGTTTAAAGTTTTATATTGTTGCCCTTATCAATATAAAGTCATATTTTTGTATTTTACGCTATAACTTATTCAATTTTACGACAATGTATAACAGAAAAATCTAATTTGGGGAATGCAGTATTGTTGTAAAATAAATTTCAACAATGGAAACTGCATTTAGAGTGATTTACAGATTCATGTTCATATTTATATTCAAGCTTGCCTTACATTTTATATTGTTGCACTTATCAATACATATTCGTATTAATGTATTTAACGCTTAAACTTATTTAATTTTAAGACAAAGTATAACAGAAAAATCTAATTTTGGGAATGCTGTATTCTTGTAAAATACAGTTCAACAATGGGAACTGTAATAAGAGTGTCTTTACTTATTACATTTCATATTTGTATTCATTCTTTGTGTATATTTTTATATTGTTGAGCTTATCAATAAACAGCCATATTGTTGCATTTCACGCTATAACTAATTCAATTTTACGACAATGTATAACAGAAAATTCTGGTTTTGGGAATGCTGCATTGTTGTAAAATAAAGTTTAACAATGGAAACTGTAATTAAAGTGATTGACAGATTGCAGTTTATATTTATATTCAAGATTAGCTTACACTTTTATATTGTTGCATTTATCAATAAATAGTCATATTGTTGTAATTAACCCTTAAACTTAATCAATTTTACGACAACGTATGTGAGGGAGTGACCTTTAGTCATAAAGGCACTCTAGTGTTTCTGAGATCGTGACGTCAATAATTTAACATTTTGTAGGCGTAAAAGTGACATCTATCCTCTCTTTTACTTTAACTTTCTAGAGTGTGTGTGCTCTTTCGAATTCCGCAGTTAGCTCGCGGATATTAGTATTATGTTAATGAGAAGTATCTCAGTTTGTCGCGTATAAAAGCTTGAGTGTGAGTTTGTGGGGTGTGTGTTCTGGCCTTAGCCAGCGTCGGTGTGTTTCTGGCCTTAGCCAGCGTCGGTGTGTTTCTGGCCTTAGCCAGCAGCCAGCGTTTAGCCAGCAGCCAGCGTCTGTGTGTTTCTGGCCTTAGCCAGCAGCCAGCGTTTAGCCAGCAGCCAGCGTCTGTGTGTTCCTGGCAGTAGCCAGCAGCCAGCAGCCTCTGTGTGTATTCCGCCATTGGACAACGAAGTTGATGGTTGTTTAGTAAGGTGCTGACGATTAGAGAATAGCTACGGCCTCCAGAAAAGCGGAAAGGAGTTCAGATAGTGGATTAAAGATTCGGCCTTGGTAAGAAAGTTTAGTTTTGATTATTTGAGAAATAAAGAAATATCCACAGCCACGGGCTGTGAAATTAAGATTTGTTTAGTAGATCGGCCAGGAAATAGTGTCAAGTGTTAGACGGTGCCCCGGCTGAGCTAGACCAAAGCCTGTGAGTATGATTTAGCTTTTCATAGCGTTCTCAGTGAGTGAAATTATAGACTTGCTCCACTTTCCTTTAGCCCTTATCATTTTAATAAACTGTGTTGTTTTAACCTAAATTAATGAGTATGTCTGCATATAACGTGACAAATGACACCCAGCATGAGAATACCGTCACAAATGGCGCCCAACGAAATGTCGGACATTTTGAGATTGTGCCACGGGTGTATTTCACCGGTGAGGGTGATATTAGTGAATTTTTAGTGAAATTAGATGATTATATTTTGTTCAATAATATACCTGAGAAAAACAGGTACGTAGTGCTTAAATGCTCGTTAAAGGGCGAAGCACTTTTGTGGTTAGAAAATATAGGAAAGTTTTTGATTAATGAAGAAGCGAAAAGATTTGAACAAACTGTGATCGAGTTAAAGAAGGCATTTCCTCCCGTTAAAGATAAAAGTATTTTGAGAAAAGAGTTCTATTGTAATAAGCAGAATATTTATGAGTCGGCGTCAAAGTTTTATCTTCGTAAGCTGGAACTTAAAAATAAATTAGATTTAGATATTACATTTGAGGAATTGTTGGACATTGTCTTTCCTCTTTTTAACCCAAATATACAGGACTTTATTGAAGTTAGAGCACCGAAGAATTTTGCAGAAATGCACCAGATATTATCGAAGTATGAGTCTCGGCATAGCTCGGATCAACGGGATTTGCGTAACCCTCGGCAGAGACCTGTCACGGATGGTAATTTGAGAAATGAGGGGGAACGTAATTTTGTGAGAGGGGGACAGCGATTTCCGGATAGTAATGTGCGTAATAGAAGTGATGGATTTGGTCGTAATATGTCGAATACGAGTAATGGTAATAGGAATGGTGGTGGTGCTAATAATTTTAGAAGTGGTGAGAGAAATATGCATGGAAATAGACAGAATAGTGGTTATGATCGTAGTGGGGGAGTACGGGACAGGAATGTTTCTTCGCAAGTAAGGAGATTAACTTCGGATGAGAATTTTGAAGGTAGATCAGTGCAAAGGAGAGGTGTGAGGAGGTCGGGTCAGTTAAACTGGTAAGTGACTGTATTTCGGAAGGTATGCAGTCACAGGTCAAATCGAAAAAGCCTTCTGTGAGTTTAAATAAAATAACTATTAATCCGGTTGAGTTACCTGAAGTGTTAATTGTGTTAGATGGTATTGTCGTTAAAAGTGTCTTCGATACAGGGGCAGATAAGTCGTTCATTTCTTTTGATTGTTATCTGAAATATTTTTCGTATAAGAAGTTGAAAAGGTCAAGTTTGGTGGTTCAGTCAGCACAGGGAGTAGCTTGCGATAATAAAGGTTCAGTGGAATTGGAAGTTGAAATTCGTTCGGTTAAGACATGTTGGGAGTTTTGTGTGTTAGATGGATTAACAGTGCATTGTATAGTTGGTGTGGATTATATGAAGGATAGAGGAATTAGTTTGGATTTCTTTAAAAAGTCGTTAATCGTGAATAATGATGAGAATGTGAGTAAGAAAGAGCCTGTTTCAGTGTCAGTTAATTTTTAGGAGTCGGGGTTAAGTGAGGTTAAGAAGGTGGAGTTTAATAAGTCTTTAGTAGATTTTGGTAAAGTTTTTTCTGATAAACCGAGTTTAACGAATGAAGTTCATATTGGTTTTGACGCACTAGTTGCTAGTAAACCATTTCGTTATGATTTTATATTCAATATTTTTAAGTCTTTGTGTGAAAAGTTGCAGACTGAGGACGGTAGGGAACTTACTCAGTCTAATATGGCTGAACGTGTAAATCGTACATTAATTCAAATGATTTCTTCTTATGTTGGTTCTCATCATGCAAATTGGGACCAGTTTCTTCAGCATTTTGCGTACGCACTTCGTACGGCAGTTCACGAGTCAACGGGGAAAACGCCTGCTGAATTGTTTTTGGGTAGAAAAGTTATTACTCCATTCCAAAGGTTAGTTATGGTGTCGGATGCGGAAAGTCAGTACATGTGTCAGGATATTGAGAGGTTGGTTAAGGAAGCTCAGGTTCAAATGGGAAAAGCGCAAGAAAAGCAAGCTCAGTATTATAATATGCGTAGAAGGGAGTTAGAAGTGAAAGTTGGAGATTTTGTGTTAGTAGAAAAGCATTGGTTAAGTTCAAGTCGTCAAAAGAGAGTAGCTAAGTTTGGTCCGAAGTTTGTAGGTCCGTTCGAGGTTTTGGAAGTTCGAAATAATAATTTGGTTGTTGATGTCAATGGTGAAAGAATGACTGTTAATCTGGATCAGGTTAGAGTGTATAAGTTTAGAGAAAATGGTAGTGAAGGTTCTCATATGTCGAGTGGTGTTTCGCGAAATTCCCGATCCAATGAGTGTCCCAAGTCCAGCACTTCTTCGTCTAATTCTTTTCATCAATATTCAAGAAGAAAATTTGGTCAAACAGCTCCAAAGACTGTTATTGAAAGTCGAAAGCCTAGCAATCCGAGAGCAAAGTATAATAAAAATAAGAGAACTGTGTCAAATACATCGGACTCTGTGTGTCATAAAAGACAAAAAATTGTAAATTGTCCAGTTCCTCCATCTATTAGACAACAACCTCACAAGCATAAATTAACTAATAGTTCACCGTCTTCAGTGATTAATCCCCAGAAAAGATTTCGTTTGGACACTCGTAAAACTGTTAAGCGAAGTTTAAATTCTGAATTTTTGCCTAACAAGAAACTACATAGGTCCGGAAAGAAACGTGGCCTAGGATCTTCGGTAACTTCGGGTGCGTCTAGAAAGAGGAGGCAACTCTCAGATTACCGGCAACAACAGTGTGAGCCTCGCCATGGAGTGAACCCAGCGAACCGGCCGGAGCAGAGTCGTCGAGTGGAACCTACGAGTATTCCACGGCATCCATTCAGAACCAGGCTGCAGGCACGACAGTCAACTGTGGCGTCACCGTACAGTTCTGATGACGAGAGATCCTTCGTACAAGCCTTTTGGGACAGGAGGAGAAAGCCATCTTGCAGTATGAAGCCTGCCAGCAGCGAATCGTCTCTATGATTGGGTGATAATGTTCTTTATTAAATTTCTATTAGAGTGCATATATGTGGTAGCAATGTGAAGGAATAGAAAGCAGAGAGACTGTTTGGTACTTTTGGCCATTTTTGGAATTTTTTTGACGGACTCACGTTTAGTGCTTAATTGTGTTCAAAATTTGTTTGCAAAATTGTTAGTTCTATGTATATTTGAGATTTTGGTCTTAACTGCTTTTAAAAATTCTGGATCTATTGTTAAATTGTTATATTATTTGTTTAAAATGTTACTATATTGTTATTGTTCATGTGTTATAAAATGTATGTTAATGTATGTTTAAATTTTCAGAAAGTACAGATAGTAATTTGAGTTATTTTGTACACGCGCCGCGGTTCAGGCGCGCACGTGTTTTGCGGTCAAGAAGTCCTTGACACGCGTTTCTATCTCTGATACTAACATTTAATGAATTAACTTTCTTCTTATCGTTCGTGTTTTATGAGTTGCGTTTTGTACTTTAGTTGGGAATGGTTTCCGCAAGTTGCGAAGTTTTAAGCTGCATTTGAATTTGAAATTGTATTGTATTAAAATTGAATGTTAATGTGATTTTCTTGCAGGGAAGTATACTTTTTGTTATGTATTGATTCTGCTATTTTTCTTTTAGTTAATACAGATGAAGAGATTGATGACGTCATTTTGTAAATTTTTGATATTTTTTGATTGTTGCATAGGCACAGCGATATGCCGCTGTACGTATGTGCCCAATTATTGTTCAAGTGGAGTTAAGTCTGAAGAAGTTTGGGAGTTAGTTCATTGGCTAATGGGGATGTAGGTATTACGTAGTAGCAGAGTTAGTTTAGTATGAAGTAAATGTAATTTTAGATGAAGTCGGAATTTGGATGAGGAAAGTTTTTGCGCATTGGGTTTTTTGGACTTGGTGCGAATTCTAGTATATTAAAAGTTATGGAGAAATTTTTGGGTAAAGTTATAGTTGCATTGCAATATTGAGGAAAATTTCGGAAGGTTAGTGTTTTGAGAAATTTTAGCACTCCCAGTGGAGTGGGTTGTTTTGAGAGAAGAAATAATTAGTTTTGAAAGTTTTACGAGTTTTTGGAAGTTTTACGGAGGCTATTTATAAGATAGAAGAATGGTTGGATTGATATGTGATTATTTGAGGCAAACTGAGTTTTTTTTTTGGTTGTGATGGGTTAAAGTTAATATTTTAAAAGTTATGTTTCGGCCTTAAATTTCACCCATCACTGTGTTTTATTACGGCTCTAAATTTATAACAAGAAAAAGTTCTGGGCATGCATTTAGCCCAGCCCTTTTTCTCTGCGGAGTTCGAGGGAGGGTTGTGAGGGAGTGACCTTTAGTCATAAAGGCACTCTAGTGTTTCTGAGATCGTGACGTCAATAATTTAACATTTTCTAGGCGTAAAAGTGACATCTATCCTCTCTTTTACTTTAACTTTCTAGAGTGTGTGTGCTCTTTCGAATTCCGCAGTTAGCTCGCGGTTATTAGTATTATGTTAATGAGAAGTATCTCAGTTTGTCGCGTATAAAAGCTTGAGTGTGAGTTTGTGGGGTGTGTGTTCTGGCCTTAGCCAGCGTCGGTGTGTTTCTGGCCTTAGCCAGCAGCCAGCGTTTAGCCAGCAGCCAGCGTCTGTGTGTTTCTGGCCTTAGCCAGCAGCCAGCGTCTGTGTGTTCCTGGCAGTAGCCAGCAGCCAGCAGCCTCTGTGTGTATTCCGCCATTGGACAACGAAGTTGATGGTTGTTTAGTAAGGTGCTGACGATTAGAGAATAGCTACGGCCTCCAGAAAAGCGGAAAGGAGTTCAGATAGTGGATTAAAGATTCGGCCTTGGTAAGAAAGTTTAGTTTTGATTATTTGAGAAATAAAGAAATATCCACAGCCACGGGCTGTGAAATTAAGATTTGTTTAGTAGATCGGCCAGGAAATAGTGTCAAGTGTTAGACGGTGCCCCGGCTGAGCTAGACCAAAGCCTGTGAGTATGATTTAGCTTTTCATAGCGTTCTCAGTGAGTGAAATTATAGACTTGCTCCACTTTCCTTTAGCCCTTATCATTTTAATAAACTGTGTTGTTTTAACCTAAATTAATGAGTATGTCTGCATATAACGTGACAAATGACACCCAGCATGAATATACAGTCACACGTATAACAGAAAAATGTAATTTAGGGAATGCTGTATTGTTGTAAAATAACTGTAATTAGAGTGTCTTTACATATTACAGTTCACATTTGTATTCATTCTTTGTTTATATTTTTATATTGTTGCACTTATCCATATACAGTCATATTGTTGCATTTAACACTATAAATTATTCAATTTTACATTATTATATTGTTGCGCTTATCAATATACAGTCATATTGTTGCATTTAACGGTATAATTTATTCAATTTTACGACAATGTATAACAGAAAATCTGATTTTTGAAATGCTGTATTCTTGTAAAGTAAGGTTCAACAATGGAAACTCTAATTACAGTGATTTACAGATAGCAATTCATATTTATATTCAAGATTAGCTTACACTTTTAGATTGTTGCATTTATCGATACATAGACATATTTTTTCTTTTAAGCTGTAACGTATTCATCTTTACGACAATGTATAACAGAAAAAAATAATTTTGGGAATGCTGTATTGTTGTAAAATAAAGTTCAACAATGGGAACTGTAATTAGAGTGTCTTTACATATTACAGTTCATATTTAAATTCATTCTTTGTTTACATTTTTATATTGTTGCCCTTATCAATATAAAGTCATATTGTTGTATTTAGCGCTATAACTTATTCAGTTTTACGACAATGTATAACAGAAAAATCTAATTTGGGGAATGCAGTATTGTTGTAATATAAAGTTCAACAATGGAAACTGCAATTAGAGTGATTTACAGATTCTTGTTCATATTTATATCCAAGCTTTGCTTACATTTTATATTGTTGCACTTATCAATAAATAGTCATATTGTTGTATTTAACGCTTTAACTTATTCAATTTTACGACAAAGTATAACAGAAAAATCTAATTTTGGGAATGCTGTATTGTTGTAAAATAAAGTTCAAAAATGGGAACTTTAATTTAGTGTCTTTATATATTACAGTTCTTATTTGTATTCATTATTTGTTTATATTTCTATATTGTTGCGTTTTTCAATAAACAGTCATATTGTTGTATTTAACGCTTAAACTTATTAAATTTTACGACAAAGTATAACAGAAAAATCTAGTTTTGGGAATGCTGTATTGTTGTAAAAAAAAGTTCAAAAATGGGAAATTTAGTTGAGTGTCTTTACATATTACATTTGATATTTGTATTCATTCTTTGTTTATAATTCTATATTGTTGCGCTTATCAATAAACAGTCATATTGTTGCATTTAACGCTGTAACTTATTCAATTTTACGACAATGTATAACAGAAAAATCTTATTTTGGGAATGCTGTATTTTTTTAAAATAAAGTTCAGCAATGGGAACTGTAATTAGAGTGTCTTTACATATTTCAGTTCACATTTGTATTCATTAATTGTTTATATTTTTATATTGTTGCGCTTATCCATATACAGTCATATTGTTGCATTTAACGCTATATTTGATTCAATTTTAAGACCATGTATAACAGAAAAATCTAATTTGGTGAATGCTGTATTGTTGTAAAATAAAGTTCAACAATTGGAAATGTAATTAGAGTGTACTTACATATTACTGTTCATTTTTATGTTTATTCTTTGTTTATATTTTTATATTGTTGCGCTTATCAATAAACAGTCATATTGTTGCATTTAACGCTATAAGTTATTCAATTTTACGACAATGAATAAGAGAAAAATCTAATTTTGGGAATGCCGTAATAATGTAAAATAAAGTTCAACAATGGGAACTGTAATAAAATTGTCTTTACATATTACAGTTATTATTTATAATCATTCTTTGTTTACATTTCTATATTGTTGCCCTTATCAATATAAAGTCATATTATTGTATTTAGCGCTATAACTTATTCAGTTTTACGACAAAGTATAACAGAAAAATCTAATTTTGGGAATGCTGTATTGTTGTAAAATAAAGTTGAAAAATGGGAAATTTAATTGAGAGACTTTACATTTTACAGTTCATATTTGTATTCATTCTTTGTTTATATTTCTATATTGTTGCGTTTATCAATAAACAGACTTATTGTTGCATTTAACGCTGTAACTTATTCAATTTTACGACAATGTATAACAGAAAAATCTAATTTTGGGAATGCTGTAATGTTGTAAAAAAAGTTCAACAATGGGAACTATTAGAGTGTCTTTACATATTACAGTTCACATTTGTATTAATTCTTTGTTTATATTTTTATATTGTTGCGCTTATCAATAAACAGTCATATTGTTGCATTTAACGCTATAACTTATTCAATTTTACGACAATGTATAACAGAAAAATCTAATTAGGTGAATGCTGTATTGTTGTAAAATAAAGTTCAACAATGGGAATTTTAATTGAGTGCCTTTATATTTACAGTTCATATTTGTATTCATTCTTCGTTTATATTTTTATATTGCTGCTGTTATCAATAAACAGTTATATTGTTGCATTTAACGCTATAACTTATTCAATTTTACGACAATGTATAAGAGAAAAATCTAATTTGGGAATGCTGTATTGTTGTAAAATAAATTTCAACAATGGGAAATGTAATTAGAGTGTCTTTATTTATTACAGTTCATAATTGTATCAATTCTTTGTGTATATTTTTATATTGTTGCGCTTATCAATAAACAGTCTTATTGTTGCATTTAACGCTATAACTTATTCAATTTTACGACAATGTATAACAGAAAAATCTAATTTTGGGAATGCTGTATTGTTGTAAAATAAAGTTCAACAATGGAAAATGTAATTAGAGTGTATTTACATATTACAGTTCATATTTATGTTCATTCTTTGTTTATATTATTATATTGTTGCTGTTATCAATAAAAAGTCATATTGTTGCATTTAACGCTATAACTTATTCAATTTTACGACAATGTATATCAGAAAAATCTAATTTTGGGAATGCTGTATTGATGTAAAATAAAGTTCAACAATGGGAACTGTATTAAGAGTGTCTTTACATATTACAGTTCATATTTATAATCATTCTTTGTTTACAGTTTTATATTGTTGCCCTTATCAATATAAAGTCATATTTTTGTATTTAACGCTATAACTTTTTCAATTTTACGACAATGTATATGAGAAAAATCTAATTTTGGGAATGCTGTATTGATGTAAAGTAAAGTTCAACAATGGGAACTGTATTAAGAGTGTCTTTACATAATACAATTCATATTTATAATCATTCTTTGTTTACAGTTTTATATTGTTGCCCTTATCAATATAAAGTCATATTTTTGTATTTAACGCTATAACTTTTTCAATTTTAAGACAATGTATGATAGAAAAATTTGATTTTTGGAATGCTGTATTGTTGTAAAATAATGTTAAACAATGGAAACTCTAATTACAGTGATTTACAGATTCATGTTCATATTTATATTCAAGCTTTGCTTACATTTTTTATTGTTGCACTTATCAATACATATTCGTATTCTTGTATTTAACACTTAAACTTATTCAATTTTACGACAAAGTATAACAGAAAAATCTAATTTTGGGAATGCTGTATTGTTTTAAAATAAAGTTCAAAAATGGGATATTAAATTGAGTGTCTTTACATATTACAGTGCATATTTGTATTCATTCTTTGTTTATATTTCTATATTGTTGCGGTTATCAATAAACAGATATATTGTTGCATTTAACACTGTAACTTATTCAATTTTACGATAATGTATAACAGAAAAAACTAATTTTGGGAATGCTGTATTGTTGTAAAATAAAGATCAACAATGGGTACTTTAAATAAGGCGTCTTTACATATTACAGTTCATATTTATATTCATGCTTTGTTTGCATTTTTATATTGTTGCACTTATCAATATACAGTCATAATCTTGCATTTAACACTGTAATTAATTCAAATTTACGACAATGTATTACAGAAAAATCTATTTTTGGGAATGCTGTATTGTTGTAAAATAAAGTTCAACAATGGGAACTGTAATTAGAGTGTATTTACATATAACTTTTCATATTTATGTTCATTCATTTTTAGCACTTTCCAACAAAGTTGAAAAGTGCTTATGCATTCGGTTTGTCTGGCCGTCTGGCCGTCTGTCCGTGTGGCCGGATGGCCGTCTGTCCGTCTGTCCGTCTGTCCGCGCTCTAACTCCCGTAAATATACTCGGATTGCTATGAAATTTTTATACGTTATTGATGTTTACCCTAGCACGAACCCTATTAAAAATGAAGTATCTACCATGATTAGTTTATCTACTGAGAGAATCAAAAGTTTCCCATTACATTACGGCCTATGGGGGAAAATCGTTAATATGCTCCGATTACCATGAAATTTTAGGACGTTATTGAAGTTTACCCTAGCACAAGTCCTATCGAAAATGAAGTTTCTACCATGATTAGTTTATCTACAGGGCGAATCATAAGTTTCCCATTACATTACGGCCTATGGGGAAAAATCGTTAATATACTCGGATTGCCGTGAAATTTTAGGACGTTATTGACGTTTACCCTAGCACATGTCCTATCGAAAATGAAGTTTCTACCATGATTAGTTTATCTACAGGGCGAATCAAAAGTTTCCCATTACATATTTTAAATATATTAAGCTTTTTCATGTATAATAAAATTGCTATATGTCTCTGAAGCTTAATATAAATTATACGCTACTGTCTTGCATAATATGAAGTACATAGCATTTACAGGGCCACACAAAAGATTTCAAATAGTATATTTTTTCCGAAGTACCGTATATGTGTCAGATGATGGCTGATGGAGGGATGAAATGCATTTTAATTATGATATGCGCGTTTATATTTCGCTAAATATATGCACATTATATGGTGTGTATAAATGTTATAGTTCATATACAGGGCTACCCATATAGAGCTCACCAACGTTACTGAATATGAGCGTAAATTATTTAAACGTGGTTCTTAAATAAGCTATGCATTTTTACGCTGAGCTTCATTCAGTTTACTGAGAAATGTTTGCAGAATATAGATAAAAGGATATACAGGGCCACGCAAAGAATTCGGTACATGGACGCGTATGAATGAAGATTTATGAGAATGTGATTTCAGTTGTTTTAAAAGTGTTTTAGTTTACAATAAATTTTAGCCTAATGCTGACGTGTAGTAAAGGTACAATGTAAACTACAGGGCTGAACAAAAGTATTCAAGTATGTTTCCATCTAATAGTATGAATTGCTGAAAAAGAAATCTCAAGCTACTGGGTATTTTCTTGCTAAGCTAAATTTTCCCATTATATGAACTGACATATGAAATACAGGGCTGTTCTAATGTACTTTAATACATATTTGGGTATATTTGGCTATACACTATTATTTCTCTAAATAACAAAGTTTTGTTAAAGATTTCATTAAGTGTTGGAAAGTGCTTCATAATCTATGCTTAACGCATGATTTTTCATACTTGTTTACATTATTATATTGTTGCGCTTATCAATATACAGTCATATTGTTGCATTTAACGCTATAAATTATTCAATTTTACGACAATTTATAACAGAAAAATATAATTTGGTGAATGCTGTACTGTTGTAAAATAAAATTCAACAATGGGAGTTTTAATTGAGTGCCTTTATATATTACAGTTCATATTTGTATTCTTTCTTCATTTATATTTTTATATTGTTGTGCTTATCAATATACAGTCATATTGTTGCATTTAACGCTATAACTTATTCAATTTTTTGACAATGGATAACAGAAAAATCTAATTTTGGGAATGCTGTATTGTTGTAAAATAAATTTCAACAATGGGAACTGTAATTAGTGTGTCCTTACTTATTACAGTTCATAATTGTATTCATTCTTTGTGTATATTTTTATATTGTTGCGCTTATCAATAAAAAGTCATATTGTTGCATTTAACGTTATAACTTATTTAATTTTACGACAATATATAACAGATTAATCTGATTTTTGGAATGCTGTATTGTTGTAAAATAATGTTAAACAATGGAAACTGTAATTACAGTGATTTACAGATTCATGTTCATATTTATATTCAAGCTTTGCTTACATTTTTTATTGTTGCACTTATCAATACATATTCGTATTCTTGTATTTAACGCTTAAACTTATTCAATTTTACGACAAAGTATAACAGAAAAATCTAATTTTGGGAATGCTGTATTGTTTTAAAATAAAGTTCAAAAATGGGATATTAAATTGAGTGTCTTTACATATTACAGTGCATATTTGTATTCATTCTTTGTTTATATTTCTATATTGTTGCGGTTATCAATAAACAGATATATTGTTGCATTTAACACTGTAACTTATTCAATTTTACGATAATATATAACAGAAAAATCTAATTTTGGGAATGCTGTATTGTTGTAAAGTAAAGATCAACAATGGGTACTTTAAATAGAGCGTCTTTACATATTACAGTTCATATTTATATTCATGCTTTGTTTGCATTTTTATATTGTTGCACTTATCAATATAGAGTCATAATCTTGCATTTAACACTGTAATTTATTCAAATTTACGACAATGTATTACAGAAAAATCTAATTTTGGGAATGTTGTATTGTTGTAAAATAAAGTTCAACAATGGGAACTGTAATTAGAGTGTATTTACATATTACTGTTCATATTTATGTTCATTCATTTTTTACATTATTATATTGTTGCGCTTATCAATATACAGTCATATTGTTGCATTTAACGCTATAAATTATTCAATTTTACGACAATTTATAACAGAAAAATCTAATTTGGTGAATGCTGTATTGTTGTAAAATAAAATTCAACAATGGGAGTTTTAATTGAGTGCCTTTATATATTACAGTTCATATTTGTATTCTTTCTTCATTTATATTTTTATATTGTTGTGCTTATCAATATACAGTCATATTGTTGCATTTAACGCTATAACTTGTTCAATTTTTCGACAATGGATAACAGAAAAATCTAATTTTGGGAATGCTGTATTGATGTAAAATAAAGTTCAACGATGGAAACTGCAGTTACAGTGATTTACAGATTCTTGTTCATATTTATATTCAAGCTTTGCTTACATTTTATATTGTTGCAATTATCAATAAATAGTCATATTGTTGTATTTCACGCTTTAACTTATTCAATTTTACGACAAAATATAACAGAAAAATATAATTTTGGAAACGCTGTATTGTTTTAAAACAAAGTTCAAAATTGGGAACTTTAAATAGAGTGTC
The DNA here is from genome assembly GCA_964019185.1 of Maratus speculifer. Classification (NCBI taxonomy): domain Eukaryota; kingdom Metazoa; phylum Arthropoda; class Arachnida; order Araneae; family Salticidae; genus Maratus; species Maratus speculifer. Next base: position 1,374,807 of record CAXHSM010000848.1, read on the forward strand.
TTTACATATTACAGTTCGTAATTGTATTCATTGTTTGTGTATATTTTCATATTGTTGCGCTTATCAAGAAACAGTCATATTGTTGCATTTAACGCTATAACTTATTCAATTTTACGACAATGTATAACCGAAAATCTGATTTTTGGAATGCTGTATTGTTGTAAAATAATGTTCAACAATGGAAACTGTAATTACAGTGATTTACCGATTGAAATTCATATTTATATTCAATATTAGCTTACACTTTTATATTGTTGCATTTATCAATACATAGACATACTGTTACATTTAACGATGTAACGTATTCAATTTTACGACAATTTATAACAGAAAAACCTAATTTTGGGAATCCTGTATTGTTGTAAAATAAAGTGCAACAATGGGAACTTTAATTAGAGTGTCTTTACATATTACTGTTCATAATAATGTTCATTCTCTGTTTACATTATTATATTGTTGCGCTTATCAATCGACAGTCTTATTGTTGTATTTAACTTTTTAACATATTCAATTTTACGACAAAGTATAACAGAAAAAACTCATTTTGGGAATGCTCTATTGTTGTAAAATAAAGTTCAACAATGGGTACATTAAATAGAGCGTCTTTACATATTACAGTTCATATTTATATTCATGCATTGTTTACATTTTTATATTGTTGCACTTATCATTATACAGTCATAATGTTGCATTTAACACTGCAATTTATTCAATTTTACGACAATGTGTTACAGAAAAATTTAATTTTGGGAATGCTGTATTGTTGTAAAATAAATTTCAACTATGGGAACTGTAATTAGAGTGTCTTTACTTATTACAGTTCATAATTGTATTCATTCTTTGTGTATATTTTTATATTGTTGCGCTTATCAATAAAAAGTCATATTGTTGCATTTAACGCTATAACTTATTCAATTTTACGACAATGTATTACAGAAAAGTCTGATTTTTGGAATGCTGTTCTGTTGTAAAATAAGGTTCAACAATGGAAACTGTAATTACAGTGATTTACAGATTGCAATTCATATTTATATTCAAGATTAGCTTACACTTTTTATTGTTGCATTTATGAGTACATAGACATACTGTTACGTTTAACGCTGTAACGTCTTCAATTTTACGACAATGTTTAACAGAAAAATCTAATTTTGGGAATGCTGTATTGTTGTAAAATAAAGTTCAACAATGGGAACTTCAAATACAGCGTCTTTACATATTACAGTTCATATTTGTATTCATTCTTTGTTTATATTTTTATATTGTAGAGCTTATCAATTAACAGTCATATTGTTGCATTTAACGCTATAACTTATTCAAATTTACGACAATGTATAACAGAAAAATCTAAATTGGGGAACGCAGTATTGTTGTAAAATAAATTTCAACAATGGAAACTGCATTTAGAGTGATTTACAGATTCTTGTTCATATTTATATTCAAGCTTTGCTTACATTTTATATTGTTGCACTTATCAATAAATAGTCAAATTGTTGTATTTCACGCTTTAATTTACTCAATTTTACGACAAAGTATAACAGAAAAATATAATTTTGGAAACGCTGTATTGTTGTAAAACAAAGTTCAAAATTGGGAACTTTAAATAGAGTGCCTTTCCATATTCCAGTTCATATTTGTATTCATTCTTTGTTTATATTTTTATATTGTTTCGCTTATCAATAAACAGTCATTTTATTGCATTTTACACTATAACTTATTCTATTTTACGACAATGGATAACAGAAAAATCTAATTTGGTGAATGCTGTATTGTTGTAAAATAAAGTTCAACAATGGGAACTTTAGTTGAGTGCCTTTATATATTACAGTTCATATTTGTATTCATTCTCTGTTTATATTTTTATATTGTTGCGCTTATCAATAAACAGTCATATTGTTGCATTTAACGCTATAACTTATTCAATTTTACGACAATGTATATCAGAAAAATCTAATTTTGGGAATGCTGTATTGATGTAAAATAAAGTTCAACAATGGGAACTGTATTAAGAGTGTCTTTACATATTACAGTTCATATTTATAATCATTCTTTGTTTACAGTTTTATATTGTTGCAATTATCAATATAAAGTCATATTTTTGTATTTAACGCTATAACTTTTTCAATTTTACGAAAATGTATGATAGAAAAATCTGATTTTTGGAATGCTGTATTGTTGTAAAATAATGTTAAACAATGGAAACTGTAATTTCAGTGATTTACAGATTCATGTTCATATTTATATTCAAGCTTTGCTTACATTTTTTATTGTTGCACTTATCAATACATATTCGTATTCTTGTATTTAACGCTTAAACTTATTCAATTTTACGACAAAGTATAACAGAAAAATCTAATTTTGGGAATGCTGTATTGTTTTAAAATAAAGTTCAAAAATGGGATATTAAATTGAGTGTCTTTACATATTACAGTGCATATTTGTATTCATTCTTTGTTTATATTTCTATATTGTTGCGGTTATCAAGAAACAGATATATTGTTGCATTTAACACTGTAACTTATTCAATTTTACGATAATGTATAACAGAAAAATCTAATTTTGGGAACGCTGTATTGTTGTAAAATAAAGATCAACAATGGGTACTTTAAATAGAGCGTCTTTACATATTACAGTTCATATTTATATTCATGCTTTGTTTGCATTTTTATATTGTTGCACTTATCAATATACAGTCATAATCTTGCATTTAACACTGTAATTTATTCAAATTTACGACAATGTATTACAGAAAAAATTAATTTTGGGAATGCTGTATTGTTGTAAAATAAAGTTCAACAATGGGAACTGTAATTAGAGTGTATTTACATATTACTGTTCATATTTATGTTCATTCATTTTTTACATTATTATATTGTTGCGCTTATCAATATACAGTCATATTGTTGCATTTAACGCTATAAATTATTCAATTTTACGACAATTTATAACAGAAAAATCTAATTTGGTGAATGCTGTATTGTTGTAAAATAAAATTCAACAATGGGAGTTTTAATTGTGTGCCTTTACATATTACAGTTCATATTTGTATTCTTTCTTCATTTATATTTTTATATTGTTGTGCTTATCAATATACAGTCATATTGTTGCATTTAACGCTATAACTTATTCAATTTTTTGACAATGGATAACAGATAAATCTAATTTTGGGAATGCTGTATTGTTGTAAAATAAATTTCAACAATGGGAACTGTATTTAGTGTGTCCTTACTTATTATAGTTCATAATGGTATCAATTCTTTGTGTATATTTTTATATTGTTGCGCTTATCAATCGACAGTCATATTGTTGTATTTAACTTTTTAACATATTCATCTTTACGACAAAGTATAACAGAAAAAACTAATTTTGGGAATGCTCTAATGTTGTAAAATAAAGTTCAACAATGGGTACATTAAATAGAGCGTCTTTACATATTACAGTTCATATTTATATTCATGCTTTGTTTACATTCTTATATTGTTGCACTTATCATTATACAGTCATAATGTTGCATTTAACACTGTAATTTATTCAATTTTACGACAATGTATTACAGAAAAATCTAATTTTGGGAATGCTGTATTGTTGTAAAATAACGTTCAACAATGGGAACTGTAATTAGAGTGTATTGACATATTACGCTTCATATTTATGTTCATTCTTTGATTACATTATTATATTGTTGCGCTTATCAATATACAGTCATATTGTTGCATTTAACGCTATAAATGCAATATCAATTTTACGACAATGTATAACAGAAAAATCTAATTTTGTGAATGCTGTATTGTTGTAAAATAAAGTTCAGCAATGGGAGTTTTAATTGAGTGCCTTTATATATTACAGTTCATATTTGTATTCATTCTTCGTTTATATTTTTATATTGTTGCGCTTATCAATAAACAGTCATATTGTTGCATTTAACGCTATAACTTATTCAATTTTACGACAATGGATAACAGAAAAGTCTAATTTTGGTAAAGCTGTATTGTTGTAAAATAAAGTTCAACAATGGGAGCTGTAATTAGAGTGTATTTACATATTACAGTTCATATTTATGTTCATTCTTTGTTTACATTATTATTATGTTGCCCTTATCAATATAAAGTCATATTTTTGTATTTAACGCTATAACTTATTCAATTTTACGACAATGTATAACAGAAAAATCTAATTTGGGGAATGCTGTATTGTTGTAAAATAAAGTTCAACAATGGAAACTGCAATTTTAGTGATTTACAGATTCATGTTCATATTTATATTTAAGCTTTGCTTACATATTATATTGTTGCACTTATAAATACATATTCGTATTGTTGTATTTAACGCTTAAACTTATTCAATTTTACGACAAAGTATAACAGAAAAATTTAATTTTGGGAATGCTGTATTGTTGTAAAATAAAGTGCAACAATGGGAACTGTAATTAGAGTGTCTTTACATTTTACTGTTCATATTTATGTTCATTCTTTGTTTATATTTTTATATTGTTGCGCTTATCAATAAACAGTCATATTGTTGCATTTAACGTTATAACTTATTCAATTTTACGACAATATATAACAGATAAATCTGATTTTTGGAATGCTGTATTGTTGTAAAATAATGTTCAACAATGGAAACTGTAATTACAGTGATTTACACATTGCAGTTCATATTTATATTCAAGGTTTGCTTACACTTTTATATTGTTGCCTTTATCAATACATAGACATATTGTTGCAATTAACGCTTTAACCTATTCAAATTTACGACAATGTATAACAGAAAAATCTAATTTTGGGAATGCTGTATTGCTGTAAAATAAATTTCAACAATGGGAACTGTAATTAGAGTGTCTTTACATATTACAGTTCACATTTGTATTCATTCTTTGTTTATATTTTTATATTGTTGCGCTTATCAATAAACAGTCATATTGTTGCATTTAACGCTAAAACTTATTCATTTTTACGACAATGTATAACAGATAAATCTGATTTTTGGAATTCTGTTTTGTTGTAAAATAATGTTCAACAATGGAAACTGTAATTACAGTGATTTACACATTGCAATTCTGTAGTGACGAATCGTCACAACATTGTTAGAATAAATATGTACATATAAAAAATGATTTGCACAACTAAAGCGAAATTACATAAATATTTGTATAAAAAAAAGAATCATTAATTCAAGTAAAGTTCTAAATTTATTTTATTCACTAATATCCATTTTAAGTTCGTTTCATTCTTTCAGGTAGTAATAATAACTTTAGTTTTCAGGAAAAGATGAAGGCTATTTTTTTGTAATTAAAGCTATAAACTTTATGACTCTAGAACGTTCGGTGCGAACGAACGGTTGTAACAAGGAACACCCAAGTGAAATTTCAGTTGCTCACCATAAAAACGTCAGATAATGATAATAGCAAAGTTGTAAAAATCCCAGACTTTCTCCAACTTTGACATTACGCGCAGGAGTCAACAATAACAGATTTTACAGTCGTGAACGCCCAAAGGAGGGAGGACTCGGACAGGGGTCTGATGAGTTTCTGCAACCCGTGGGAAGAAAAAAAAGTTTTTTTCTTGTGGCCGAAATGGGTGAACCTCCTACGTGGACAAGGGACCGATGAGAAGTGAAAGGGCAATTGCCCCAATGAAAACGTTTGCAAGTAAACCAATAATATAAAGAAAAGGCATTGGAAGTAATCAAAGAAAAAAATGAACTACCTCAGAAGTTAGAAGTTAGCAGATTCGGAAGGTATTTTGTTCTCCCAGTATGTTGTCATGAAGAAAGGACTCCGAAAAGAAATCATTCCACTCCGATGTGGATGTCTAAGTGTTTTTTTTGGACTTGGTAAAAAAAAACAACAATATGGAGTTTGCAAATGGACAATTATGACTCGTGCGACTTCAGATGTGATGTACGAGATTGCTGTGAACATTTTTAATTACTGCCATGCATTATAATGGACAATTATTACTCGTGCGACTTCAGATGCGATGTACAAAATTGCTGTGAACATTTTTTAATTACTGCCATGCACTATAATGGACAATTATGACTCGTGCGACTTCAGATGCGATGTACGAAATTGCTGTGAACATTTTTTAATTACTGCCATGCATTATAATGGACAATTATGACTCGTGCGACTTCAGATGTGATGTATGAGACTGCTGTGAACATTTTAATTACTGCCATGCATTTTAACGGACAGTTATGAATTACGAGACTTCAATTGTGCTGTGTGACAGTGCTACAAGTTGTTTGTTTCGACAGACCTCACGTGGATTTAGCTGCCAGCTGTTCAACAATGGTGAGCAATTTAATCTTACTCTTGTGGTTTTTACCTTTTTTTAGAAATTATCTTTTAGCCGATTTTATACATATATATAAAGAGAAATTCCTTTAATATGGAAATTAAATTTTTTTCTTGAAATTTAAATAAGGAATGAAAAAAATAAAATAAAATAAGGTAAAATAAAATAAAATAAAATAAAATAAAAGAAGAAAAGTGAATAATAGGGAAAACTTAGGCTATGCCTTTTTAGTTGTGCTGTGAGAAAATTCTGTAGGTTTATGATAACATAAAACTTAAAAAAAATTATTATGAAATGAATACATTTTAGAGTGGTGTTATTTCATTGTGTTGCTAATTATGAAAATGATATTTTTGAGTGGTATTTTATTATTGTATTCTGAATATAATTTGTTGTTTTAAAATAAATATTGGTATGTACATAGATATCCTTGTTTTCTTTGATATTTTCTTTTCTTTATTTCTCTTTATGTAATTTAATAGATGCAGATTCTTCATCAATAAAATTAATTTCTTTTGGAAGACAGTTATTGTTTACATTCATATTATCTCTTTAAAATCATGATTTGAAAATTTAAACGTTAAATAAGTTTGAGTCTGAGCTATTGCGATTCTCCTTTATTTAAATTATTGATAAGTTTACAAGAAAAATTTTTTTTGGTAATTTCCAGAACAATCTTTCACAACGCGGATTGGGATATTATCTTAATATTACTTTATTTACACTAACCACTATCTTTCGCGTACCGTGTAATGCGGTGTAATTTTCCTCACCACAAGTTCATATTTATATTCAAGATTTGCTTCACTTTTATATTGTTGCATTTATCAATACATAGACATATTGTTGCATTTAACGCTGTAACGTATTCAATTTTACGACAATGTATAACAGAAAAATCTAATTTTGGGAATGCTGTATTGTTGTAAAATAATGTTCAACAATGGGAACTGTAATTAGAGTGTCTTTACATTTTACAGTTCATATTATAATCATTCTTTGTTTACATTTTTTTATTGTTGCCCTTATCAATATACAGCCATATTGTTGTATTTAGCAATATAACTTGTTCAATTTTACGACAATGTATAACAGAAAAATCTAATTTGGGGAATGCAGTAATGTTGTAAAATAAAATTCAGCAATGGAAACTGCAATTAGAGTGATTTACAGATTCTTGTTCATATTTCTATTCAAGCTTTGCTTACATTTTATATTGTTGCACTTATCGATAAATAGTCATATTGTTGTATTTAGCGCTTTAACTTATTCAATTTTACGACAAAGTATAACGGAAAAATCTAATTTTTGGAATGCTGTATTGTTGTAAAATAAGGATCAACAACGGAAACTGTAGTTACAGTGATTTACAGATTGCAATTCATATTTATATTCAAGATTAGCTTACACTTTTATATTGTTGCATTTATGAATACATAGACATACTGTTACATTTAACGCTGTAACGTATTCAATTTTACGACAATGTTTAACAGAAAAATCTATTTTTGGGAATGCTGTTTTGTTGTAAAATAAAGTTCAACAATGGGAACTGTAATTAAAGTGTCTTTACATATTACTGTTCATATTTATGTTCATTCTTTGTTTACATTATTATATTGTTGCGCTTATCAATATACAGTCATATTGTTGTATTAAAATTTTAACATATTCAATTTTGCGACAAAGTATCGCAGAAAAATCTAATTTTGGGAATGCTGTATTGTTGTAAAATAAAGTTCAACAATGGGTACTTTAAATACAGCGTCTTTACATATTACAGTTCGTATTTTTATTCATTCTTTGTTTATATTTTTATATTGTAGAGCTTATCAATAAACAGTCATATTGTTGCATTTAACGCTATAACTTATTCAAATTTACGACAATGTATAACAGAAAAATCTAAATTGGGGAATGCAGTATTGTTGTAAATTAAAGTTCAACAATGGAAACTGCATTAGAGTGATTTACAGTTTCTTGTTCATATTTATGTTCAAGCTTTGCTTACATTTTATATTGTTGCAATTATCAATAAATAGTCATATTGTTGTATTTCACGCTTTAACTTATTCAATTTTACGACAAAATATAACAGAAAAATAAAATTTTGGAAACGCTGTATTGTTTTAAAACAAAGTTCAAAATTGGGAACTTTAAATAGAGTGTCTTTACATATTACAGTTCGTAATTGTATTCATTCTTTGTTTATATTTTTATATTGTTGCGCTTATCAATAAACAGTCATTTTATTGCATTTAACGCTATAACTTATTCAATTTTACGACAATGGATAACAGAAAAGTCTAATTTTGGTAATGCTGTATTGTTGTAAAATAAAGTTCAACAATGGGAACTGTAATTAGAGTGTATTTACATATTACAGTTCGTAATTGTATTCATTCTTTGTTTATATTTTTATATTGTTGCCCTTATCAATATAAAGTCATATTTTTGTATTTAACGCTATATCTTATTCAATTTTACGACAATGTATAACAGAAAAATCTAATTTGGGGAATGCAGTATTGTTGTAAAACAAAGTTCAAAATTGGGAACTTTAAATAGAGTGCCTTTCCATATTCCAGTTCATATTTGTATTCATTCTTTGTTTATATTTTTATATTGTTTCGCTTATCAATAAACAGTCATTTTATTGCATTTTACACTATAACTTATTCTATTTTACGACAATGGATAACAGAAAAATCTAATTTGGTGAATGCTGTATTGTTGTAAAATAAAGTTCAACAATGGGAACTTTAGTTGAGTGCCTTTATATATTACAGTTCATATTTGTATTCATTCTCTGTTTATATTTTTATATTGTTGCGCTTATCAATAAACAGTCATATTGTTGCATTTAACGCTATAACTTATTCAATTTTACGACAATGTATATCAGAAAAATCTAATTTTGGGAATGCTGTATTGATGTAAAATAAAGTTCAACAATGGGAACTGTATTAAGAGTGTCTTTACATATTACAGTTCATATTTATAATCATTCTTTGTTTACAGTTTTAAATTGTTGCCCTTATCAATATAAAGTCATATTTTTGTATTTAACGCTATAACTTTTTCAATTTTACGAAAATGTATGATAGAAAAATCTGATTTTTGGAATGCTGTATTGTTGTAAAATAATGTTAAACAATGGAAACTGTAATTTCAGTGATTTACAGATTCATGTTCATATTTATATTCAAGCTTTGCTTACATTTTTTATTGTTGCACTTATCAATACATATTCGTATTCTTGTATTTAACGCTTAAACTTATTCAATTTTACGACAAAGTATAACAGAAAAATCTAATTTTGGGAATGCTGTATTGTTTTAAAATAAAGTTCAAAAATGGGATATTAAATTGAGTGTCTTTACATATTACAGTGCATATTTGTATTCATTCTTTGTTTATATTTCTATATTGTTGCGGTTATCAATAAACAGATATATTGTTGCATTTAACACTGTAACTTATTCAATTTTACGATAATGTATAACAGAAAAATCTAATTTTGGGAACGCTGTATTGTTGTAAAATAAAGATCAACAATGGGTACTTTAAATAGAGCGTCTTTACATATTACAGTTCATATTTATATTCATGCTTTGTTTGCATTTTTATATTGTTGCACTTATCAATATACAGTCATAATCTTGCATTTAACACTGTAATTTATTCAAATTTACGACAATGTATTAGAGAAAAATTTAATTTTGGGAATGCTGTATTGTTGTAAAATAAAGCTCAACAATGGGAACTGTAATTAGAGTGTATTTACATACTACTGTTCATATTTATGTTCATTCATTTTTTACATTATTATATTGTTGCGCTTATCAATATACAGTCATATTGTTGCATTTAACGCTATAAATTATTCAATTTTACGACAATTTATAACAGAAAAATCTAATTTGGTGAATGCTGTATTGTTGTAAAATAAAATTCAACAATGGGAGTTTTAATTGTGTGCCTTTACATATTACAGTTCATATTTGTATTCTTTCTTCATTTATATTTTTATATTGTTGTGCTTATCAATATACAGTCATATTGTTGCATTTAACGCTATAACTTATTCAATTTTTTGACAATGGATAACAGATAAATCTAATTTTGGGAATGCTGTATTGTTGTAAAATAAATTTCAACAATGGGAACTGTATTTAGTGTGTCCTTACTTATTATAGTTCATAATGGTATCAATTCTTTGTGTATATTTTTATATTGTTGCGCTTATCAATCGACAGTCATATTGTTGTATTTAACTTTTTAACATATTCAATTTTACGACAAAGTATAACAGAAAAAACTAATTTTGGGAATGCTCTAAAGTTGTAAAATAAAGTTCAACAATGGGTACATTAAATAGAGCGTCTTTACATATTACAGTTCATATTTATATTCATGCGTTGTTTACATTCTTATATTGTTGCACTTATCATTATACAGTCATAATGTTGCATTTAACACTGTAATTTATTCAATTTTACGACAATGTATTACAGAAAAATCTAATTTTGGGAATGCTGTATTGTTGTAAAATAACGTTCAACAATGGGAACTGTAATTTGAGTGTATTGACATATTACGCTTCATATTTATGTTCATTCTTTGATTACATTATTATATTGTTGCGCTTATAAATATACAGTCATATTGTTGCATTTAACGCTATAAATGCAATATCAATTTTACGACAATGTATAACAGAAAAATCTAATTTTGTGAATGCTGTATTGTTGTAAAATAAAGTTCAGCAATGGGAGTTTTAATTGAGTGCCTTTATATATTACAGTTCATATTTGTATTCATTCTTCGTTTATATTTTTATATTGTTGCGCTTATCAATAAACAGTCATATTGTTGCATTTAACGCTATAACTTATTCAATTTTACGACAATGGATAACAGAAAAGTCTAATTTTGGTAAAGCTGTATTGTTGTAAAATAAAGTTCAACAATGGGAGCTGTAATTAGAGTGTATTTACATATTACAGTTCATATTTATGTTCATTCTTTGTTTACATTATTATTATGTTGCCCTTATCAATATAAAGTCATATTTTTGTATTTAACGCTATAACTTATTCAATTTTACGACAATGTATAACAGAAAAATCTAATTTGGGGAATGCTGTATTGTTGTAAAATAAAGTTCAACAATGGAAACTGCAATTTTAGTGATTTACAGATTCATGTTCATATTTATATTTAAGCTTTGCTTACATATTATATTGTTGCACTTATAAATACATATTCGTATTGTTGTATTTAACGCTTAAACTTATTCAATTTTACGACAAAGTATAACAGAAAAATTTAATTTTGGGAATGCTGTATTGTTGTAAAATAAAGTGCAACAATGGGAACTGTAATTAGAGTGTCTTTACATATTACTGTTCATATTTATGTTCATTCTTTGTTTATATTTTTATATTGTTGCGCTTATCAATAAACAGTCATATTGTTGCATTTAACGTTATAACTTTTTCAATTTTACGACAATATATAACAGATAAATCTGATTTTTGGAATGCTGTATTGTTGTAAAATAATGTTCAACAATGGAAACTGTAATTACAGTGATTTACACATTGCAGTTCATATTTATATTCAAGGTTTGCTTACACTTTTATATTGTTGCCTTTATCAATACATAGACATATTGTTGCAATTAACGCTTTAACCTATTCAAATTTACGACAATGTATAACAGAAAAATCTAATTTTGGGAATGCTGTATTGCTGTAAAATAAATTTCAACAATGGGAACTGTAATTAGAGTGTCTTTACATATTACAGTTCACATTTGTATTCATTCTTTGTTTATATTTTTATATTGTTGCGCTTATCAATAAACAGTCATATTGTTGCATTTAACGCTAAAACTTATTCATTTTTACGACAATGTATAACAGATAAATCTGATTTTTGGAATTCTGATTTGTTGTAAAATAATGTTCAACAAGGGAAACTGTAATTACAGTGATTTACACATTGCAATTCTGTAGTGACGAATCGTCACAACATTGTTAGAATAAATATGTACATATAAAAAATGATTTGCACAACTAAAGCGAAATTACATAAATATTTGTATAAAAAAAAGAATCATTAATTCAAGTAAAGTTCTAAATTTATTTTATTCACTAATATCCATTTTAAGTTCGTTTCATTCTTTCAGGTAGTAATAATAACTTTAGTTTTCAGGAAAAGATGAAGGCTATTTTTTTGTAATTAAAGCTATAAACTTTATGACTCTAGAACGTTCGGTGCGAACGAACGGTTGTAACAAGGAACACCCAAGTGAAATTTCAGTTGCTCACCATAAAAACGTCAGATAATGATAATAGCAAAGTTGTAAAAATCCCAGACTTTCTCCAACTTTGACATTACGCGCAGGAGTCAACAATAACAGATTTTACAGTCGTGAACGCCCAAAGGAGGGAGGACTCGGACAGGGGTCTGATGAGTTTCTGCAACCCGTGGGAAGAAAAAAAAAGTTTTTTTCTTGTGGCCGAAATGGGTGAACCTCCTACGTGGACAAGGGACCGATGAGAAGTGAAAGGGCAATTGCCCCAATGAAAACGTTTGCAAGTAAACCAATAATATAAAGAAAAGGCATTGGAAGTAATCAAAGAAAAAAATGAACTACCTCAGAAGTTAGAAGTTAGCAGATTCGGAAGGTATTTTGTTCTCCCAGTATGTTGTCATGAAGAAAGGACTCCGAAAAGAAATCATTCCACTCCGATGTGGATGTCTAAGTGTTTTTTTTGGACTTGGTAAAAAAAAACAACAATATGGAGTTTGCAAATGGACAATTATGACTCGTGCGACTTCAGATGTGATGTACGAGATTGCTGTGAACATTTTTAATTACTGCCATGCATTATAATGGACAATTATTACTCGTGCGACTTCAGATGCGATGTACAAAATTGCTGTGAACATTTTTTAATTACTGCCATGCACTATAATGGACAATTATGACTCGTGCGACTTCAGATGCGATGTACGAAATTGCTGTGAACATTTTTTAATTACTGCCATGCATTATAATGGACAATTATGACTCGTGCGACTTCAGATGTGATGTATGAGACTGCTGTGAACATTTTAATTACTGCCATGCATTTTAACGGACAGTTATGAATTACGAGACTTCAATTGTGCTGTGTGACAGTGCTACAAGTTGTTTGTTTCGACAGACCTTATGTGGATTTAGCTGCCAGCTGTTCAACAATGGTGAGCAATTTAATCTTACTCTTGTGGTTTTTACCTTTTTTTAGAAATTATCTTTTAGCCGATTTTATACATATATATAAAGAGAAATTCCTTTAATATGGAAATTAAATTTTTTTCTTGAAATTTAAATAAGGAATGAAAAAAATAAAATAAAATAAGGTAAAATAAAATAAAATAAAATAAAATAAAAGAAGAAAAGTGAATAATAGGGAAAACTTAGGCTATGCCTTTTTAGTTGTGCTGTGAGAAAATTCTGTAGGTTTATGATAACATAGAACTTAAAAAAAAATTATTATGAAATGAATACATTTTAGAGTGGTGTTATTTCATTGTGTTGCTAATTATGAAAATGATATTTTTGAGTGGTATTTTATTATTGTATTCTGAATATAATTTGTTGTTTTAAAATAAATATTGGTATGTACATAGATATCCTTGTTTTCTTTGATATTTTCTTTTCTTTATTTCTCTTTATGTAATTTAATAGATGCAGATTCTTCATCAATAAAATTAATTTCTTTTGGAAGACAGTTATTGTTTACATTCATATTATCTCTTTAAAATCCTGATTTGAAAATTTAAACGTTAAATAAGTTTGAGTCTGAGCTATTGCGATTCTCCTTTATTTAAATTATTGATAAGTTTACAAGAAAAAAATTTTTTGGTAATTTCCAGAACAATCTTTCACAACGCGGATTGGGATATTATCTTAATATTACTTTATTTACACTAACCACTATCTTTCGCGTACCGTGTAATGCGGTGTAATTTTCCTCACCACAAGTTCATATTTATATTCAAGATTTGCTTCACTTTTATATTGTTGCATTTATCAATACATAGACATATTGTTGCATTTAACGCTGTAACGTATTCAATTTTACGACAATGCATAACAGAAAAATCTAATTTTGGGAATGCTGTATTGTTGTAAAATAATGTTCAACAATGGGAACTGTAATTAGAGTGTCTTTACATTTTACAGTTCATATTATAATCATTCTTTGTTTACATTTTTTTATTGTTGCCCTTATCAATATACAGCCATATTGTTGTATTTAGCAATATAACTTGTTCAATTTTACGACAATGTATAACAGAAAAATCTAATTTGGGGAATGCAGTAATGTTGTAAAATAAAATTCAACAATGGAAACTGCAATTAGAGTGATTTACAGATTCTTGTTCATATTTCTATTCAAGCTTTGCTTACATTTTATATTGTTGCACTTATCGATAAATAGTCATATTGTTGTATTTAGCGCTTTAACTTATTCAATTTTACGACAAAGTATAACGGAAAAATCTAATTTTTGGAATGCTGTATTGTTGTAAAATAAGGATCAACAACGGAAACTGTAGTTACAGTGATTTACAGATTGCAATTCATATTTATATTCAAGATTAGCTTACACTTTTATATTGTTGCATTTATGAATACATAGACATACTGTTACATTTAACGCTGTAACGTATTCAATTTTACGACAATGTTTAACAGAAAAATCTATTTTTGGGAACGCTGTTTTGTTGTAAAATAAAGTTCAACAATGGGAACTGTAATTAAAGTGTCTTTACATATTACTGTTCATATTTATGTTCATTCTTTGTTTACATTATTATATTGTTGCGCTTATCAATATACAGTCATATTGTTGTATTAAAATTTTAACATATTAAATTTTGCGACAAAGTATCGCAGAAAAATCTAATTTTGGGAATGCTGTATTGTTGTAAAATAAAGTTCAACAATGGGTACTTTAAATACAGCGTCTTTACATATTACAGTTCGTATTTTTATTCATTCTTTGTTTATATTTTTATATTGTAGAGCTTATCAATAAACAGTCATATTGTTGCATTTAACGCTATAACTTATTCAAATTTACGACAATGTATAACAGAAAAATCTAAATTGGGGAATGCAGTATTGTTGTAAATTAAAGTTCAACAATGGAAACTGCATTAGAGTGATTTACAGTTTCTTGTTCATATTTATGTTCAAGCTTTGCTTACATTTTATATTGTTGCAATTATCAATAAATAGTCATATTGTTGTATTTCACGCTTTAACTTATTCAATTTTACGACAAAATATAACAGAAAAATAAAATTTTGGAAACGCTGTATTGTTTTAAAACAAAGTTCAAAATTGGGAACTTTAAATAGAGTGTCTTTACATATTACAGTTCTTAATTGTATTCATTCTTTGTTTATATTTTTATATTGTTGCGCTTATCAATAAACAGTCATTTTATTGCATTTAATGCTATAACTTATTCAATTTTACGACAATGGATAACAGAAAAGTCTAATTTTGGTAATGCTGTATTGTTGTAAAATAAAGTTCAACAATGGGAACTGTAATTAGAGTGTATTTACATATTACAGTTCGTAATTGTATTCATTCTTTGTTTATATTTTTATATTGTTGCCCTTATCAATATAAAGTCATATTTTTGTATTTAACGCTATATCTTATTCAATTTTACGACAATGTATAACAGAAAAATCTAATTTGGGGAATGCAGTATTGCTGTAAAACAAAGTTCAAAATTGGGAACTTTAAATAGAGTGCCTTTCCATATTCCAGTTCATATTTGTATTCATTCTTTGTTTATATTTTTATATTGTTTCGCTTATCAATAAACAGTCATTTTATTGCATTTTACACTATAACTTATTCTATTTTACGACAATGGATAACAGAAAAATCTAATTTGGTGAATGCTGTATTGTTGTAAAATAAAGTTCAACAATGGGAACTTTAGTTGAGTGCCTTTATATATTACAGTTCATATTTGTATTCATTCTCTGTTTATATTTTTATATTGTTGCGCTTATACATAAACAGTCATATTGTTGCATTTAACGCTATAACTTATTCAATTTTACGACAATGTATATCAGAAAAATCTAATTTTGGGAATGCTGTATTGATGTAAAATAAAGTTCAACAATGGGAACTGTATTAAGAGTGTCTTTACATATTACAGTTCATATTTATAATCATTCTTTGTTTACAGTTTTATATTGTTGCCCTTATCAATATAAAGTCATATTTTTGTATTTAACGCTATAACTTTTTCAATTTTACGAAAATGTATGATAGAAAAATCTGATTTTTGGAATGCTGTATTGTTGTAAAATAAAGTTCAACAATGGAAACTGCAATTTTAGTGATTTACAGATTCATGTTCATATTTATATTTAAGCTTTGCTTACATATTATATTGTTGCACTTATAAATACATATTCGTATTGTTGTATTTAACGCTTAAACTTATTCAATTTTACGACAAAGTATAACAGAAAAATTTAATTTTGGGAATGCTGTATTGTTGTAAAATAAAGTGCAACAATGGGAACTGTAATTAGAGTGTCTTTACATATTACTGTTCATATTTATGTTCATTCTTTGTTTATATTTTTATATTGTTGCGCTTATCAATAAACAGTCATATTGTTGCATTTAACGTTATAACTTATTCAATTTTACGACAATATATAACAGATAAATCTGATTTTTGGAATGCTGTATTGTTGTAAAATAATGTTCAACAATGGAAACTGTAATTACAGTGATTTACACATTGCAGTTCATATTTATATTCAAGGTTTGCTTACACTTTTATATTGTTGCCTTTATCAATACATAGACATATTGTTGCAATTAACGCTTTAACCTATTCAAATTTACGACAATGTATAACAGAAAAATCTAATTTTGGGAATGCTGTATTGCTGTAAAATAAATTTCAACAATGGGAACTGTAATTAGAGTGTCTTTACATATTACAGTTCACATTTGTATTCATTCTTTGTTTATATTTTTATATTGTTGCGCTTATCAATAAACAGTCATATTGTTGCATTTAACGCTAAAACTTATTCATTTTTACGACAATGTATAACAGATAAATCTGATTTTTGGAATTCTGTTTTGTTGTAAAATAATGTTCAACAATGGAAACTGTAATTACAGTGATTTACACATTGCAATTCTGTAGTGACGAATCGTCACAACATTGTTAGAATAAATATGTACATATAAAAAATGATTTGCACAACTAAAGCGAAATTACATAAATATTTGTATAAAAAAAAGAATCATTAATTCAAGTAAAGTTCTAAATTTATTTTATTCACTAATATCCATTTTAAGTTCGTTTCATTCTTTCAGGTAGTAATAATAACTTTAGTTTTCAGGAAAAGATGAAGGCTATTTTTTTGTAATTAAAGCTATAAACTTTATGACTCTAGAAGGTTCGGTGCGAACGAACGGTTGTAACAAGGAACACCCAAGTGAAATTTCAGTTGCTCACCATAAAAACGTCAGATAATGATAATAGCAAAGTTGTAAAAATCCCAGACTTTCTCCAACTTTGACATTACTCGCAGGAGTCAACAATAACAGATTTTACAGTCGTGAACGCCCAAAGGAGGGAGGACTCGGACAGGGGTCTGATGAGTTTCTGCAACCCGTGGGAAGAAAAAAAAGTTTTTTTCTTGTGGCCGAAATGGGTGAACCTCCTACGTGGACAAGGGACCGATGAGAAGTGAAAGGGCAATTGCCCCAATGAAAACGTTTGCAAGTAAACCAATAATATAAAGAAAAGGCATTGGAAGTAATCAAAGAAAAAAATGAACTACCTCAGAAGTTAGAAGTTAGCAGATTCGGAAGGTATTTTGTTCTCCCAGTATGTTGTCATGAAGAAAGGACTCCGAAAAGAAATCATTCCACTCCGATGTGGATGTCTAAGTGTTTTTTTTGGACTTGGTAAAAAAAAACAACAATATGGAGTTTGCAAATGGACAATTATGACTCGTGCGACTTCAGATGTGATGTACGAGATTGCTGTGAACATTTTTAATTACTGCCATGCATTATAATGGACAATTATGACTCGTGCGACTTCAGATGCGATGTACGAAATTGCTGTGAACATTTTTTAATTACTGCCATGCACTATAATGGACAATTATGACTCGTGCGACTTCAGATGCGATGTACGAAATTGCTGTGAACATTTTTTAATTACTGCCATGCATTATAATGGACAATTATGACTCGTGCGACTTCAGATGTGATGTATGAGACTGCTGTGAACATTTTAATTACTGCCATGCATTTTAACGGACAGTTATGAATTACGAGACTTCAATTGTGCTGTGTGACAGTGCTACAAGTTGTTTGTTTCGACAGACCTTATGTGGATTTAGCTGCCAGCTGTTCAACAATGGTGAGCAATTTAATCTTACTCTTGTGGTTTTTACCTTTTTTTAGAAATTATCTTTTAGCCGATTTTATACATATATATAAAGAGAAATTCCTTTAATATGGAAATTAAATTTTTTTCTTGAAATTTAAATAAGGAATGAAAAAAATAAAATAAAATAAGGTAAAATAAAATAAAATAAAATAAAGTAAAAGAAGAAAAGTGAATAATAGGGAAAACTTAGGCTATGCCTTTTTAGTTGTGCTGTGAGAAAATTCTGTAGGTTTATGATAACATAGAACTTAAAAAAAAATTATTATGAAATGAATACATTTTAGAGTGGTGTTATTTCATTGTGTTGCTAATTATGAAAATGATATTTTTGAGTGGTATTTTATTATTGTATTCTGAATATAATTTGTTGTTTTAAAATAAATATTGGTATGTACATAGATATCCTTGTTTTCTTTGATATTTTCTTTTCTTTATTTCTCTTTATGTAATTTAATAGATGCAGATTCTTCATCAATAAAATTAATTTCTTTTGGAAGACAGTTATTGTTTACATTCATATTATCTCTTTAAAATCCTGATTTGAAAATTTAAACGTTAAATAAGTTTGAGTCTGAGCTATTGCGATTCTCCTTTATTTAAATTATTGATAAGTTTACAAGAAAAAAATTTTTTGGTAATTTCCAGAACAATCTTTCACAACGCGGATTGGGATATTATCTTAATATTACTTTATTTACACTAACCACTATCTTTCGCGTACCGTGTAATGCGGTGTAATTTTCCTCACCACAAGTTCATATTTATATTCAAGATTTGCTTCACTTTTATATTGTTGCATTTATCAATACATAGACATATTGTTGCATTTAACGCTGTAACGTATTCAATTTTACGACAATGTATAACAGAAAAATCTAATTTTGGGAATGCTGTATTGTTGTAAAATAATGTTCAACAATGGGAACTGTAATTAGAGTGTCTTTACATTTTACAGTTCATATTATAATCATTCTTTGTTTACATTTTTTTATTGTTGCCCTTATCAATATACAGCCATATTGTTGTATTTAGCAATATAACTTGTTCAATTTTACGACAATGTATAACAGAAAAATCTAATTTGGGGAATGCAGTAATGTTGTAAAATAAAATTCAACAATGGAAACTGCAATTAGAGTGATTTACAGATTCTTGTTCATATTTCTATTCAAGCTTTGCTTACATTTTATATTGTTGCACTTATCGATAAATAGTCATATTGTTGTATTTAGCGCTTTAACTTATTCAATTTTACGACAAAGTATAACGGAAAAATCTAATTTTTGGAATGCTGTATTGTTGTAAAATAAGGATCAACAACGGAAACTGTAGTTACAGTGATTTACAGATTGCAATTCATATTTATATTCAAGATTAGCTTACACTTTTATATTGTTGCATTTATGAATACATAGACATACTGTTACATTTAACGCTGTAACGTATTCAATTTTACGACAATGTTTAACAGAAAAATCTATTTTTGGGAATGCTGTTTTGTTGTAAAATAAAGTTCAACAATGGGAACTGTAATTAAAGTGTCTTTACATATTACTGTTCATATTTATGTTCATTCTTTGTTTACATTATTATATTGTTGCGCTTATCAATATACAGTCATATTGTTGTATTAAAATTTTAACATATTATATTTTGCGACAAAGTATCGCAGAAAAATCTAATTTTGGGAATGCTGTATTGTTGTAAAATAAAGTTCAACAATGGGTACTTTAAATACAGCGTCTTTACATATTACAGTTCGTATTTTTATTCATTCTTTGTTTATATTTTTATATTGTAGAGCTTATCAATAAACAGTCATATTGTTGCATTTAACGCTATAACTTATTCAAATTTATAACAATGTATAACAGAAAAATCTAAATTGGGGAATGCAGTATTGTTGTAAATTAAAGTTCAACAATGGAAACTGCATTAGAGTGATTTACAGTTTCTTGTTCATATTTATGTTCAAGCTTTGCTTACATTTTATATTGTTGCAATTATCAATAAATAGTCATATTGTTGTATTTCACGCTTTAACTTATTCAATTTTACGACAAAATATAACAGAAAAATAAAATTTTGGAAACGCTGTATTGTTTTAAAACAAAGTTCAAAATTGGGAACTTTAAATAGAGTGTCTTTACATATTACAGTTCGTAATTGTATTCATTCTTTGTTTATATTTTTATATTGTTGCGCTTATCAATAAACAGTCATTTTATTGCATTTAACGCTATAACTTATTCAATTTTACGACAATGGATAACAGAAAAGTCTAATTTTGGTAATGCTGTATTGTTGTAAAATAAAGTTCAACAATGGGAACTGTAATTAGAGTGTATTTACATATTACAGTTCGTAATTGTATTCATTCTTTGTTTATATTTTTATATTGTTGCCCTTATCAATATAAAGTCATATTTTTGTATTTAACGCTATATCTTATTCAATTTTACGACAATGTATAACAGAAAAATCTAATTTGGGGAATGCAGTATTGTTGTAAAATAAAGTTCAACAATGGAAACTGCAATTAGAGTGATTTACAGATTCATGTTCATATTTATATTTAAGCTTTGCTTACATTTTATATTGTTGCACTTATAAATACGTATTCGTATTGTTGTATTTGTTTGATAAAATGCTATTTAATTTTCTACTGACTTTGTCACCTAGCAACCAAGATGTACCTAATTATTTTAAAATGTAAAAAGTTTTCTGTGCAAACGATTTTTTGTGATAAATGAATTTATCTGTTTAATTCTTCTGCTTTTACCTAAGCTGTGTGAAACAATATTCTTTTTGTTTTGAGTTTGATTAGAATGTTTTTTATGAGTTGTGTGAAAAAATGTTACGGTTTTTATTGGAGTTGTGTTTTGTGAAATTATTAATGTTCGAAAGAACTTGAGTTGAGTTTACTCATCAGAATAAACTGTTTAAAGTGAGAGATGCGTATTTAATTTTGAGTTGAGTAAAATATTAAAAAATAAACTTTCGAACAAATTGAATTCTTCATATGGTCCGTCTTCCACGGAGAAAAATCAGCGATCTACGTCAATGAACTGAAGGATAAATGGTGAATATTTTGTTGTGTTTTCCTATTTCTTCGTATCTAGAAATCATCTTTTAAAGAACCAAGAGGGGTAAGTGCACCCATTTAATTTTTATTCATTAAAAATGAGTATGAAAGAATTAAAAGCAAAAAAGAAAATTTTCAAAACAAACTTGACAAAATTAAAAGAAAAATTATCGAATTCCGAGCTAGAATTAAATGAATTAATTCTCATAAAGGAGAAACGGAATAAATTAGAGAAAAACTTTTCTGAGTTATTTGAGTCTATTTATAAGATAAGTAAAGAAGATGAAATTGAGGATTTTATTAAGGAAAACGAAGAAATTAATGAAATTTTAGAAATAATGGAATTTGAACTTACAAAAAAGTTATCAAAAATGAAAGTGCAAACTGTTAATTTAGAAAACGCCACAAAGGCTGATAATAACATTAAATTGCCAAAGTTAACTCTTCCTGTATTTATGGGTAATTTGCATGAGTGGCTATCCTTTAAGGATATATTTAAGGCTACTGTTCATGAAAATTCTAATTTGTCAGGGGCAATGAAATTACAATATTTGAAGTCTTCATTGAGAGGAGATGCCTTTCGTATAATCCAGTCTATTTCAATCGTGGATTCTAATTATGAAGTTGCATGGTCGCTTTTGGAAGAACGGTTTTCAAATTCGAGAGAACAAGTTTACGCGCATTTAAAACGTTTTTTAAATATTCCTGTTATTCAGAATGAGTCCCCAGCAGCATTATTAAATCTAATAGATATAACAAATGAATGTATTAGGTCGTTAGAGATTTTAGAACAAAAAGTTGAGGGGTTTTCTACTACTATGTTTGCTTATATTTTGGCTCAAAAATTAGATATAAATACAAAAATGTGGTGGGAAAGACATCTTAAGCGGGATAATTTACCGAGTTTAACTAAATTGCTAGAATTCTTGAGAGACCACGCGCGTACACTAAGTGCGTCCAAACAAGTAAATACAAAGCGAAATTTTCAAAACGAAAGCCAAACAAAGCATAGCTTTTCAAAGGTAACATCCATGGTTGCGAGTTTAAATGAGAAAAATATGCGCAAATGTGTTGTATGTAACAAGGAAAATCACAGTGTTTTTAAATGTCCTAAATTTCAAAAATTTAATGTACAGGAAAGAGTAGATTTTGTGAAAAAAAACAATATGTGCTTTAACTGTCTTTCAGAATTCCACTGCGTCAAAAAATGTAACTCAACATTCTCGTGTTCAAAATGCCATATACGCCACAATATACTTCTTTGTTTTGATAGGCGTGAGAGAAATTCCAATGCGGTGGGAAACACAAAAAATTATAGTGATAAGGAAATGCCAAATGCATTGTCGACGAATGAAAGTAAATCAACGTTAAATGCTGACGCCATACCATTTGAGTTAAATAACCAAATTCAAAATTTCACTGGTACTTCAAATGTGAGATCGAATAATGTTAAAACAGTTCTTCTTTCCACTGCTATTGTTTATATGAGAGATAAATTCGGAAATAAAGTTCCGGTGCGTGCTTTATTGGACAATGGTTCAATGAGCAATTTTTTAACATTGCAGTTAGTTGAAAGATTAGGAATTCGAAAAGAAAAAAGTAATATTTCGGTATCGTGTTTAGGTGGATCCTCTGTAGCGGTAAAAAATAAAACTACTGCCTTGATCAGTAATAATTCGGGAGATTATAGCCGAGAGTTAGATTTCCTTAACATACCAAAGATTTCGCAAATTATGCCCTCGAAATATATTAATATTTCAGAGCTAGGAATTCCAGAGTCTATTATTCTTGCTGATCCTGAATTTAATAGACCAGGGAAAATAGATCTTTTGCTAGGAGCTGAAGTATTTCTAGAATTGATAAAGGTGGGTCGTATGAAGTTACCAAATTCTAAATTAATACTGCAAAATACGGTGTTCGGTTGCATAGTAAGTGGGAGTGTTTACGATTGTAACGAGCAGGAACAAATACATTGTGGGTTAATTACTGAAACAGATTTAAATTTCGAAATGAAAAAATTTTGGGAAATTGAAAGAGTAGAAGAAAGTACACCATTGAGAAATACAGAAGAATTAGCATGCGACACCCACTTTATAAACACACATCAGAGAGATATAACGGGCAAATTCATAGTACAAATGCCGTTGAAAAAAGATCCTAGTTCTTTGGGAGAATCAAAACAATTTGCGGAAAATAGATTAAATTCACTTTGGAATAGGCTAGTCAAAAATCCAAATCTTTTAGAGTTATATTGCGCATTTATGGCAGAGTATAGAGAGTTAGGCCATATGGAGGAAGTAGAGAAAACAGATGAGCCAATACATGCGAATTATCTACCTCATCATGCTGTTTATCGCCCAGATAAAAGTTCTACAAAATTGAGAGTTGTCTTTAATGGTTCACATGCAACTTCATCCGGAGAATCCCTAAATTCCATACAGCTGAATGGAGGTGTCATTCAAGATGATTTGTTTAGCATAATAATTAGATTTCGTACACACCGCTATGCATTTACAGCAGATGTAAAAATGATGTATCGCATGATACTTATCGATAAAAGTCAACGTGATTTACAGCGCATAGTTTGGAAAGATTCTGTAAATGGTGAGATGAAATATTACAGACTATGTACAGTCACATATGGCACAACTAGTGCCCCTTATTTAGCCATGCGCTGCCTTAAACAGCTTGGTATAGATGGTGAATCTCAATTTCCGTATGCCTCTGGTGTGGTACAATCAGACTTTTACATGGACGATGTCCTGACTGGAGCAGCTGACCTAAAATCGGCTAAGAGACTGCAAATTGAGCTTATTCAACTATTAAATACGTGTGGCATGAACTTACATAAATGGTTTAGTAACCATCCAGAATTAATGGAGCCAGCCTTTAAAAATGAGAATTACACTTTTGAAAATATGAGTGAAACTAAGGCACTAGGACTTTGCTGGAATTCCAATGATGATACTTTTACTTTTAGTGTATCATTCAGTGAGCAAACCAAGGTAACTAAAAGAAGTGTGCTGTCAAATATTGCTCGCATTTTCGACCCCTTGGGTCTACTTGGACCAGTTGTGACGAAAGCAAAAATTTTCCTACAAAGACTGTGGAGACTGCAAATTGATTGGGATGAAAATCTCCCTACAGCTGAGCTTGATGATTGGTTGCAGTTTTTAGAATCATTAAGAGCCATCAATAATATAAGTGCTGTTAGATACATTTTTACAAATAATCCAGTGCAAATTAAAATTTGTGGCTTTTCAGATGCTTCGGAGAAAGCCTACGGTGTGGCATTGTATGCTGTGTCTTCAAATTCTTCAGGAGAGCAAATTTCTCAGTTGCTTTGCAGTAAAAGTCGAGTTGCACCAATCAAAACAATCACTATTCCTCGCTTGGAGCTCTGTGGTGCAGTTTTATTAGCCAAATTGATGAATAAGATTGCCAAAACCTTAAAAGTTCCTAAAGAATCTGTTTACTATTATTAAGATAGTACTATTGTATTATGTTGGATTCGAAAACAGCCGTGTGACTTAAAAACCTTTGTGTCATCACGTGTGGCTACGATTCAGAATCTTTCTGATATCAGTCATTGGGGACATGTGGCTTCTTCTGATAATCCTGCTGATCTTGTGTCACGAGGTGTAGATCCAGACAAACTTTTCCAGAGTAACTTATGGTGGAAGGGTCCACTATTCCTAACCCAACAAATTGAACCTTCTTTAAATACTGTCGAACTTGAGCAAAATGATAATGATCTATACAGAAGTGAACTTAAAAAGACTTTTTCAGAGACTTCACTTTTAATATCAGACTGTTCATCTTTTATTGATTATTTTTTGCAATTGAGTAATAATTATGCTAAATTAATAAGAATTCTTAGCTATGTTTTCAGGTTCATTCAGAATGTCAAAAAGCCAAAAGAAAGGTATTTAGGTAAGTTAACATCTGATGAATTGAAGAAAGCTGAGCAGTTTATCATAAAATCTGTTCAAGAAAAAGAGTTCAGTTCTGAATTCACATTGTTATCTAAGGGTAAGGAGTTACCAAAAAATAGTAGATTACTTTCATTAAATCCTTTCTTGGATAAAAATAATTTAATCAGAGTTGGAGGTCGTCTCCAAAATAGCACGGTAAATTATGCCCAAAAACACCCAATTGTACTGCCCTCTAAACACAAATTAACAGAATTAATTATCGAGTTTTATCACAAAAAATATCTACATATAGGACCACAAAATTTACTTTATTGTGTTCGAAGAGAATTTTGGCCTTTAAACGGTAGGGCTATTTGTAGAAAAATTGTACATAAATGTATTACATGCTTTAGGGCCAAACCTAAATTATTAGAGCAAATTATGGGCGAGCTCCCAAAAGAAAGAATAAATGTAGACTTTGTTTTTAATTGCACAGGAACTGATTTCTGTGGTCCATTTTTGATTAGATATAGAGGTCAACGTAAAGGTATTTATCATAAAGTTTATGTTTGTATTTTTATTTGTATGGTAACAAAGGCAGTGCATTTGGAATTAGTCAATGATTTAACATCTGAGGCTTTTATTGCAACATTAAAGAGGTTTTTTGCCAGACGAGGCAAACCTCGAAAAATTTTCAGTGATAATGCAGGCAATTTTGTGAAGACTAATGTAGAGCTTAAAAGGTTGCATGAATTGGTAAACAAACCAGACCAGAACCTTACTAATTACTTGATATCTGAAGGTATTGCTTGGGAATTTATTCCCCCTAAAGCTCCAAATTTTGGAGGTTTATGGGAATCGGGAGTCAAGTCCTTCAAGTATCACTTTAAACGTGTTGTGGGCAACTCTAAATTAACTTATGAAGAAATGTTAACTATAATTGTCCAAATTGAAGGTATCTTAAATTCGCGCCCGCTTACTCCCTTGAGTACAGATATTGATGACTTGGAGGTCTTGACCCCGGGACATTTTCTTATTGGTCGCCCACTTAATGCCATTGCTGAATCTGACCTGAGTAATATTGAAGATAATAGACTAAACTTATGGCAAAAGACCACTAAAATGGTTCAGACCATATGGAAAAAGTGGAAAAATAGTTATTTAAGTACATTGCAGCAAAGGCATAAGTGGATGATATCAAAAAACAACCTCAAAATAGGAGATATGGTTGTAATAAAGGAAGATGATCTTCCAGTGTCTAAATGGTTATTAGGGAGAATTGTAGAAGTATTTTTTGGTAATGATAATAGAATAAGAGTTGTGAATATAAAAACCCCAAATGGAATATATAAAAGAGCAGTATCCAAAATTGCTGCATTACCTCTTGAAAAGTAATTCAGTTTTTAAAAGAAAATGCTCATTATTGTAAAATTTCTTTATTTATTTATTATGTATTATGTAAAATTTTTTAAATATTTGCTTAAATTTAACTTAACTGTGACTCATTTATATTGTGTTTAATTGTATTGTTATTTATATTTTTTACAATGGTTGTAATTGCAGTGTTTTAGTTTGAAACCCCCCTCGGAGGTTTCAAGAGGGGCGGTATGTTTGATAAAATGCTATTTAATTTTCTACTGACTTTGTCACCTAGCAACCAAGATGTACCTAATTATTTTAAAATGTAAAAAGTTTTCTGTGCAAACGATTTTTTGTGATAAATGAATTTATCTGTTTAATTCTTCTGCTTTTACCTAAGCTGTGTGAAACAATATTCTTTTTGTTTTGAGTTTGATTAGAATGTTTTTTATGAGTTGTGTGAAAAAATGTTACGGTTTTTATTGGAGTTGTGTTTTGTGAAATTATTAATGTTCGAAAGAACTTGAGTTGAGTTTACTCATCAGAATAAACTGTTTAAAGTGAGAGATGCGTATTTAATTTTGAGTTGAGTAAAACATTAAAAAATAAACTTTCGAACAAATTGAATTCTTCAGTATTTAACGCTTAAACTTATTCAATTTTACGACAAAGTATAACAGAAAAATCTAATTTTGGGAATGCTGTATTGTTGTAAAATAAAGTGCAACAATGGGAACTGTAATTAGAGTGTCTTTACATATTACTGTTCATATTTATGTTAATTCTTTTTTTATATTTTTATATTGTTGCGCTTATCAATAAACAGTCATATTGTTGCATTTAACGTTATAACTTATTCAATTTTACGACAATATATAACAGATAAATCTGATTTTTGGAATGCTGTATTGTTGTAAAATAATGTTCAACAATGGAAACTGTAATTACAGTGATTTACACATTGCAGTTCATATTTATATTCAAGATTTGCTTACACAGGGCCGTAACTACCGCCGGGGCAGTCGGGGCACTGCCCCGGGGCCCCCAAGCCTGAGGGGCCCCAAACTGATGGTTAAAAAACTATTGATTTTAGTTTCTAGTCTAAGTTCCTATAAAATGCCCAGCACATACCTAAAAGTTAGTAATTAAAAAAATCTAAGTGCTAGAATAGATGGCTTTGCATGGCCACCAATACACTCCTTACGCTTCGCATGCAAAAAGAGTTCTACAGCAGACAGCAAAATGTCGAGTCGAATGTGTCATGTCGCGCCAGCATGTTTGCTGACCCCACCGAAGCTAGTATAAGGAAGAAAATATGGACTTCTAATCTATTGAATAATATAAAAAGCATCTAAAAAATTCAAAAAAATCTTTTTTCTTATCCATACTAATAAGTTAACAAAACGCTCTGTTTGTGTATGTCTGCGTATGTAAATGTGTGTGAGTGTGTGACTGCGATGGTTAGCAAAATCTATCGCACGTAGAAGTCAGAAATTTTAGGTGAAGATAGTCCAAGACAGGTCCTGATGCACCTGAGGCTCAGATTTTTAATATTTTAAGAGCCAAGGCCCTGGGCCCCTTACAATTTTTAAGCGCCAAATTGTTAATAGCTTGACTCCTTTTTATCTAATCTTTTTCCGTTTTGAGGTACCTTTCACCTTTTAGATATTTTCGCCTTTTTATTTTTCAGTTATGACCCCGGACTCTTGGGGCCCGTTTAGGGCCCCTTTTAGTCGTTGTGACAGTAAATTGTTAATAAATTGCTTCCATTAATTTCGATCTTCATTTTTGGGATACCTGTTCCATTTAGATATTTTCAAATTTTTACATACCAAATAAGACATTGCCCCCCCCCCTTGATATTCATAGGGCCGACCCAGGGCCCCTTGATCTTTTTGTGAGCTAAATATTTTTCACTTCCTAAATTTCACACCTTCTTAGTGCAAAATTTTAAAGTTGAATCTTGGACTATTATATCAGGACCAACACTCTGATATTTTCAACAAGTGGTAATGGTTCAATGTTAAACATATTTCATTTCCTATATTTCTGATCTTTTTAGTGCAAAATTTTAAAGTTGCCTGGGACTCTTCTTTCAGGACCAATCCAGGAAACCTGATGTTTTTATTCGGACCCTAGGGCCTCTTTTTAAACATTTGCCCAATCAATTGGTGCATTCAAAAAATTAATCATTCCAAAGAATAGTTCCTACTATATGCTTAATTTTGACTAATTAAAGATCTAAAGCGCTATGTACTAAAATATTTTAACATGGTTTTATACTCGGGCCCTGATTTTAACTGTCAGTTGGACCCTACGGGGCCTTATATTATAGCTCTCTTAAAAATGGTCCAATTCACTATCTTTTTTTTTCTAACTACATTTTATGTCCTCTACCTATTACATGAACAACAAAAGAATTTCTCAAACTTCAGCTACCATTAATTTTGTTTGTCAATTGCTTTCTTGAGGCCCTTGTTGCAGCTTTTTTAAACATGAATCAAATTGCTTTCAATTTTATTTAACATAGTTATAGCGTCTTTCCATCATTTTAATAACTACAAAAAATATCTTTATACCCAACTACATGCAAAAAAAAAAAAAAAAAAAAAAAAAAAAAAAAAAAAAAAATCCTGGCCTTTTGGGGCCCGTTGAAGTTTTTGTAATAATACATTGTTAGTAAATTGTTTTCTTTTAATCCAATCTTCATTTTTAGGATTCTTTATTCATTTAGATATTTTAATGTTTTGACATTCCATTTAAGACACTTTGGCCTCCTGTGGGATCATAGGACTCAGTCTAGGGCCCCTGAATATTTTTTG
The DNA here is from genome assembly GCA_964019185.1 of Maratus speculifer. Taxonomy (NCBI): domain Eukaryota; kingdom Metazoa; phylum Arthropoda; class Arachnida; order Araneae; family Salticidae; genus Maratus; species Maratus speculifer. The sequence continues at coordinate 1,404,813 of CAXHSM010000848.1, forward strand.
AGACAAACATAGTTCACTCTTTAAATTTCTCCCCTTCTCAGTCCAAAATTTTTAAATTTGAGTCTTGGACTCTTTTTTTTTCAGGAACAAGATTCTCATATTTTCATCCGCGGCTAGGACCCTTTTTTTAAACATTTTCCAAATCAATTTGTGCATTTCGATAAAATCTATATTATAAAGGCCAAACGTATCTGTGCGTAACGCATACGTCATTTTGTGAATGGCATGCAATTCGGTTTGGCAATTTTCGGTACAACAAATTTTATACTTCTAAATATCGCAGATTTTCAATTTTTACTTCGTCTTATTGAGAAAAAAATGTACTTTTAAATGAAATTTGTTTGAAAGCTGTATCTCAATTTGTTTAAGAGTTATTAGTTTTTTTATATATTTTAGTATGAATTTTGTAATTGTGGCAACAAAAATACGCCATTTTCTCTTAAAATTGATAAAAATTGAAATAAAAATATCATGTCAAAAGAAATCGTCTGATATAAAATCCGATGAATTTTGGTTTAATTGCGTTTTTTATTCATCAGTTAAATGCTTTTTTAGTTTATTGCAAACTTAATTTACAAAAAAGATACAACACATTCTCTTTAAAAAAATATATTTTAAATAATATTCGAGTGACTTCGCCGCATTTTCTCAGTTCGTATCGGAAAGCTAAATGAGAGCAATTTTATTATATTTTCCAAATTTTGAAAAAAAAAAAAAAAAAAAAAAAAAAAAAACAAATGAATGATTTCTGATAAAACATGGAGCTATTTTAAATAAAGAAGTGAAGATTTGTGAATCATAAGATATCCGATTTGTTTCGCCGACTGTCTTGAATATTGTTTTTCTGCGGTTGTGTAATATTCCGTCCTAATGACGTCATATGCACACTTTGCAATAAATGATGTTTTAGACCGGATCCGTAAAAGTAGAATGCTTTTAGCGGATGCAAATAAGGTTTTTTATATAAAAAAGCAAGTGATTTTAAAATGATCAAGTTAATATAATATGAGAAGTGCGCATGTAAATTTTGAAACGATGAAAATAATGGCGGATTTAGATTTCACATGGGAATTCAATGATCATGCCAATTAGAAATATAATTTTTTTTCATTCACTTTATACCAAACATAAGAGCCTCAACTGTTAATTTCATCAGAATAACTGACCTGTGTTATACTCTGCTGATTACATATGCGATTAAATTTTAATAGTTTGGACAGCTGAGTTCTATAGAAAGTTTTTTTTGTTTGTTTGTTTGTTTAGCTTAAAATAACATTCGTTTGAGAGCTAGACTGATCAATCTAATATGCATGTTTTACTATAGCTAATTTTGTGGGTTTATTATAAATCAATGGAACAGTTCCTTCCTAAACATTTTCTTTCGTCGAAATTCGACGGGTTCTCCCTCGTATTATTAAAATGAATAATTCATACCCTATGATTAATTTTGACTAATTGTAGATCTAAAGAGCTAAGTACTAAGATATTTTAACATGTTTTTTTGTTAGGACCCTCTTTTTAACTGACAGTTTTGCTGTTTGGGCCATTATTATAAATTCCTTTAAAATGGTTCAATTAACTCGCTTTTTTTAAACAACTTCTTAAATCCATCAACTACTAAGAAACCATCATAGTCTATCTACCACTAATTTTGAATATTAATCGCGTTCTTGGGGCCGTTGGTGCAATTTCTTTAAAAATGATCTGGATTGCTTGCAAGTTTCTTTCACATTGCTTTAGCTTCCTCCCATTACTTTAATAACTACAAAAAATATTTTATACCCAACTACATGCGAAATAAGTTCCTGGCCCTTGAAGAATTTTGTACCATAAATTGCTATTAAACTGCCCTCTCTTAATCCAATCTTCATTTTTGGAACTATTTTTTCACTTAGTTATTCCCATGTTCTTGCATTCCATTTAAAAGCCTGAGACTCCCTATGGTCTCGGCTCAGGCACCTTGAAATTTTTGTTCTTCATGCATATTTCACCCACTTATCAAACCTTCTCAATGCATAAATTTAAAGTTGAATTTTGGACTCTTATTTCAGAACCTACACCCTGATTATATTAATTTTTTAAACACGATTATTCAATCGGTAAATTAATTATAATAGAAGTAATTTTTCCATTTTTGAATTTTGGGTGAAAAAAGTCCGGGCCAGGTTTCGAACCAGGGATGATTGGCTGAAGCCGCCAATGCTCTACCAACTGAGCTATCCCGGACACGAACACTGAAGGACTATTTCATCCAATTAACCTCAACAATCACTTTATCTGGTCTGATACTTTGGATAAGTGATCGTTGAGGTTAATTGGGTGAAATAGTCCTCCAGTGTTCGTGTCCGGGATAGCTCAGTTGGTAGAGCATTGGCGGCTTCAGCCAATACATCCCTGGTTCGAATCCTGGCCCAGACTTTTTTCACCCAAAATTCAAAAATGGAAAAATTACATCTGTTATAATTAATTTACCGATTGAATAATCGTATTTAAAAAATTAATCTAATGTAATTTCGTATGAAGCAATTTTCTGCAGTTCCATATATTGACCTTCGATTTATTCTGTGAAGTGATCCAGAGTATCAGGCAAGATAAAGTGATCGTTTAGGTTAATTGTGTGAAATAGTCCTCCAGTGTTCGTGTCCGGGATAGCTCAATTGGTAGAGTATTGACGGCTTCAGCCAATACATCCCTGGTTCGAATCCTGGACCGGACTTTTTTCACTCAAAATTCAAAAATGGAAAAATTACATCTGTTATAATTAATTTACCGATTGAATAATCGTGTTTAAAAAATTAATCTAATGTAATTTCGTATGAAGCGATTTTCTGCAGTCCCATATATTGACCTTCGATTTATTCTGTGGAGCTAATCCAGAATATCAGACCAGATAAAGTGATCTTTGAGGTTAATTGGGTGAAATAGTCCTCCAGTGTTCGTGTCCGCGATAGCTCAGTTGGTAGAGCATTGGCGGCTTCAGCCGATACATCCCTGGTTCGAATCCTGGCCCGGACTTTTTTCACCTAAAATTCAAAAATGGAAAAATTACATCTGCTACACCCTGATGTTTTTATTTATGTCCAAAGGACTTTTTTAAAGCATTTACTCATTTTTTATGCATTTCTTTAAAATATTATTTAACGAATAATTCATATCCTATGCTTAATTTTGACTAATTGTAGATCTAAAGTGTTAATTGTTTGCTTAAGGTTATCATAACGGGTCCCGGGCAATGCCGGACGGGCCAGCTAGTCTATTAATAAATACATAAAATCGAAAAAAAAAATTATCACAATCCATCTTTTAAAAGGTTTTTAAACAGAAACGCATGATTAAGTTACATATACTTAAAAATGAACCTAAATAAAATGCTCTTTAAAGTATTCAACCAATCAGAAGTCCGTATTTTCTTCCCTGTGATAACTTCAGTGAGATCGGCAAAAATGGCGTCGCCGCCAAGTGCCTGCCGAGTAGTGCCCAATTCTACATTTTTTAGTCATTTTTGGGCTTATCATACTATGTACATTTAAACAGCGGTGTGCGAGAAAAGAAACTATGCCCGGGGTAAAGTTTCAATTTGCCCTACCTGGGCCCCCCCCCCCGGAGGTTTTGCCCCGGGGCCCCCAAGTTTATAGTTACGGCCCTGTGCTTACACTTTTATATTGTTGCATTTATCAATACATAGACATATTGTTGCATTTAACGCTTTAACCTATTCAATTTTACGACAATGTATAACAGAAAAATCTAATTTTGGGAATGCTGTATTGTTGTAAAATAAAGTTTAACAATGGGAACTGTAATTAGAGTGTCTTTACATATTACAGTTCACATTTGTATTCATTCTTTGTTTATATTTTTATATTGTTGCGCTTATCAATAAACAGTCATATTGTTGCATTTAACGCTAAAACTTATTCATTTTTACGACAAAGTATAACAGAAAAATCTGATTTTGGGAATGCTGTATTGTTGTAAAATGAATTTCAACAATGGGAACTGTAATTAGAGTGTCTTTACTTATTACAGTTCATAATTGTATTCATTCTTTGTGTACATTTTTTTATTGTTGCGCTTATTAATAAACAGTCATATTGTTGCATTTAACGCTATAACTTATTCAATTTTACGACAATGTATAACAGATAAATCTGATTTTTGGAATTCTGTTTTGCTGTAAAATAATGTTCAACAATGGAAACTGTAATTACAGTGATTTACACATTGCAATTCTGTAATGACGAATCGTCACAACATTGTTAGAATAAATATGTACATATAAAAAATGATTTGCACAACTAAAGCGAAATTACATAAATATTTGTATAAAAAAAAGAATCATTAATTCAAGTAAAGTTTTAAATTTATTTTATTCACCAATATCCATTTTAAGTTCGTTTCATTCTTTCAGGTAGTAATAATAACTTTAGTTTTCAGGAAAAGATGAAGGCTATTATTTTTGTAATTAAAGCTATAAACTTTATGACTCTAGAACGTTCGGTGCGAACGAACGGTTGTAACAAGGAACACCCAAGTGAAATTTCAATTGCTCACCATAAAAACGTCAGATGATGATAATAGCAAAGTTGTAAAAATCCCAGACTTTCTCCAACTTTGACATTACGCGCAGGAGTCAACAATAACAGATTTTACAGTCGTGAACGCCCACAGGAGGGAGGACTCGGACAGGGGTCTGATGAGTTTCTGCAACCCGTGGGAAGAAAAAAAAAGTTTTTTCTTGTGGCCGAAATGGGTGAACCTCCAACGTGGACAAGGGACCGATGAGAAGTGAAAGGGCAATTGCCCCAATGAAAACGTTTGCAAGTAAACCAATAATATAAAGAAAAGGCATTGGAAGTAATCAAAGAAAAAAAGAACTACTTCAGAAGTTAGAAGTTAGCAGATTCGGAAGGTATTTTGTTCTCCCAGTATGTTGTCATGAAGAAAGGACTCCGAAAAGAACTCATTCCACTCCGATGCGGATGTCTAAACGTTTTTTTTGGACTTGGTAAAAAAAAAGAATATGGAGTTTGCAAATGGACAATTATGACTCGTGCGACTTCAGATGCGATGTACGAAATTGCTGTGAACATTTTTTAATTACTGCCATGCACTATAATGGACAATTATGACTCGTGCGACTTCAGATGCGATGTACGAAATTGCTGTGAACATTTTTTAATTACTGCCATGCATTATAATGGACAATTATGACTCGTGCGACTTCAGATGTGATGTATGAGACTGCTGTGAACATTTTAATTACTGCCATGCATTTTAACGGACAGTTATGAATTACGAGACTTCAATTGTGCTGTGTGAGAGTGCTACAAGTTATTTGTTTCGACAGACCTTATGTGGATTTAGCTGCACGCTGTTCAACAATGGTGAGCAATTTAATCTTACTCTTGTGGTTTTTACCTTTTTTTAGAAATTATCTTTTAGCCGATTTTATACATATATATAAAGAGAAATTCCTTTAATATGGAAATTAAATTTTTTTCTTGAAATTTAAATAAGGAATGAAAAAAATAAAATAAAATAAGGTAAAATAAAATAAAATAAAATAAAATAAAAGAAGAAAAGTGAATAATAGGGAAAACTTAGGCTATGCCTTTTTAGTTGTGCTGTGAGAAAATTCTTTAGGTTTATGATAACATAAAACTTAAAAAAAAAATTTTATGAAATGAATACATTTTAGAGTGATGTTATTTCATTGTGTTGCTAATTATGAAATTGATATTTTTGAATGGTATTTTATTATTGTATTCTGAATATAATTTGTTGTTTTAAAATAAATATTGGTATGTACATAGATATCCTTGTTTTCTTTGATATTTTCTTTTCTTTATTTCTCTTTATGTAATTTAATAGATGCAGATTCTTCATCAATAAAATTAATTTCTTTTGGAAGACAGTTATTGTTTACATTCATATTATCTCTTTAAAATCCTGATTTGAAAATTTTAACGTTAAATAAGTTTGAGTCTGAGCTATTGCGATTCTCCTTTATTTAAATTAATGATAAGTTTACAAGAAAAAATTTTTTTGGTAATTTCCAGTACAATCTTTCACAACGCGGATTGGGATATTATCTTAATATTACTTTATTTACACTAACCACTATCTTTCGCGTACCGTGTAATGCGGTGTAATTTTCCTCACCACAAGTTCATATTTATATTCAAGATTTGCTTCACTTTTATATTGTTGCATTTATCAATACATAGACATATTGTTGCATTTAACGCTGTAACGTATTCAATTTTACGACAATGTATAACAGAAAAATCTAATTTTGGGAATGCTGTATTGTTGTAAAATAATGTTCAACAATGGGAACTGTAATTAGAGTGTCTTTACATTTTACAGTTCATATTATAATCATTCTTTGTTTACATTTTTATATTGTTGTCCTTATCAATATACAGCCATATTGTTGTATTTAGCAATATAACTTGTTCAATTTTACGACAATGTATAACAGAAAAATCTAATTTGGGGAATGCAGTAATGTTGTAAAATAAAATTCAACAATGGAAACTGCAATTAGAGTGATTTACAGATTCTTGTTCATATTTATATTCAAGCTTTGCTTACATTTTATATTGTTGCACTTATCGATAAATAGTCATATTGTTGTATTTAGCGCTTTAACTTATTCAATTTTACGACAAAGTATAACGGAAAAATCTAATTTTGAGAATGCTCTATTGTTGTAAATTAAAGTTCAAAAATGGGAACTTTAAATGAGTGTCTTTACATTTTACAGTTCATATTTGTATTCATTCTTTGTTTATATTTCTATATTGTTGCGCTTATCAATAAACAGTCATAATGTTGCATTAAACGCTATAACTTATTCAATTTTACAACAATGTATAACAGAAAAATCTAATATTGGGAATGCTATATTGTTGTAAAATAAAGTTCAACAATGGGAACTGTATTTAGAGTGTCTTTACATATTACAGTTCATGTTTATAATCATTCTTTGTTTACATTTTTATATTGTTGCCCTTATCTATATACAGTCATATTTTTGTATTTAACGCTATAACTTATTCAATTTTACGACAATGTATAACAGAAAAATCTAATTTGGGTAATGCAGTATTGTTGTAAAATAAAGTTCAACAATGGAAACTGCAATTAGGGTGATTTACAGATTCATGTTCATATTTGTATTATAGCTTTGCTTACATTTTATATTGTTGCATATATCAATACATATTCATATTGTTGTATTTAACGCTTAAACTTATTCAAATTTACGACAACGTATAACAGAAAAATGTAATCTTGGGAATGCTATATTGTTGTAAAATAAAGTTCAACAATGGGAACTTTAAATTCGAGTGGCTTTGCATATTACAGTTCATATTTATATTCAGGCTTTGTTTAAAATTTTATATTGTTGCACTTATCAATATACAGTCATATTGTTGCATTTAACACTGTAACTTAATAAATTTTACGACAATGTATAACAGAAAAATATAATTTTGTGAATGCTGTATTGTTGTAAAATAAAGTTCAACAACGAGAACTGTAATTAGAGTGTCTTTACTTATTGCAGTTCATATTTGAATTCATTCTTTGTGTATATTTTTATATTGTTGCGCTCATCAATAAACAGTCATATTGTTGCATTTAACGCTATAACTTATTCAATTTTACGACAGTGTATAACAGAAAATTCTGATTTTGGGAATGCTGTATTGTTGAACAATAAATTTCAACAATGGAAACTGTAATTACAGTGATTGACAGATTGCAGTGAACGAACGGTTGTAACAAGGAACACCCAAGTGAAATTTCAATTGCTCACCATGAAAACGTCAGATAATGATAATAGCAAAGTTGTAAAAATCCCAGACTTTCTCCAACTTTGACATTACGCGCAGGAGTCAACAATAACAGATTTTACAGTCGTGAACGCCCACAGGAGGGAGGACTCGGATGAGTTTCTGCAACCCGTGGGAAGAAAACAAAAGTTTTTTTCTTGTGGCCGAAATGGGTGAACCTCCTACGTGGACAAGGGACCGATGAGAAGTGAAAGGGCAATTGCCCCAATGAAAACGTTTTCAAGTAAACCAATAATATAAAGAAAAGGCATTGGAAGTAATCAAAGAAAAAAATGAACTACCTCAGAAGTTAGAAGTTAGCAGATTCGGAAGGTATTTTGTTCTCCCAGTATGTTGTCATGAAGAAAGGACTCCGAAAAGAAATCATTCCACTCCGATGCGGATGTCTAAGTGTTTTTTTTGGACTTGGTAAAAAAAAACAAAAATATGGAGTTTGCAAATGGACAATTATGACTCGTGCGACTTCAGATGTGATGTACGAGATTGCTGTGAACATTTTTAATTACTGCCATGCATTATAATGGACAATTATGACTCGTGCGACTTCAGATGCGATGTACAAAATTGCTGTGAACATTTTTTAATTACTGCCATGCACTATAATGGACAATTATGACTCGTGCGACTTCAGATGCGATGTACGAAATTGCTGTGAACATTTTTTAATTACTGCCATGCATTATAATGGACAATTATGACTCGTGCGACTTCAGATGTGATGTATGAGACTGCTGTGAACATTTTAATTACTGCCATGCATTTTAACGGACAGTTATGAATTACGAGACTTCAATTGTGCTGTGTGAGAGTGCTACAAGTTGTTTGTTTCGACAGACCTTATGTGGATTTAGCTGCCAGCTGTTCAACAATGGTGAGCAATTTAATCTTACTCTTGTGGTTTTTACCTTTTTTTAGAAATTATCTTTTAGCCGATTTTATACATATATATAAAGAGAAATTCCTTTAATATGGAAATTAAATTTTTTTCTTGAAATTTAAATAAGGAATGAAAAAAATAAAATAAAATAAAGTAAAATAAAATAAAATAAAATAAAATAAAAGAAGAAAAGTGAATAATAGGGAAAACTTAGGCTATGCCTTTTTAGTTGTGCTGTGAGAAAATTCTGTAGGTTTATGATAACATAAAACTTAAAAAAAAATTATTATGAAATGAATACATTTTAGAGTGGTGTTATTTCATTGTGTTGCTAATTATGAAATTGATATTTTTGAATGGTATTTTATTATTGAATTCTGAATATAATTTGTTGTTTTAAAATAAATATTGGTATGTACATAGATATCCTTGTTTTCTTTGATATTTTCTTTTCTTTATTTCTCTTTATGTAATTTAATAGCTGCAGATTCTTCATCAATAAAATTAATTTCTTTTGGAAGACAGTTATTGTTTACATTCATATTGTTACGAAATTTGTAAATAGTTAGTGTTTGTACTGTAAAATAATGTAAATAATCTTATTAAGCTCCATTCCTTTACTAATATTAGTTTTTGTTACATTGTCTCTGTTATCAAGCAAACTTGTCCATTATTTTCAGTGTATGTCTATGGCAGATTGGCGAAATAATGAAGATATCGCCAAGTTGGCGTCACTTTTGGCGACTAATTTTGGTCGCAAAATTTGGCGATATATCGCCAAGTTGGCGACAAACTTGGCGATTGTTGGCGATGGTAACCCTTCCCTATTTATGGTAACCCCCCCTTAGGTCTACTGATACATTGTTTGTTGTTCCGTGGTTTTCCAGGTTTTTCTAGAAATTTCTAGCACATGCTACGAGACTATATATAAGGAGAGCGATACGAGCTGTTGTTGTTATTATTTACCAGTCAGTCATTGAGTGAACAAGGCGTAAGCAAGTTTGCTTGATGTATTGAGTTTTATCTACGTTGTTTTGAATGTGATATAGTGTTGAGACATTGTATAAAGAGTCTCTGCGACCTATATTTGTACTTGTTCGATAGATTTAAACAGTTATTTTGGAATATCTTGTAATATTTGTGAGTTTCGAAGACTCTGTTGTTCTGAAGATCTGTAAATAAACTATTTTCTACCTTTGTAAGAGAAAAGAGTTTGAAGTTGTCTAACCATAAGATCGAAAGAAACCTATATACGCTGAAACATTTGGTGTCAGGAGTCGGGATCTTAAGGCGAAAACAAGAACAATGGATGGTCAACTGAAAGAACTGTTAGAAGCTATTAATGGAATAAAGGCAGAATTGACGAAAGGCCAAGAAGAGTTGGCGGAAAAAATGAATAAAGGCCAAGAAGAGTTGGCGGGAAAAATGAATAAAGGCCAAGAAAAGTTGGCGGAAAAGATGAACAAATGCCAAGAAGATGTGACTGAAAAGATTAATAAAGGCCAAGAAGAAATGAAGAAAACTTTAGAAGAAAAGTTCTCGTCGGTAGAGAGAAGAATAGGCTCGGTAGAAGAGAAAATAGAGGAAGTAGAAGAGAAAATTCAGAATGAAGTTAGTAATGTTGAACAGAAAATGGAACGGAAAATGGCAGAAGTAGAAGAGAAAATTCAGAATGAAGTTTGTAACGTTGAAGAGAAAATCAATAACGTTGAAGAGAAAATCAGTAACGTTGAAGAGAAAATACTAGGTGAAGTAGATGAAAAGCTAAATAAAAAAGTACAAGATCTTGAGAAGAAACTTTCAGCGTCTAGTGGTCATTATGAAGAATTTAGGAATCCGCCTGCTTCTCCCGTGCACATTAAGCTGTCGACATACGATGGAAAGAGTTCCTGGCAAGTTTACAAGACCCAATTCACCATTGTAGCTGAAGCGAACAAATGGAGTGACGAGGTGAAAGCTTGTCAACTGGCAGCATCTTTAAGAGGAGAAGCCGCCGACGTGCTGCAGACATTTCCCGATATGACGCAACTCAATTTTGAGACTCTAAGTTGTGCACTTGAAATGAGATTCGGCGAAAAATTCTTCAAGGATTATACGAGAATACAAATGAAGAGCCGCCATCAAAAATCGAGTGAAACCCTTCAAGAGTTTGCCTCGGAAATTGAACGGCTTGCAAATTTAGCATTCATTGACTGTCCAACAAATGTACGGGAAATGCTGTCACTGCAATATTTTTTAGACGGAATAAAAGATCCAGAAGTGCAGAGAGCGGTACGAATGGCAGATGTACAGGATTTAAAGGCTGCATTACTATATGCCTTAAAGTTGGAAGCAGCTACACAAGCCAGCCGAAGAGATCGTCATTCAGTCCGAGGGGCAACGGTGAACAAAAGCTTAGACACTGAGAACGACGTCTTGAAAGAAATTAGGAAAATAAATCAAGAAATTGAAGCTTTAAAATACGGAAGAACAAGTTCAAGAAGACAGAATTTCACGTGCTGGAGATGCGGTGATACAGGACATCTCCGAAGAAATTGCCCCAAAATCCACGAACGTGAGATAAATTCAAACAGTCAGCAGGGAAACTAAATTTTGGCCATCTCGCGGGGCGGAGGTTGCCAGAGAATGAAAAGCCCCACCTGAAGATCCTCCAGATATCAAAAATGAGCGGCGGTGATAACGAATTATATGTGATAGGCTTTATTAACGGAATTCAGTGCCGTATGATTGTCGATACAGGAGCCAATGTGACAATAATAAGAGAAGATTTGGCTCGAAAATTGAAATGTAAACTCATCTGGACTCCACCATGCGTTACCCTGCAAACTGTGACGGGCGACAAGATAGGCATATATGGAAAGGCCAATTTAACTATCAACTTTGGAGGAACGAAATATTACCATACGGCATATGTGGCTGACATAACAGATCCTTGCTTAATCGGACTAGATTTTCTGAAGAAGTTTGACTTCAGACTTGATTTCAAAAATAACAAAATGATCTCAAAAATTGAAGAAATAAGTCTTTTTGGATTAAATAACGAAATTGAATGTAAACAAATAGTAATAGCCAAAGAAGACATTAATCTAGATGCAAGAACAGAATGTTTGGTTCCTGCTGTAATTAAAAATAAAACTAATTATCGATTTGGCCATATAGATTATCCAGAAGACAATAGTACACAAGCAGGAGTATTGGAGGCTTCTTCTGTGGTACACCTCTCGAAAAAGACCATTCCAGTCAGAATTGCTAACATCAGTGATAAGACGAGGACTATCAAGAAAGGAGAGGTGATAGCGTCATGTGCTCCTGTGACGTACATAAGTCAAAATTCCAGTCACTCTGAGAAATCTTCAGATAATTTAGTCAAGGATTTGTTACAAAATACAGACTTAAATCCAAAACAGTTGGAAGCTGCGGAAAATTTAATTTGAGAATTCCAAAGTTTACTTTCCCAAACATCTGAAGACTTTGGACGAACTAAAATGGCACAACACCGAATTGACACGGGAGATCACTCTCCTATTAAACAGCACCCTAGACGATTACCTTTTGCCAAGCAAGAAGAGGTGCAGAATTTAATTAAAGATATGGAAGAAAATGACGTCATCGAACCATCGACAAGTCCATGGGCGTCTCCCACTGTATTAGTAAGAAAGAAGGATGGTTCAACAAGATTTTGTGTAGACTACCGCCGACTGAATGACGTCACTAAAAAGGATAGTTACCCTCTACCAAGGATCGACGACACTCTCGACACACTTGCGGGCAACACTTGGTTCTCGACTCTGGATCTGAAGAGTTGTTACTGGCAGGTAGAGATCCATCCCGACGACCGCGAGAAGACTGTCTTCACAACGGGACAAGGATTATGGCAATTCAAGGTAATGCCTTTTGGTCTATGTAACGCACCTGCAACTTTCGAACGGCTTATGGAAACTGTTCTCCGGGGGCTGTCGTATGAAGCATGTCTTGTTTATTTAGATGACATCATAATCATAGGAAAATCTTTTGATGAACATCTGAACAACCTCAGGCGGGTGCTACAAAAATTAAAGGAAGCTAATTTGAAGTTAAGCCCTTCGAAGTGCAGTTTGTTTCGTAATGAAGTCGCCTACCTTGGACACATCATTTCGGTGGAAGGAGTTAGGACTGATCCGGAGAAGATATCGGCCGTGAAAAATTGGAATCGTCCAGCAGATGTTCACCAGCTTCGAAGTTTTCTAGGATTATGCACCTATTACAGGAAATTCGTCAAAGGATTCTCGATGATTGCAAGACCACTTCATAAATTAACAGAAGCCAATCAAAAATTTATGTGGACACAGGAATGTGACGCTGCTTTCGAAAAGCTTAAGGAGGCCTTGACATCCACTCCAATTCTGTCGTAACTTCAAATCGATAAACAGTTTATACTTGATACGGATGCAAGCAACGAAAGCATTGGCGCTGTACTATCCCAGGAAATCGACGGCCAGGAGCATGTTATCGCCTATTTCAGCAAGTGCTTGTCAAAGGCCGAGCGAAACTACTGCGTAACAAGAAAAGAGCTTCTTGCTGTAGTGAAAGCCATAGACCACTTTCATCACTATCTTTACGGTCGAAAGTTCCTGATCCGAACTGATCATGCTTCTCTAACTTGGCTATTGAATTTTAAGAACCCTGAAGGCCAAATAGCCAGGTGGATACAAAAGCTTCAAGAGTACGATATGGAGATACGCCATCGAAAAGGCTCATTGCATGGAAATGCAGATGCTCTCTCAAGAAGACCCTGCTCAGAGAATTGTAGATACTGCGACCGGGTTGAGAAGAAATTTAATGTCAAAGGTCCTATAGTAAGACAAGTTACAACTGGGTCTACATCATCGCAAGATCCGTGGAGTGACGAGAGCCTGCGTAAAGATCAAATTGCTGATCCTGAAATTAAGCCAATTCTAGAGCTGAAAGAGGAGTCCAACAGGAAGCCCAGCTGGCAAGACATGGCCCATTACCATCCTACGACTAAACGTTATTGGGCTCTCTGGGATTCCTTACATTTGAAGAACGGCATCTTGTACCGAAAATGGGAGTCTGACGATGGAAAGACATGTAGATGGCAACTACTACTCCCTAAGTCGAGAATTTCTATGGTCCTTCAAGAACTGCATGGAAGTCCCACAGGATGTTGTATTGTTGCGCTGATCAATAAACAGTCATATTGTTGCATTTAACGCTATAACTTATTCAATTTTACGACAGTGTATAACAGAAAATTCTGATTTTGGGAATGCTCTATTGTTGAACAATAAATTTCAACAATGGAAACTGTAATTACAGTGATTGACAGATTGCAGTTTATATTTATATTCAAGATTAGCTTACACTTTTATAATGTTGCATTTATCAATACATAGACATATTGTTTCATTTAAAGCTGTAACGTATTAAATTTTACGACAATATATAACAGAAAAATCTAATTTTGGGAATACTGTATTGTTGTAAAATAAAGTTCAACAATGGGAACTCTTAGAGTGTCTTTACACATTACAGTTCACATTTGTATTCATTCTTTGTTTATATTTTTATATTATTGCGCTTATCAATAAACAGTCATATTGTTGAATTAATTCTATAACTTATTCAATTTTACGACAATGCATAACAGAAAAATATAATTTTGGGAATGCTGTATTGTTGTAAAATAAATTTCAACAAAGGGAGCTGTAATTAGAGTGTCGTTACTTATTACAGTTCATAATTGTATCAATTCTTTGTGTATATTTTTATATTGTTGCGCTTATCAATAAACAGTCATTTTGTTGCATTTAACGCTATAACTTATTCAATTTTACGACAATGCATAACAGAAAAATCTAATTTGGTGAATGCTGTATTGCTGTAAAATAAAGTTCAACAATGGGAATTTTAATTGAGTGCCTTTATATATTACAGTTCATATTTGTATTCATTCTTCGTTTATATTTTTATATTCTTGCGCTTATCAATAAACAGTCATATTGTTGCATTTAACGCTATAACTTATTCAATTTTACGACAAAGTATAACAGAAAAATCTAATTTTGGGAATGCTCTATTGTTGTAAAATAAAGTTCAAAAATGGGAACTTTAAATGAGTGTCTTTACATTTTACAGTTCATATTTGTATTCATTCTTTGTTTATATTTCTATATTGTTGCGCTTATCAATAAACAGTCATAATGTTGCATTAAACGTTATAACTTTTTCAATTTTACAACAATGTATAACAGAAAAATCTAATATTGGGAATGCTATATTGTTGTAAAATAAAGTTCAACAATGGGAACTGTATTTAGAGTGTCTTTATATATTACAGTTCATATTTATAATCATTCTTTGTTTACATTTTTATATTGTTACCCTTATCTATATACAGTCATATTTTTGTATTTAACGCTATAACTTATTCAATTTTACGACAATGTATAACAGAAAAATCTAATTTGGGTAATGCACTATTGTTGTAAAATAAAGTTCAAAAATGGAAACTGCAATTAGGGTGATTTACAGATTCATGTTCATATTTGTATTATAGCTTTGCTTACATTTTATATTGTTGCATATATCAATACATATTCATATTGTTGTATTTAACGCTTAAACTTATTCAAATTTACGACAACGTATAACAGAAAAATGTAATCTTGGGAATGCTGTATTGTTGTAAAATAAAGTTCAACAATGGGAACTTTAAATTCGAGTGGCTTTGCATATTACAGTTCATATTTATATTCAGGTTTTGTTTAAAATTTTATATTGTTGCACTTATCAATATATAGTCATATTGTTGCATTTAACACTGTAACTTAATAAATTTTACGACAATGTATAACAGAAAAATATAATTTTGTGAATGCTGTATTGTTGTAAAATAAAGTTCAACAACGAGAACTGTAATTAGAATGTCTTTACTTATTGCAGTTCATATTTGAATTCATTCTTTGTGTATATTTTTATATTGTTGCGCTGATCAATAAACAGTCATATTGTTGCATTTAACGCTATAACTTATTCAATTTTACGATAGTGTATAACAGAAAATTCTGATTTTGGGAATGCTGTATTGTTGAACAATAAATTTCAACAATGGAAACTGTAATTACAGTGATTGACAGATTGCAGTTTATATTTATATTCAAGATTAGCTTACACTTTTATAATGTTGCATTTATCAATACATAGACATATTGTTTCATTTAAAGCTGTAACGTATTAAATTTTACGACAATATATAACAGAAAAATCTAATTTTGGGAATACTGTATTGTTGTAAAATAAAGTTCAACAATGGGAACTCTTAGAGTGTCTTTACACATTACAGTTCACATTTGTATTCATTCTTTGTTTATATTTTTATATTATTGCGCTTATCAATAAACAGTCATATTGTTGAATTAATGCTATAACTTATTCAATTTTACGACAATGCATAACAGAAAAATATAATTTTGGGAATGCTGTATTGTTGTAAAATAAATTTCAACAAAGGGAGCTGTAATTAGAGTGTCGTTACTTATTACAGTTCATAATTGTATCAATTCTTTGTGTATATTTTTATATTGTTGCGCTTATCAATAAACAGTCATTTTGTTGCATTTAACGCTATAACTTATTCAATTTTACGACAATGCATAACAGAAAAATCTAATTTGGTGAATGCTGTATTGCTGTAAAATAAAGTTCAACAATGGGAATTTTAATTGAGTGCCTTTATATATTACAGTTCATATTTGTATTCATTCTTCGTTTATATTTTTATATTCTTGCGCTTATCAATAAACAGTCATATTGTTGCATTTAACGCTATAACTTATTCAATTTTACGACAAAGTATAACAGAAAAATATAATTTTGGGAATGCTCTATTGTTGTAAAATAAAGTTCAACAATGGGAACTGTATTTAGAGTGTTTTTACATATTACAGTTCATATTTATAATCATTCTTTGTTTACATTTTTATATTGTTGCCCTTATCTATATACAGTCATATTTTTGTATTTAACGCTATAACTTATTCAATTTTACGACAATGTATAACAGAAAAATCTAATTTGGGTAATGCAGTATTGTTGTAAAATAAAGTTCAACAATGGAAACTGCAATTATGGTGATTTACAGATTCATGTTCATATTTGTATTCAAGCTTTGCTTACATTTTGTATTGTTGCATATATCAATACATATTCATATTGTTGTATTTAACGCTTAAACTTATTCAAATTTACGACAACGTATAACAGAAAAATGTAATCTTGGGAATGCTGTATTGTTGTAAAATAAAGTTCAACAATGGGAACTTTAAATTCGAGTGGCTTTACATATTACAGTTCATATTTATATTCAGGCTTTGTTTAAAATTTTATATTGTTGCACTTATCAATATACAGTCATATTGTTGCATTTAACACTGTAACTTAATAAATTTTACGACAATGTATAACAGAAAAATATAATTTTGTGAATGCTGTATTGTTGTAAAATAAAGTTCAACAACGAGAACTGTAATTAGAGTGTCTTTACGTATTGCAGTTCATATTTGAATTCATTCTTTGTGTATATTTTATATTGTTGCGCTTATCAATAAACAGTCATATTGTTGCATTTAACGCTATAACTTATTCAATTTTACGACAGTGTATAACAGAAAATTCTGATTTTGAGAATGCTGTATTGTTGAACAATAAATTTCAACAATGGAAACTGTAATTACAGTGATTGACAGATTGCAGTTTATATTTATATTCAAGATTAGCTTACACTTTTATAATGTTGCATTTATCAATACATAGACATATTGTTTCATTTAAAGCTGTAACGTATTAAATTTTACGAAAATATATAACAGAAAAATCTAATTTTGGGAATACTGTATTGTTGTAAAATAAAGTTCAACAATGGGAACTCTTAGAGTGTCTTTACACATTACAGTTCACATTTGTATTCATTCTTTGTTTATATTTTTATATTATTGCGCTTATCAATAAACAGTCATATTGTTGAATTAATGCTATAACTTATTCAATTTTACGACAATGCATAACAGAAAAATATAATTTTGGGAATGCTGTATTGTTGTAAAATAAATTTCAACAAAGGGAGCTGTAATTAGATTGTCGTTACTTATTACAGTTCATAATTGTATCAATTCTTTGTGTATATTTTTATATTGTTGCGCTTATCAATAAACAGTCATTTTGTTGCATTTAACGCTATAACTTATTCAATTTTACGACAATGCATAACAGAAAAATCTAATTTGGTGAATGCTGTATTGCTGTAAAATAAAGTTCAACAATGGGAATTTTAATTGAGTGCCTTTATATATTACAGTTCATATTTGTATTCATTCTTCGTTTATATTTTTATATTCTTGCGCTTATCAATAAACAGTCATATTGTTGCATTTAACGCTATAACTTATTCAATTTTACGACAAAGTATAACAGAAAAATCTAATTTTGGGAATGCTCTATTGTTGTAAAATAAAGTTCAAAAATGGGAACTTTAAATGAGTGTCTTTACATTTTACAGTTCATATTTGTATTCATTCTTTGTTTATATTTCTATATTGTTGCGCTTATCAATAAACAGTCATAATGTTGCATTAAACGCTATAACTTATTCAATTTTACAACAATGTATAACAGAAAAATCTAATATTGGGAATGCTATATTGTTGTAAAATAAAGTTCAACAATGGGAACTGTATTTAGAGTGTTTTTACATATTACAGTTCATATTTATAATCATTCTTTGTTTACATTTTTATATTGTTGCCCTTATCTATATACAGTCATATTTTTGTATTTAACGCTATAACTTATTCAATTTTACGACAATGTATAACAGAAAAATCTAATTTGGGTAATGCAGTATTGTTGTAAAATAAAGTTCAACAATGGAAACTGCAATTATGGTGATTTACAGATTCATGTTCATATTTGTATTCAAGCTTTGCTTACACTTTGTATTGTTGCATATATCAATACATATTCATATTGTTGTATTTAACGCTTAAACTTATTCAAATTTACGACAACGTATAACAGAAAAATGTAATCTTGGGAATGCTGTATTGTTGTAAAATAAAGTTCAACAATGGGAACTTTAAATTCGAGTGGCTTTACATATTACAGTTCATATTTATATTCAGGCTTTGTTTAAAATTTTATATTGTTGCACTTATCAATATACAGTCATATTGTTGCATTTAACACTGTAACTTAATAAATTTTACGACAATGTATAACAGAAAAATATAATTTTGTGAATGCTGTATTGTTGTAAAATAAAGTTCAACAACGAGAACTGTAATTAGAGTGTCTTTACGTATTGCAGTTCATATTTGAATTCATTCTTTGTGTATATTTTATATTGTTGCGCTTATCAATAAACAGTCATATTGTTGCATTTAACGCTATAACTTATTCAATTTTACGACAGTGTATAACAGAAAATTCTGATTTTGGGAATGCTGTATTGTTGAACAATAAATTTCAACAATGGAAACTGTAATTACAGTGATTGACAGATTGCAGTTTATATTTATATTCAAGATTAGCTTACACTTTTATAATGTTGCATTTATCAATACATAGACATATTGTTTCATTTAAAGCTGTAACGTATTAAATTTTACGAAAATATATAACAGAAAAATCTAATTTTGGGAATACTGTATTGTTGTAAAATAAAGTTCAACAATGGGAACTCTTAGAGTGTCTTTACATATTACAGTTCACATTTGTATTCATTCTTTTTTATATTTTTATATTATTGCGCTTATCAATAAAGAGTCATATTGTTGCATTTAACGCTATAACTTATTAAATTTTACGAAAATTTATAACAGAAAAATATAATTTTGGGAATACTGTATTGTTGTAAAATAAAGTTCAACAATGGAAACTGTAATTAGAGTGTATTTACATATTACTGTTCATATTTATGTTCATTCTTTGTTTATATTATTATATTGTTGCGCTTATCAATATACAGTCATATTGTTGCATTTAACGCTATAACTTATTCAATTTTACGACAATGTATAACAGAAAAATCAACTTTTGGGAATGCTGAATTGTTGTAAAATAAAGCTCAACAATGGGAACTGTAATTAGAGTGTCTTTACATATTACAGTTCACATTTGTATTGATTCTTTGTTCAAATTTTTATATTGTTGCTGTTACCAATAAACAGTCATATTGTTGCATTTAACGCTATAACTTTTTCAATTTTACGACAATGTACAACAGAAAAATCTAATTTGGGAATGCTGTATTGTTGTAAAATAAATTTCAACAATGGGAACTGTAATTAGAGTGTCATTACTTATTACAGTTCATAATTGCATTCATTCTTTATGTATATTTTTATATTGTTGCGCTTATCAATAAACAGTCATATTGTTACATTTAACGCTATAACTTATACAATTTTACGACTATGTATAACAGAAAATCTGATTTTTTGAATGCTGTATTATTGTAAAATAAGGTTCAACAATGGAAACTGTAATTACAGTGATTTACAGATTGCAAATCATATTTATATTCAAGATTAGCTTACACTTTTATATTGTTGCATTTATCAATACATAGACATACTGTTACATTTAACGCTGTAACGTATTCAATTTTACGACAAATTATAACAGAAAAAAATAATTTTTGGAATGCTGTATTGTTGTAAAATAAAGTTCAACTATGGGAACTGTAATTAGAGTGTATTTACATATTACTGTTCATATTTATGTTCATTCTTTGTTTACATTATTATATTATTGCGCTTATCAATATACAGTCATATTGTTGCATTTACGCTATAAATTATTCAATTTTACGACAATGTATAACAGAAAAATCTAACTTGGTGAATGCTGTATTGTTGTAAAATAAAGTTCAACAATGGGAATTTAAATAAAGTGTCTTTACATATTACAGTTCATATTTGTATTAATTCTTTGTTTATATTTTTATATTGTTCTGCTTATCTATAAACAGTCATATTATTGCATTTAACGCTATAACTTATTCAATTTTACGACAATGTATAACAGAAAAATCTAATTTGGGAATGCTGTATTGTTGTAAAATAAATTTCAACAATGGGAACTGTAATTAGAATGTCTTTACTTTTACAGTTCATATTTATGTTCATTCTTTGTTTACATTATTATATTGTTGCGCTTATCAATATTGTTGTCAGTCATATTGTTGTATTTAACTTTTTAACATATTCAATTTTACGACAAAGTATCACAGAAAAAACTAATTTTGGGAATGCTGTATTGTTGTAAAATAAAGTTCAACAATGGGAAATTTTAAATACAGCGTCTTTACATATTACAGTTCATATTTGTATTCATTCTTTGTTTATATTTTTATATTGTAGAGCTTATTAATAAACAGTCATATTGTTGCATTTAACGCTATAACTTATTCAGTTTTACGACAATGTATAACAGAAAAATGTAATTTGGGGAATGCAGTATTGTTGTAAAGAAAAGTTCAACAATAGAAACTGCAATTAGAGTGATTTACAGATTCATGTTCATATTTATATTCAAGATTTGCTTACATTTTATATTGTTGCACTTATCAATACATATTCGTATTGTTGTATTTAACGCTTAAACTTATTCAATTTTACGACAAAGTATAACAGAAAAATCTAATTTTGGGAATGCTGTATTTTTGTAAAATAAAGTTAAAAAATGGGAAATTTAATTGAGTGTCTTTACTTATTACAGTTCGTATTTGTATTCATTCTTTGTTTATATTTCTATATTGTTGCGCTTATCAATAAACAGTTATATTGTTGCATTTAACGCTGTAACTTATTCAGTTTTACGATAATGTATAACAGAAAAATCTAATTTTGGGAATGCTGTATTGTTGTAAAATAAAGTTCAACAATGGGAACTGTAATTAGAGTGTCTTTACTTATTACAGTTCATATTTGTATTCATTCTTTTTTTATATTTCTATATTGTTGCGCTTATCAATAAACAGTCATATTGTTGCATTTAACGCTATAACTTATTAAATTTTACGACAATGTGTAACAGAAAATTCTGATTTTGGGAATGCTGCATTGTTGTAAAATAAAGTTTAACAATGGAAACTGTAATTAAAGTGATTGACAGATTGCAGTTTATGTTTACATTCAAGATTAGCTTACACTTTTATATTGTTGCATTTATCAATACATAGACATATTGTTTCATTTAAAGCTGTAACGTATTCAATTTTACGACAATGTATAACAGAAAAATTTAATTTTGGGCAGTTTTACGACAATGTATAACAGAAAAATCAAATTTGGGGAATGCAGTGTTGTTGTAAAATAAAGTTCAACAAAGAAAACTGCAATTAGAGTGATTTACAGATTCTTGTTCATATTTATATTCAAGCTTTGCTTAGATATTATATTGTTGAACTTATCAATAAATAGTCATATTTTTGTATTTAGTGCTTTAACTTATTCAATTTTACGACAAAGTATAACAGAAAAATCTAATTTTGGGAATGCTCTATTGTTGTAAAATAAAGTTCAAAAATGGGAACTTTAATTGAGTGTCGTTATATTTTACAGTTCATATTTGTATTCATTTTTTGTTTATATTTCTATATTGTTGCGCTTATCAATAAACAGTCATATTGTTGCATTTAACGCTATAACTTATTCAATTTTAAAACAATGTATAACTGAAAAATCTAATATATGGAATGCTGTATTGCTGTAAAATAAAGTTCAACAATGGGAACTGTATTTAGAGTGTCTTTACATATTACAGTTCATATTTATAATCATTCTTTGTTTGCATTTTTATATTGTTGCCCTTATTTATTTACAGTCATAATTTTTGAATTTAACGCTATAACTTATTCAATTTTACGACAATGTATAACAGAAAAATCTAATTTGGGTAATGCAGTATATTTGTAAAATAAAGTTCAACAATGGAAACTGCAATTAGAGTGATTTACAGATTCATGTTCATATTGGTATTCAAGCTTTGCTTACATTTTATATTGTTGCACTTATCAATACGTATTCATATTGTTGTATTTAACGCTTAAACGTATTCAATTTTACGACAACGTATAACAGAAAAATGTAATCTTGGGAATGCTGTATTGTTGTAAAATAAAGTTCAACAATGGGAAATTTAACACTAGAACAGCCGGATTTTGGACCTACCTAAAACCGCCGTTTGGTGTCAATTTGACCTCCATGAGAAATTCAAGCCATATTAAAATAAATATAATTTTTTAATGATAAATGAGGTTTAAATTGAAAAATATAAAAGTTTTTAAAGGTTTTATAAATTTTTCTTTTTTTTTTAGTTTTTAGTGATCGTTTATCCCAATTTTTACATTCTTTTGAAATGACAGTATATAAATGACAATGTATAATTCAAAATATTTTACTACACAATAGTACACAAATACAATAGATTTAATAATATATATATATATAATATTACACAATAAAATTGATAAGAAAAGAAACAAAAAATAAAAATACAAATAATAGAAATTAGCGTACAACATGTTTCAAAGAGAGAAAATAAAAATCATAATTCCTGAATATGCATATAAATGTGTTCCAAAGTTATTTAGACATTAGCACAAGTAATACAATATACGTGCTTGATGGTGACATCAACACACTTACCACAAATCGGTTTCTGACATCCCTCACAGCTTGCAGAAGT
Organism: Maratus speculifer; assembly: GCA_964019185.1. NCBI lineage: Eukaryota > Metazoa > Arthropoda > Arachnida > Araneae > Salticidae > Maratus > Maratus speculifer. The sequence continues at coordinate 1,428,303 of CAXHSM010000848.1, forward strand.
TTTATTTCGTCCCTTGTAATGTTGAAATGCACATTTCTTTCGCTTCAGGGTCTGTGGTCGATCAACAGAGGGGCAACTGTTGCGCAACGCGCTACTTCTCAATTCTTCCACAAGGGCAAGAATAAATTCCCGACGTGAAATTGGGGTTTTTGAGTATTACTTGAAAATTATCCAAGCATTTAGTGCAGCAATATCAAGGACGTTATAAAAGACGTGAAGAGGCCATCTGCGAGTTCGACATCTTGTAGAATATTTTCGTAGCATCTGATCTGCTACATCTACACCACATTTAGTTTTATTGTAGTAAACAACAGTGTTCGGCATCTTCTTTACACTACTTTCTGCAAACACATTAGTGTGCATAGTGCTCAGAATCACGACATTCTTTTTGTTCTTGCCTGTTTGTTCTCCTAAAATATATTTTATTTCCATTTTTCAGTGCAGAAAAGGAGTATCGTGGGGAAGATATGACGCGGTCAATAGGAGGTATTTCTTTCTTGTTTAGACGCATCGTCCCAACCATTGTGGTTTTCTTTGCCGAAAAATCATCGGCAAGCTTTACAGACGTGAAAAAATTGTCAGTAGTGACATTGAGAACGGAGTTTAGATATGGTTGCAGTAATTTCAGCACTACACTTTCTCCAAGTTGTAAATCAGTTGGCCGCTCTTCATCCTTACCTAAATAAGGATAGCCATTTAACACATATTTCGAATTTACATCAGTTGCTAGCCAGAACTTGATGCCGAATTTGTCCGGTTTATTTGCCATGTATTGGATGAACTGCACCCTGACTTACAAAGCAACAACTGTTCATCAACGGTTATTTCTTCACTAGGATTATAACATAAATAACAATTTTCAATCAGCTTTTTTTAAGTTTCTGAAGCGAGAGCAAATTTGTCCTTGGCCAGGCGTTCCGATCTGCTACTTCGCAGATCGAATCTGAGATATCGCATGATTTCTCGGAAACGATTGCGTGGCATTGTCTCTTTGAACACAGGTAGTCCCCAACTTTTATTCCATATGTCATCTGCACAAAGCTTTGAATGACCTAGTGCCCCCGGGCGTATAAGAGGGCGAAAAAACATCCAGTTCTACCAGAGTAACATACCAGTTGCTGTCATCTCCTAGCTGTCGTCGTGCTTCAGCAACTGTGCATGTTTGAATGTGTTTAACCATTGTTTCAGTCACCATCAAACGCCAGGCTGAAGCTGAATTAGCCCCAATGTTGCAACGAGCATAAGGTGTTGGTCCACTAGCAATTTTTATAATATTTCGAGCTGGTGTGCGACATGTAGTAGAAGTAGGGGTGCTAAGGTTCATCGGAGTCCAAAGAATACCGCTGGATGACGTCTACTTTTCGTTACTGCTGGCAACAGAAAGATTAGATATCTTATTACCTCTTTTTTGCGCACGTCCACTTCCACGTGAAGTTCCTGATCTTAAAGAAACAGTGGAAATCACATTGGTAATATATTCTACAGCATCACTGTCACTGCTTTCAGAAGATGACGCATTCTGTAAATTCACATTATCTATGCGAAAATCTTCATCATTACTGTCATCACTACTCATATCTGAATCTAACTGCTCCAGGAGCGCAAGGCACTCCTGTGTACTCAATCCTCTCCGCATTTTTTATAGAGGAAAAAGACTACACTTTTGTCGCAATCGAAATCTTTGAGAATGACACTGCTGTGAAAAATGGTTTCAAATTTCGTTTTCGGCCGTAGCTCTAGAAGAACGGTTTTCCCTCCAAAAATTCTGTAGTACGCCAGCGTTGCTAGGATGCGTGCGCATTTCAAAGAAGAGTCAGTATGCTTAGAAGAACGCCTCCCCCCCTAATTGAAGGCGCGCGCGCAATAGAGAGAAGACTACCCCCAATCCCCTCCTCTCTCCGGATCGCTATGCGTCATCGAAACAAAGTAAAACTGGAGTTTACTTTTCTCTTTCTTGTCATCGCGATAAGAAATGTGTGTTTCCCCATGCGCAGTAATCAAAACCGAGATATGGCAAATTCAAAAACAGACTTTGTCTTGAAAATTTATCATTTTTCTTATGGGGGTCAAAATGACACCTGTTGGCTGTTTTAGGTATTTCTTTGATTATTTTTTTTTTATAATTAATATAGAAAGATGAAACATTGTCACAGTACGCTTAATATAATTTTAGAAAAAGTAAAAAAAATATGAGCTGCGATGTTCGCTTACATGTTGAAATAAAGCATTGGAAATTGAAAAAAAATGCGAAATGACCCCAACGGCGCTTCTAGTGTTAAATTCGAGTAGGTATACATATTACAGTTCAAATTTATATTCATGCTTTGTTTACATTTTTATATTGTTGCACTTATCAATATACAGTATATTGTTGCATTTAACACTGTAACTTATTCAATTTTACGACAATGTATAACAGAAAATTCTGATTTTGGGAATGCTGCATTGTTGTAAAATAAAGTTCAACAATAGAAACTTTAATTAAAGTTATTGACAGATTGCAGTTTATATTTATATTCAAGATTAGCTTACACTTTTATATTGTTGCATTTATCAATACATAGCCATATTGTTTCTTTTAAAGCTGTAACGTATTCAATCTTACGACAATGTATAAGAGAAAAATCTAATTTGGGGAATGCAGTATTGTTGTAAAATAAAGTTCAACAATGGAAACTGCAATTAGAGTGATTTACAGATTCTTGTTCATATTTATATTCAAGCTTTGCTTACATTTTATATTGTTGCACTTATCAATAAATAGTTATATTTTTGTTTTTAACGCTTTAACTTATCCAATTTTACGACAAAGTATAACAGAAAAATCTAATTTTGGGAATGCTGTATTGATGTAAAATAAATTTCAACAATGGGAGCTGTAATTAGAGTGTCGTTACTTATTACAGTTCATAATTGTATCAAGTCTTTGTGTATATTTTTATATGGTTGCGCTTATCAATAAACAGTCATATTGTTGCATTTAACGCTATAACTTATTCAATTTTACGACAATGTATAACAGAAAAATCTAATTTTGGGAATGCTGTATTGTTGTAAAATAAAGTTCAACAATGGAAAATGTAATTAGAGTGTATTTACATATTACAGTTCATATTTATGTTCATTCTTTGTTTATATTATTATATTGTTGCTGTTATCAATAAAAAGTCATATTGTTGCATTTAACGCTATAACTTATTCAATTTTACGACAATGTATATCAGAAAAATCTAATTTTGGGAATGCTGTATTGATGTAAAATAAAATTCAACAAAGGGAACTGTATTAAGAGTGTCTTTACATATTACAGTTCATATTTATAATCATACTTTTTTTACAGTTTTATATTGTTGCCCTTATCAATATAAAGTCATATTTTTGTATTTAACGCTATAACTTTTTCAATTTTACGACAATGTATATCAGAAAAATTTGATTTTTGGAATGCTGTATTGTTGTAAAATAATGTTAAACAATGGAAACTGTAATTACAGTGATTTACAGATTCATGTTCATATTTATATTCAAGCTTTGCTTACATTTTTTATTGTTGCACTTATCAATACATATTCGTATTCTTGTATTTAACTCTTAAACTTATTCAATTTTACGACAAAGTATAACAGAAAAATCTAATTTTGGGAATGCTGTATTGTTTTAAAATAAAGTTCAAAAATGGGATATTAAATTGAGTGTCTTTACATATTACAGTGCATATTTGTATTCATTCTTTGTTTATATTTCTTTATTGTTGCGGTTATCTATAAACAGATATATTGTTGCATTTAACACTGTAACTTATTCAATTTTACGATAATGTATAACAGAAAAAACTAATTTTGGAATGCTGTATTGTTGTAAAATAAAGATCAACAATGGATACTTTAAATAGAGCGTCTTTACATATTACAGTTCATATTTATATTCATGCTTTGTTTGAATTTTTATATTGTTGCACTTATCAATATACAGTCATAATCTTGCATTTAACACTGTAATTTATTCAAATTTACGACAATGTATTACAGAAAAATCTAATTTTGGGAATGCTGTATTGTTGTAAAATAAAGTACATTAATGGGAAATGTAATTAGAGTGTATTTACATATTATTGTTCATATTTATGTTCATTCACTTTTTACATTATTATATTGTTGCGCTTATCAATATACAGTCATATTGTTGCATTTAACGCTATAAATTATTTAATTTTACGACAATTTATAACAGAAAAATCTAATTTGGTGAATGCTGTATTGTTGTAAAATAAAATTCAACAATGGGAGTTTTAATTGAGTCCTTTATATATTACAGTTAATATTTGTATTCTTTCTTCATTTATATTTTTATATTGTTGTGCTTATCAATATACAGTCATATTGTTGCATTTAACGCTATAACTTATTCAATTTTTCGACAATGGATAACAGAAAAATCTAATTTTGGGAATGCTGTATTGTTATAAAATAAATTTCAACAATGGGAACTGTAATTAGTGTGTCCTTACTTATTACAGTTCATAATTGTATTCATTCTTTGTGTATATTTTTATATTGTTGCGCTTATCAATAAAAAGTCATATTGTTGCATTTATCGCTATAACTTATTCAATTTTACGACAATGTATAACAGAAAAATCTGATTTTTGGAATGCTGTGTTGTTGTAAAATAAGGTTCAACAACGGAAACTGTAGTTACGGTGATTTACAGATTGCAATTCATATTTATATTCAAGATTAGCTTACACTTTTATATTGTTGCATTTATGAATACATAGACATACTGTTACATTTAACGCTGTAACGTATTCAATTTTACGACAATGTTTAACAGAAAAATCTAATTTTGGGAATGCTGAATTGTTGTAAAAAAAAGTTCAACAATGGGAACTGTAATTAGAGTGTCTTTACATATTACTGTTCATATTTATGTTCATTCTTTGTTTACATTATTATATTGTTGCGCTTATCAATATACAGTCATATTGTTGTATTTAACTTTTTAACATATTCAATTTTGCGACAAAGTATCACAGAAAAAACTAATTTTGGGAATGCTGTATTGTTGTAAAATAAAGTTCCACAATGGAAACTTTAAATACAGCGTCTTTACATATTACAGTTCATATTTTTATTCATTCTTTGTTTATATTTTTATATTGTAGAGCTTATCAATAAACAGTTATATTGTTCTATTTAATGGTATACCTTATTCAAATTTACGACAATGTATAACAGAAAAATCTAAATTGTGGAATGCAGTATTGTTGTAAAATAAAGTTCAACGATGGAAATTGCAATTACAGTGATTTACAGATTCTTGTTCATATTTATATTCAAGCTTTGCTTACATTTTATATTGTTGCAATTATCAATAAATAGTGATATTGTTGTATTTCACGCTTTAACTTATTCAATTTTACGATAAAATATAACAGAAAAATATAATTTTGGAAACGCTGTATTGTTTTAAAACAAAGTTCAAAATTGGGAACTTTAAATAGAGTCTCTTTACATATTACAGTTCGTAATTGTATTCATTCTTTGTTTATATTTTTATATTGTTTCGCTTATCAATAAACAGTCATTTTATTGCATTTAACGCTATAACTTATTCAATTTTACGACAATGGATAAAAGAAAAGTTTAATTTTGGTAATGCTGTATTGTTGTAAAATAAAGTTCAACAATGGAAACTGCAATGAGAGTCATTTACAGATTCATGTTCATATTTATATTTAAGCTTTGCTTACATATTATATTGTTGCACTTATAAATACATATTCGTATTGTTGTATTTAACGCTTAAACTTGCTCAATTTTACCACAAAGTATAACAGAAAAATCTAATTTTGGGAATGCTGTAATGTTGTAAAATAAAGTGCAACAATGGGAACTGTAATTAGAGTGTCTTTACATATTACTGTTCATATTTATGTTCATCCTTTGTTTATATTTTTATATTGTTGCGCTTATCAATAAACAGTCATATTGTTGCATTTAACGCTATAATTTATTCAATTTTACTACAATGTATAACAGAAAAATCTAATTTTGGGAATGCTGTATTGCTGTAAAAAAATTTCAATGATGGGAAGTGTAATTATAGTGTCTTTACTTATTACAGTTCAAAATTGTATTCATTCTTTGTGTATATTTTCATATTGTTGCGTTTATCAATAAACAGTCATATTGTTGTATTTAACGCTATAACTTATTCAATTTTACGACAATGTATAACCGAAAATCTGATTTATGGAATGCTGTATTGTTGTAAAATAATGTTCAACAATGAAAACTGTAATTACAGTGATTTACACATTGCAGTTCATATTTATATTCAAGATTTGCTTACACTTTTATATTGTTGCATTTATCAATACATAGACATATTGTTGCATTAAACGCTTTAACCTATTCAATTTTACGACAATGTATAACAGAAAAATCTAATTTTGGGAATGCTGTATTGTTGTAAAATAAAGTTTAACAATGGGAACTGTAATTAGAGTGTCTTTACATATTACAGTTCACATTTGTATTCATTCTTTGTTTATATTTTTATATTGTTGCGCTTATCAATAAACAGTCATATTGTTGCATTTAACGCTAAAACTTATTCATTTTTACGACAAAGTATAACAGAAAAATCTGATTTTGGGAATGCTGTATTGTTGTAAAATAAATTTCAACAATGGGAACTGTAATTAGAGTGTCTTTACTTATTACAGTTCATAATTGTAATCATTCTTTGTGTACATTTTTTATTGTTGCGCTTATTAATAAACAGTCATATTGTTGCATTTAACGCTATAACTTATTCAATTTTACGACAATGTATAACAGATAAATCTGATTTTTGGAATTCTGTTTTGTTGTAAAATAATGTTCAACAATGGAAACTGTAATTACAGTGATTTACACATTGCAATTCTGTAGTGACGAATCGTCACAACATTGTTAGAATAAATATGTACATATAAAAAATGATTTGCACAACTAAAGCGAAATTACATAAATATTTGTATAAAAAAAAGAATCATTAATTCAAGTAAAGTTTTAAATTTATTTTATTCACTAATATCCATTTTAAGTTAGTTTCATTCTTTCAGGTAGTAATAATAACTTTAGTTTTCAGATAAAGATGAAGGCTATTTTTTTTTGTAATTAAAGCTATAAACTTTATGACTCTAGAACGTTCGGTGCGAACGAACGGTTGTAACAAGGAACACCCAAGTGAAATTTCAATTGCTCACCATAAAAACGTCAGATAATTATAATAGCAAAGTTGTAAAAATCCCAGACTTTCTCCAACTTTGACATTACGCGCAGGAGTCAACAATAACAGATTTTACAGTCGTGAACGCCGACAGGAGGGAGGACTCGGACAGGGGTCTGATGAGTTTCTGCAACCCGTGGGACGAAAAAAAAAGTTTTTTTCTTGTGGCCGAAATGGGTGAACCTCCTACGTGGACAAGGGACCGATGAGAAGTGAAAGGGCAATTGCCCCAATGAAAACGTTTGCAAGTAAACCAATAATATAAAGAAAAGGCATTGGAAGTAATCAAAGAAAAAAATGAACTACCTCAGAAGTTAGAAGTTAGCAGATTCGGAAGGTATTTTGTTCTCCCAGTATGTTGTCATGAAGAAAGGACTCCGAAAAGAAATCATTCCACTCCGATGCGGATGTCTAAGTGTTTTTTTTGGACTTGGTAAAAAAAAACAACAATATGGAGTTTGCAAATGGACAATTATGACTCGTGCGACTTCAGATGTGATGTACGAGATTGCTGTGAACATTTTTAATTACTGCCATGCATTATAATGGACAATTATGACTCGTGCGACTTCAGATGCGATGTACAAAATTGCTGTGAACATTTTTTAATTACTGCCATGCACTATAATGGACAATTATGACTCGTGCGACTTCAGATGCGATGTACGAAATTGCTGTGAACATTTTTTAATTACTGCCATGCATTATAATGGACAATTATGACTCGTGCGACTTCAGATGTGATGTATGAGACTGCTGTGAACATTTTAATTACTGCCATGCATTTTAACGGACAGTTATGAATTACGAGACTTCAATTGTGCTGTGTGAGAGTGCTACAAGTTGTTTGTTTCGACAGACCTCACGTGGATTTAGCTGCCAGCTGTTCAACAATGGTGAGCAATTTAATCTTACTCTTGTGGTTTTTACCTTTTTTTAGAAATTATCTTTTAGCCGATTTTATACATATATATAAAGAGAAATTCCTTTAATATGGAAATTAAATTTTTTTCTTGAAATTTAAATAAGGAATGAAAAAAATAAAATAAAATAAAGTAAAATAAAATAAAATAAAATAAAATAAAAGAAGAAAAGTGAATAATAGGGAAAACTTAGGCTATGCCTTTTTAGTTGTGCTGTGAGAAAATTCTGTAGGTTTATGATAACATAAAACTTAAAAAAAAATTATTATGAAATGAATACATTTTAGAGTGGTGTTATTTCATTGTGTTGCTAATTATGAAATTGATATTTTTGAATGGTATTTTATTATTGTATTCTGAATATAATTTGTTGTTTTAAAATAAATATTGGTATGTACATAGATATCCTTGTTTTCTTTGATATTTTCTTTTCTTTATTTCTCTTTATGTAATTTAATAGATGCAGATTCTTCATCAATAAAATTAATTTCTTTTGGAAGACAGTTATTGTTTACATTCATATTGTTACGAATTTTGTAAATAGTTAGTGTTTGTACTGTAAAATAATGTAAATAATCTTATTAAGCTCCATTTCTTTACTAATATTAGTTTTTGTTACATTGTCTCTGTTATCAAGCAAACTTGTCCATTATTTTCAGTGTATGTCTATGGCAGATTGGCGAAATAATGAAGATATCGCCAAGTTGGCGTCACTTTTGGCGACTAATTTTGGTCGCCAAATTTGGCGATATATCGCCAAGTTGGCGACAAACTTGGCGATTGTTGGCGATGGTAACCCTTCCCTATTTATGGTAACCCCCCTTAGGTCTACTGATACATTGTTTGTTGTTCCGTGGTTTTCAAGGTTTTTCTAGAAATTTCTAGCACATGCTACGAGACTATATATAAGGAGAGCGATACGAGCTGTTGTTGTTATTATTTACCAGTCAGTCATTGAGTGAACAAGGCGTAAGCAAGTTTGCTTGATGTATTGAGTTTTATCTACGTTGTTTTGAATGTGATATAGTGTTGAGACATTGTATAAAGAGTCTCTGCGACCTATATTTGTACTTGTTCGATAGATTTAAACAGTTATTTTGGAATATCTTGTAATATTTGTGAGTTTCGAAGACTCTGTTGTTCTGAAGATCAGTAAATAAACTATTTTCTTCTTTTATAAGAGAAAAGAGTTTGAAGTTGTCTAACCATAAGATCGAAAGAACCCTATATACGCTGAAACATTTGGTGTCAGGAGTCGGGATCTTAAGGCGAAAACAAGAACAATGGATGGTCAACTGAAAGAACTGTTAGAAGCTATTAATGGAATAAAGGCAGAATTGACGAAAGGCCAAGAAGAGTTGGCGGAAAAAATGAATAAAGGCCAAGAAGAGTTGGCGGAAAAAATGAATAAAGGCCAAGAAGTGTTGGCGGAAAAGATGAACAAATGCCAAGAAGATGTGACTGAAAAGATTAATAAAGGCCAAGAAGAAATGAAGAAAACTTTAGAAGAAAAGTTCTCGTCGGTAGAGAGAAGAATAGGCTCGGTAGAAGAGAAAATAGAGGAAGTAGAAGAGAAAATTCAGAATGAAGTTAGTAATGTTGAACAGAAAATGGAACGGAAAATGGCGGAAGTAGAAGAGGAAATTCAGAATGAAGTTTGTAACGTTGAAGAGAAAATCAGTAACGTTGAAGAGAAAATACTAGGTGAAGTAGATGAAAAGCTAAATAAAAAAGTACAAGATCTTGAGAAGAAACTTTCAGCGTCTAGTGGTCATTATGAAGAATTTAGGAATCCGCCTGCTTCTCCCGTGCACATTAAGCTGTCGACATACGATGGAAAGAGTTCCTGGCAAGTTTACAAGACCCAATTCACCATTGTAGCTGAAGCGAACAAATGGAGTGACGAGGTGAAACCTTGTCAACTGGCAGCATCTTTAAGAGGAGAAGCCGCCGACGTGCTGCAGACATTGCCCGATATGACGCAACTCAATTTTGAGACTCTAAGTTGTGCACTTGAAATGAGATTCGGCGAAAAATTCTTCAAGGATTATACGAGAATACAAATGAAGAGCCGCCATCAAAAATCGAGTGAAACCCTTCAAGAGTTTGCCTCGGAAATTGAACGGCTTGCAAATTTAGCATTCATTTAACTGTCCAACAAATGTACGGGAAATGCTGTCACTGCAATATTTTGTAGACGGAATAAAAGATCCAGAAGTGCAGAGAGCGGTACGAATGGCAGATGTACAGGATTTAAAGGCTGCACTACTATATGCCTTAAAGTTGGAAGCAGCTACACAAGCCAGCCGAAGAGATCGTCATTCAGTCCGAGGGGCAACGGTGAACAAAAGCTCAGACACTGAGAACGACGTCTTGAAAGAAATTAGGAAAATAAATCAAGAAATTGAAGCTTTAAAATACGGAAGAACAAGTTCAAGAAGACAGAATCTCACGTGCTGGAGATGCGGTGATACAGGACATCTCCGAAGAAATTGCCCCAAAATCCACGAACGTGAGATAAATTCAAACAGTCAGCAGGGAAACTAAATTTTGGCCATCTCGCGGGGCGGAGGTTGCCAGAGAATGAAAAGCCCCACCTGAAGATCCTCCAGATATCAAAAATGAGCGGCGGTGATAACGAATTATATGTGATAGGCTTTATTAACGGAATTCAGTGCCGTATGATTGTCGATACAGGAGCCAATGTGACAATAATAAGAGAAGATTTGGCTCGAAAATTGAAATGTAAACTCATCTGGACTCCACCATGCGTTACCCTGCAAACTGTGACTGGCGACAAGATAGGCATATATGGAAAGGCCAATTTAACTATCAACTTTGGAGGAACGAAATATTACCATACGGCATATGTGGCTGACATAACAGATCCTTGCTTAATCGGACTAGATTTTCTGAAGAAGTTTGACTTCAGACTTGATTTCAAAAATAACAAAATGATCTCAAAATTTGAAGAAATAAGTCTTTTTGGATTAAATAACGAAATTGAATGTAAACAAATAGTAATAGCCAAAGAAGACATTAATCTAGATGCAAGAACAGAATGTTTGGTTCCTGCTGTAATTAAAAATAAAACTAATTATCGATTTGGCCATATAGATTATCCAGAAGACAATAGTACACAAGCAGGAGTATTGGTGGCTTCTTCTGTGGTAGACCTCTCGAAAAAGACCATTCCAGTCAGAATTGCTAACATCAGTGATAAGACGAGGACTATCAAGAAAGGAGAGGTGATGGCGTCATGTGCTCCTGTGACGTGCATAAATCAAAATTCCAGTCACTCTGAGAAATCTTCAGATAATTTAGTCAAGGATTTGTTACAAAATACAGACTTAAATCCAAAACAGTTGGAAGCTGCGGAAAATTTAATTAGAGAATTCCAAAGTTTATTTTCCCAAACATCTGAAGACTTTGGACGAACTAAAATGGCACAACACCGAATTGACACGGGAGATCACTCTCCTATTAAACAGCACCCTAGACGATTACCTTTTGCCAAGCAAGAAGAGGTGCAGAATTTAATTAAAGATATGGAAGAAAATGACGTCATCGAACCATCGACAAGTCCATGGGCGTCTCCCACTGTATTAGTAAGAAAGAAGGATGGTTCAACAAGATTTTGTGTAGACTACCGCCGACTGAATGACGTCACTAAAAAGGATAGTTACCCTCTACCAAGGATCGACGACACTCTCGACACACTTGCGGGCAACACTTGGTTCTCGACTCTGGATCTGAAGAGTGGTTACTGGCAGGTAGAGATCCATCCCGACGACCGCGAGAAGACTGCCTTCACAACGGGACAAGGATTATGGCAATTCAAGGTAATGCCATTTGGTCTATGTAACGCACCTGCAACTTTCGAACGGCTTATGGAAACTGTTCTCCGGGGGCTGTCGTATGAAGCATGTCTTGTTTAATTAGATGACATCATAATCATAGGAAAATCTTTTGATGAACATCTGAACAACCTCAGGCGGGTGCTACAAAAATTAAAGGAAGCTAATTTGAAGTTAAGCCCTTCGAAGTGCAGTTTGTTTCGTAATGAAGTCGCCTACCTTGGACACATCATTTCGGTGGAAGGAGTTAGGACTGATCCGGAGAAGATATCGGCCGTGAAAAATTGGAATCGTCCAGCAGATGTTCACCAGCTTCGAAGTTTTCTAGGATTATGCACCTATTACAGGAAATTCGTCAAAGGCTTCTCGATGATTGCAAGACCACTTCATAAATTAACAGAAGCCAATCAAAAATTTATGTGGACACAGGAATGTGACGCTGCTTTCGAAAAGCTTAAGGAGGCCTTGACATCCACTCCAATTCTGTCGTATTCTCAAATCGATAAACAGTTTATACTTGATACGGATGCAAGCAACGAAAGCTTTGGCGCTGTACTGTCCCAGGAAATCGACGGCCAGGAGCATGTTATCGCCTATTTCAGCAAGTGCTTGTCAAAGGCCGAGCGAAACTACTGCGCAACAAGAAAAGAGCTTCTTGCTGTAGTGAAAGCCATAGACCACTTTCATCACTATCTTTAAGGTCGAAAGTTCCTGATCCGAACTGATCATGCTTCTCTAACTTGGCTATTGAATTTTAAGAACCCTGAAGGCCAAATAGCCAGGTGGATACAAAAGCTTCAAGAGTACGATATGGAGATACGCCATCGAAAAGGCTCATTGCATGGAAATGCAGATGCTCTCTCAAGAAGACCCTGCTCAGAGAATTGTAGATACTGCGACCGGGTTGAGAAGAAATTTAATGTCAAAGGTCCTATAGTAAGACAAGTTACAACTGGGTCTACATCATCGCAAGATCCGTGGAGTGACGAGAGCCTGCGTAAAGATCAAATTGCTGATCCTGAAATTAAGCCAATTCTAGAGCTGAAAGAGAAGTCCAACAGGAAGCCCAGCTGGCAAGACATGGCCCATTACCATCCTACGACTAAACGTTATTGGGCTCTCTGGGATTCCTTACATTTGAAGAACGGCATCTTGTACCGAAAATGGGAGTCTGACGATGGAAAGACATGTAGATGGCAACTACTACTCCCTAAGTCGAGAATTTCTATGGTCCTTCAAGAACTGCATGGAAGTCCCACAGGAGGTCATTTTGGTGTAATGAAGACCCTGCAAAAGGTTCGAGAGCGTTTCTACTGGAATAATGTTCGCAGTGATGTGGAGAAGTGGTGTCGAACTTGTGACACCTGTGTAGCACGTAAAGGTCCAAAGAAGCGCACCGTGGACGATTGCAACGTTATAATGTAGGAGCTCCTTTCGAACGAATTGCACTAGACATCCTGGGTCCACTTCCTGGAACATCTGATGGCAATAAGTACATCCTCGTTGTCATGGACTACTTCACTAAGTGGCCTGAAGCCTACGCCATTCCTAATCAAGAGACGGTAACCGTAGCAGACATACTGGTTCAACACTGGGTTTCCAGATACGGAGTTCCTCTTCAAATCCATTCCGATCAAGGAAGAAACTTTGATTCGGCTGTGTTTAAGGAAATGTGCGGACTACTCGGCATGGACAAAACTCGAACTACACCTCTACATCCTCAATCGGACGGCATGGTGGAGCGGTTCAATCGTACCATCCTAAATAGCCTCTCTCTCCTGGTGTCTAGAGACCAACAGGACTGGGACAAGAAATTGCCTCTTTTCCTGCTTGCCTACAGGAGTGCCACTCATGAGGCCACTGGTTACTCCCCTTCTCAAATGCTCTTTGGTCGTGATCTTCGTCTGCCTGCTGATCTTTTGTTTGGCTGTCCTCCTGATGCTCCTTCATCGCCTGAGGAATATGTCGATGAACTCCAGGCACGGATTGAGGAGATTCATTGTCTAGCGAGGAACCGAATTGGACTGGCATCAGAAAAGATGAAGACACGGTACGACACAAAGGCAACTGGACATGAGTTCAACGAAGGTGACAAAGTTTGGTTGTGGAATCCGATACGTCGTAAGGGACTGTCGCCAAAACTACAAAGAAACTGGGACGGTCCTTACACAGTCGTCAACAGGCTGAATGACATCGTCGTACGCATACGAAAATCGCCACACGCCAAACCCAAGGTTGTACACTATAACCGGCTAGCACCTTATTTTGGCCAAAGTGATTAAAAATTCAAAACTGGGATTTCAGACCATGGTCATGAAAGTCACTTTTTGTAAATATGTAAATAGTAATTAGTTCTTATTTATGTAAATTTTATTATTATTGTTATTATTTATTTATTTGTTTATTTATTTTAAGTGTTTTCCTCTAACTCAAGGATTGCACTGCCCGGGACGTGCAGTCTTTGAGGAGGGGGTAGTGTTACGAATTTTGTAAATAGTTAGTGTTTGTACTGTAAAATAATGTAAATAATCTTATTAAGCTCCATTCCTTTACTAATATTAGTTTTTGTTACATTGTCTCTGTTATCAAGCAAACTTGTCCATTATTTTCAGTGTATGTCTATGGCAGATTGGCGAAATAATGAAGATATCGCCAAGTTGGCGTCACTTTTGGCGACTAATTTTGGTCGCCAAATTTGGCGATATATCGCCAAGTTGGCGACAAACTTGGCGATTGTTGGCGATGGTAACCCTTCCCTATTTATGGTAACCCCCTTAGGTCTACTGATACATTGTTTGTTGTTCCGTGGTTTTCCAGGTTTTTCTAGAAATTTCTAGCACATGCTACGAGACTATATATAAGGAGAGCGATATGAGCTGTTGTTGTTATTATTTACCAGTCAGTCATTGAGTGAACAAGGCGTAAGCAAGTTTGCTTGATGTATTGAGTTTTATCTACGTTGTTTTGAATGTGATATAGTGTTGAGACATTGTATAAAGAGTCTCTGCGACCTATATTTGTACTTGTTCGATAGATTTAAACAGTTATTTTGGAATATCTTGTAATATTTGTGAGTTTCGAAGAATCTGTTGTTCTGAAGATCTGTAAATAAACTATTTTCTACTTTTATAAGAGAAAAGAGTTTGAAGTTGTCTAACCATAAGATCGAAAGAACCCTGTATACGCTGAAACAATATTATCTCTATTAAATCCTGATTTGAAAATTTAAACGTTAAATAAGTTTGAGTCTGAACTATTGCGATTCTCCTTTATTTAAATTATTGATAAGTTTACAAGAAAAAAATTTTTTGGTAATTTCCAGTACAATCTTTCACAACGCGGATTGGGATATTATCTTAATATTACTTTATTTACACTAACCACTATCTTTCGCGTACCGTGTAATGCGGTGTAATTTTCCTCACCACAAGTTCATATTTATATTCAAGATTTGCTTGCACTTTTATATTGTTGCATTTATCAATACATAGACATATTGTTCCATTTAACGCTGTAACGTATTCAATTTTACGACAATGTATAACAGAAAAATCTAATTTTGGGAATGCTGTATTGTTGTAAAATAATGTTCAACAATGGGAACTGTAATTAGAGTGTCTTTACATTTTACAGTTCATATTATAATCATTCTTTGTTTACATTTTTATATTGTTGCCCTTATCAATATACAGCCATATTGTTGTATTTAGCAATATAACTTGTTCAATTTTACGACAATGTATAACAGAAAAATCTAATTTGGGGAATGCAGTAATGTTGTAAAATAAAATTCAACAATGGAAACTGCAATTAGAGTGATTTACAGATTCTTGTTCATATTTATATTCAAGCTTTGCTTACATTTTATATTGTTGCACTTATCGATAAATAGTCATATTGTTGTATTTAGCGCTTTAACTTATTCAATTTTACGACAAAGTATAACGGAAAAATCTAATTTTGGGAATGCTCTATTGTTGTAAATTAAAGTTCAAAAATGGGAACTTTAAATGAGTGTCTTTACATTTTACAGTTCATATTTGTATTCATTCTTTGTTTATATTTCTATATTGTTGCGCTTATCAATAAACAGTCATAATGTTGCATTAAACGCTATAACTTATTCAATTTTACAACAATGTATAACAGAAAAATCTAATATTGGGAATGCTATATTGTTGTAAAATAAAGTTCAACAATGGGAACTGTATTTAGAGTGTCTTTACATATTACAGTTCATATTTTTAATCATTCTTTGTTTACATTTTTATACTGTTGCCCTTATCCATATACAGTCATATTTTTGTATTTAACGCTATAACTTATTCAATTTTACGACAATGTATAACAGAAAAATATAATTTTGTGAATGCTGTATTGTTGTAAAATAAAGTTCAACAACGAGAACTGTAATTAGAGTGTCTTTACTTATTGCAGTTCATATTTGAATTCATTCTTTGTGTATATTTTTATATTGTTGCGCTGATCAATAAACAGTCATATTGTTGCATTTAACGCCATAACTTATTCAATTTTACGACAGTGTATAACAGAAAATTCTGATTTTGGGAATGCTGTATTGTTGAACAATAAATTTCAACAATGGAAACTGTAATTACAGTGATTGACAGATTGCAGTTTATATTTATATTCAAGATTAGCTTACACTTTTATAATGTTGCATTTATCAATACATAGACATATTGTTTCATTTAAAGCTGTAACGTATTAAATTTTACGACAATATATAACAGAAAAATCTAATTTTGGGAATACTGTATTGTTGTAAAATAAAGTTCAACAATGGGAACTCTTAGAGTGTCTTTACACATTACAGTTCACATTTGTATTCATTCTTTGTTTATATTTTTATATTATTGCGCTTATCAATAAACAGTCATATTGTTGAATTAATGCTATAACTTATTCAATTTTACGACAATGCATAACAGCAAATATAATTTTGGGAATGCTGTATTGTTGTAAAATAAATTTCAACAAAGGGAGCTGTAATTAGAGTGTCGTTACTTATTACAGTTCATAATTGTATCAATTCTTTGTGTATATTTTTATATTGTTGCGCTTATCAATAAACAGTCATTTTGTTGCATTTAACGCTATAACTTATTTAATTTTACGACAATGCATTAGAAAAATCTAATTTGGTGAATGCTGTATTGTTGTAAAATAAAGTTCAACAATGGGAATTTTAATTGAGGGCCTTTATATATTACAGTTCATATTTGTATTCATTCTTCGTTTATATATTTATATTCTTGCGCTTATCAATAAACAGTCATATTGTTGCATTTAACGCTATAACTTATTCAATTTTACGACAAAGTATAACAGAAAAATCTAATTTTGGGAATGCTCTATTGTTGTAAAATAAAGTTCAAAAATGGGAACTTTAAATGAGTGTCTTTACATTTTACAGTTCATATTTGTATTCATTCTTTGTTTATATTTCTATATTGTTGCGCTTATCAATAAACAGTCATAATGTTGCATTAAACGCTATAACTTATTCAATTTTACAACAATGTATAACAGAAAAATCTAATATTGGGAATGCTATATTGTTGTAAAATAAAGTTCAACAATGGGAACTGTATTTAGAGTGTCTTTACATATTACAGTTCATATTTATAATCATTCTTTGTTTACATTTTTATATTGTTGCCCTTATCTATATACAGTCATATTTTTGTATTTAACGCTATAACTTATTCAATTTTACGACAATGTATAACAGAAAAATCTAATTTGGGTAATGCAGTATTGTTGTAAAATAAAGTTCAACAATGGAAACTGCAATTAGGGTGATTTACAGATTCATGTTCATATTTGTATTCAAGCTTTGCTTACATTTTGTATTGTTGCATATATCAATACATATTCATATTATTGTATTTAACGCTTAAATTTATTCAAATTTACGACAACATATAACAGAAAAATGTAATCTTGGGAATGCTGTATTGTTGTAAAATAAAGTTCAACAATGGGAACTTTAAATTCGAGTGGCTTTACATATTACAGTTCATATTTATATTCAGGCTTTGTTTAAAATTTTATATTGTTGCACTTATAAATATACAGTCATATTGTTGCATTTAACACTGTAACTTAATAAATTTTACGACAATGTATAACAGAAAAATATAATTTTGTGAATGCTGTATTGTTTTAAAATAAAGTTCAACAACGAGAACTGTAATTAGAGTGTCTTTACTTATTGCAGTTCATATTTGAATTCATTCTTTGTGTATATTTTATATTGTTGCGCTTATCAATAAACAGTCATATTGTTGCATTTAACGCTATATCTTGTTCAATTTTACGACAGTGTATAACAGAAAATTCTGATTTTGGGAATTCTGTATTGTTGAACAATAAATTTCAACAATGGAAACTTTAATTACAGTGATTGACAGATTGCAGTTTATATTTATATTCAAGATTAGCTTACACTTTTATAATGTTGCATTTATCAATACATAGACATATTGCTTCATTTAAAGCTGTAACGTATTAAATTTTACGACAATATATAACAGAAAATTCTAATTTTGGGAATACTGTATTGTTGTAAAATAAAGTTCAACAATGGGAACTCTTAGAGTGTCTTTACATATTACATTTTATATTGTTGCCCTTATCAATATACAGCCATATTGTTGTATTTAGCAATATAACTTGTTCAATTCTACGACAATGTATAACAGAAAAATCTAATTTGGCGAATGCAGTATTGTTGTAAAATAAAGTTCAACAAAGAAAACTGCAATTAGAGTAATTTACAGATTCTTGTTCATATTTATATTCAAGCTTTGATTACATATTATATTGTTGAACTTATCAATAAATAGTCATATTGTTGTATTTAGTGCTTTAACTTATTGAATTTTACGACAAAGTATAACAGAAAAATCTAATTTTGGGAATGCTCTATTGTTGTAAAATAAAGTTCAAAAATGGGAACTTTAATTGAGTGTCGTTACATTTTACAGTTCATATTTGTATTCATTTTTTGTTTATATTTTTATATTGTTGCCCTTATTTATATACAGTCATAATTTTTGAATTTAACGCTATAACTTATTCAATTTTACGACAATATATAACAGAAAAATCTAATTTGGGTAATGCAGTATATTTGTAAAATAAAGTTCAACAATGGAAACTGCAATTAGAGTGATTTACAGATTCATGTTCATATTGGTATTCAAGCTTTGCTTACATTTTATATTGTTGCACTTATCAATACGTATTCATATTGTTGTATTTAACGCTTAAACATATTCAATTTTACGACAACGTATAACAGAAAAATGTAATCTTGGGTATGCTGTATTGTTGTAAAATAAAGTTCAACAATGGGAAATTTAAATTCGAGTCGGTATACATATTACAGTTCATATTTATATTCATGCTTTGTTTACATTTTTATATTGTTGCACTTATCAATATACAGTATATTGTTGCATTTAACACTGTAACTTATTCAATTTTACGACAATGTATAACAGAAAAATCTAATTTTGGGAATGCTGTATTGTTGTAAAATAAAGTTGAACAATGGGAACTGTAATTAGAGTGTTTTGACATATTACGCTTCATATTTATGTTCGTTCTTTGTTTACGTTATTATATTGTAGCGCTTATCAATATACAGTCATATTGTTGCATTTAACGCTATAAAATATTCAATTTTACGACAATGTATAACAGAAAAATCGAATTTGGTGAGTGCTGTATTGTTGTAAAATAAAGTTCAACAATGGGAATTTTAAATGAGTGTCTTTACATTTTACAGTTCATATTTGTATTCATTCTTTGTTTATATTTCTATATTGTTGCGCTTATCAATAAACAGTCATAATGTTGCATTAAACGCTATAACTTATTCAATTTTACAACAATGTATAACAGAAAAATCTAATATTGGGAATGCTATATTGTTGTAAAATAAAGTTCAACAATGGGAACTGTATTTAGAGTGTCTTTACATATTACAGTTCATATTTATAATCATTCTTTGTTTACATTTTTATATTGTTGCCCTTATCTATATACAGTCATATTTTTTATTTAACGCTATAACATATTCAATTTTACGACAATGTATAACAAAAAAATCTAATTTCGGTAATGCAGTATTGTTGTAAAATAAAGTTGAACAATGGAAACTGCAATTAGGGTGATTTACAAATTCATGTTCATATTTGTATTCAAGCTTTGCTTACATTTTATATTGTTGCACTTATAAATACATATTCGTATTGTTGTATTTAACGCTTAAACTTATTCAATTTTACGACAATGTATAACAGATAAATCTGATTTTTGGAATTCTGTATTGTTGTAAAATAATGTTCAACAATGGAAACTGTAATTACAGTGATTTACACATTGCAATTCTGTAGTGACGAATCGTCACAACATTGTAAGAATAAATATGTACATATAAAAAATGATTTGCACAACTAAAGTGAAATTACATAAATATTTGTATAAAAAAAAGAATCATTAATTCAAGTAAAGTTTTAAATTTATTTTATTCACTAATATCCATTTTAAGTTCGTTTCATTCTTTCAGGTAGTAATAATAACTTTAGGTTTCAGGAAAAGATGAAGGCTATTTTTTTTTGTAATTAAAGCTATAAACTTCATGACTCTAGAACGTTCGGTGCGAACGAACAGTTGTAACAAGGAACACCCAAGTGAAATTTCAATTGCTCACCATAAAAACGTCAGATAATGATAATAGCAAAGTTGTAAAAATCCCAGACTTTCTCCAACTTTGACATTACGCGCAGGAGTCAACAATAACAGATTTTACAGTCGTGAACGCCCACAGGAGGGAGGACTTGGACAGGGGTCTGATGAGTTTCTGCAACCCGTGGGAAGAAAAAAAAAGTTTTTTTCTTGTGGCCGAAATGGGTGAACCTCCTACGTGGACAAGGGACCGATGAGAAGTGAAAGGGCAATTGCCCCAATGAAAACGTTTGCAAGTAAACCAATAATATAAAGAAAAGGCATTGGAAGTAATCAAAGAAAAAAATGAACTACGTCAGAAGTTAGAAGTTAGCAGATTCGGAAGGTATTTTGTTCTCCCAGTATGTTGTCATGAAGAAAGGACTCCGAAAAGAAATCATTCCACTCCGATGCGGATGTCTAAGCGTTTTTTTTTGGACTTGGTAAAAAAAAACAACAATATGGAGTTTGCAAATGGACAATTATGACTCGTGCGACTTCAGATGTGATGAACGAGATTGCTGTGAACATTTTTAATTACTGCCATGCTTTATAATGGACAATTATGACTCGTGCGACTTCAGATGCGATGTACGAAATTGCTGTGAACATTTTTTAATTACTGCCATGCACTATAATGGACAATTATGACTCGCGCGACTTCAGATGTGATGAACGAGATTGCTGTGAACGTTTTTTAATTACTGCCGTGCATTATAATGGACAATTATGACTCGTGCGACTTCAGATGTGATGTATGAGACTGCTGTGAACATTTTAATTACTGCCATGCATTTTAACGGAGAGTTATGAATTACGAGACTTCAATTGTGCTGTGTGAGAGTGCGACAAGTTATTTGTTTCGACAGACCTTATGTGGATTTAGCTACACGCTGTTCAACAATGGTGAGCAATTTAATCTTACTCTTGTGGTTTTTACCTTTTTTTAGAAATTATCTTTTAGCCGATTTTATACATATATATAAAGAGAAATTCCTTTAATATGGAAATTAATTTTTTTTTCTTGAAATTTAAATGAGGAATGAAAAAAACAAAATCTAATAAGGTAAAATAAAACAAAATAAAATAAAATAAAAGAAGAAAAGTGAATAATAGGGAAAACTTAGGCTATGCCTTTTTAGTTGTGCTGTGAGAAAATTGTGTAGGTTTATGATAACATAAAACTTAAAAAAATATATTATTATGAAATGAATACATTTTAGAGTGGTGTTATTTCATTGTGTTGCTAATTATGAAATTGATATTTTTGAATGGTATTTTATTATTGTATTCTGAATATAATTTGTTTTTTTGAAATAAATATTAGTATGTACATAGATATCCTTGTTTTCTTTGATATTTTCTTTTCTTTATTTCTCTTTATGTAATTTAATAGATGCAGATTCTTCATCAATAAAATTAATTTCTTTTGGAAGAGAGTTATTGTTTGCATTCATATTATCTCTTTAAAATCCTGATTTGAAAATTTAAACGTTAAATAAGTTTGAGTCTGAGCTATTGCGATTCTCCTTTATCTAAATTATTGATAAGTTTACAAGAAAAATTTTTTTTGGTAATATCCAGTACAATCTTTCACAACGCGGATTGGGATATTATCTTAATATTACTTTATTTACACTAACCACTATCTTTCGCGTACCGTGTAATGCGGTGTAATTTTCCTCACCACAAGTTCATATTTATATTCAAGATTTGCTTACACTTTTATATTGTTGCATTTATCAATACATAGACATATTGTTGCATTTAACGCTGTAACGTATTCAATTTTACGACAATGTATAACAGAAAAATCTAATTTTGGGAATGCTGTATTGTTGTAAAATAATGTTCAAAAATGGAAACTGTAATTAGTGTGTCTTTGCATTTTACAGTTCATATTATAATCATTCGTTGTTTACATTTTTATATTGTTGCCATTATCAATATACAGCCATATTGTCGTATTTAGCAATATAACTTGTTCAATTTTACGACAATGTATAACAGAAAAATCTAATTTGGGGAATGCAGTAATGTTGTAAAATAAAATTCAACAATGGAAACTGCAATTAGAGTGATTTACAGATTCTTGTTCATATTTATATTCAAGCTTTGCTTACATTTTATAGTAATTTTATTTACTTTGCATTTCTTTATATAATATTAAAAAATAAATAAAGAAATCGTAAAATTGAATAAGTTATATGCAATATAACTTGTTCAACTTTACGACAATGTATAACAAAAAAATCTAATTTGGGTAATGCAGTATTGTTGTAAAATAAAGTTCAACAATGGAAACTGCAATAAGGGTGATTTACAGATTCATGTTCATATTTGTATTCAAGCTTTGCTTACATTTTGTATTGTTGCATATATCAATACATATTCATATTGTTGTATTTAACGCTTAAACTTATTCAAATTTACGACAACGTATAACAGAAAAATGAACGAATAAATAATCTTGGGAATGCTGTATTGTTGTAAAATAAAGTTCAACAATGGGAACATTAAATTCGAGTGGCTTTACATATTACAGTTCATATTTATATTCAGGCTTTGTTTAAAATTTTATATTGTTGCACTTATCAATATACAGTTATATTGTTGCATTTAACACTGTAACTTAATAAATTTTACGACAATGTATAACAGAAAAATATAATTTTGTGAATGCTGTATTGTTGTAAAATAAAGTTCAACAACGAGAACAATAATTAGAGTGTCTTTACTTATTGCAGTTCATATTTGAATTCATTCTTTGTGTATATTTTATATTGTTGCACTTATCAATAAACAGTCATATTGTTGCATTTAACGCTATAACTTATTCAATTTTACGACAGTGTATAACAGAAAATTCTGATTTTGGGAATTCTGTATTGTTGAACAATAAATTTCAACAATGGGAACACTTAGAGTGTCTTTACATATTACATTTTATATTGTTGCCCTTATCAATATACAGCCATATTGTTGTATTTAGCAATATAACTTGTTCAATTCTACGACAATGTATAACAGAAAAATCTAATTTGGCGAATGCAGTATTGTTGTAAAATAAAGTTCAACAAAGAAAACTGCAATTAGAGTGATTTACAGATTCTTGTTCATATTTATATTCAATCTTTGCTTACATATTATATTGTTGAACTTATCAATAAATGGTCATATTGTTGTATTTAGTGCTTTAACTTATTCAATTTTACGACAAAGTATAACAGAAAAAACTAATTTTGGGAATGCTCTATTGTTGTAAAATAAAGTTCAAAAATGGGAACTTTAATTGAGTGTCGTTACATTTTACAGTTCATATTTGTATTCATTTTTTGTTTATATTTTTATATTGTTGCCCTTATTTATATACAGTCATAATTTTTGAATTTAACGCTATAACTTATTCAATTTTACGACAATGTATAACAGAAAAATCTAATTTGGGTAATGCAGTATATTTGTAAAATAAAGTTCAACAATGGAAACTGCAATTAGAGTGATTTACAGATTCATGTTCATATTGGTATTCAAGCTTTGCTTACATTTTATATTGTTGCACTTATCAATACGTATTCATATTGTTGTATTTAACGCTTAAACTTATTCAATTTTACGACAACGTATAACAGAAAAATGTAATCTTTGGAATGCTGTATTGTTCTAAAATAAAGTTCAACAATGGGAAATTTAAATTCGAGTAGGTATACATATTACAGTTCATATTTATATTCATGCTTTGTTTACATTTTTATATTGTAGCACTTATCAATATACAGTATATTGTTGCATTTAACACTGTAACTTATTCAATTTTACGACAATGTATAACAGAAAAATCTAATTTTGTGAATGCTGTATTGTTGTAAAATAAAGTTCAACAATGAGAACTGTAATCAGAGTGTCTTCTTTTATTGCAGTTCATATTTGTATTCATTCTTTGTGTATATTTTTATATTGTTCCACTTATCAATAAACAGTCATATTGTTGCATTTAACGCTATAACTTATTCAATTTCACGACAATGCATAACAGAAAAGTCTGATTTTGGGAATGCTGTATTGTTGAACAATACAATTCAACAATGGAAACTGTAATTACAGTGATTGAAAGATTGCAGTTTATATTTATATTCAAGATTAGATTACACTTTTATAATGCTGCATTTATCAATACATAGACATATTGTTTCATTTAATGCTGTAAAGTATTAAATTTTACGACAATATATAACAGAAAAACCTAATTTTGGGAATACTGTATTGTTGTAAAATAAAGTTCAACAATGGGAACTCTTAGAGTGTCTTTACACATTACAGTTCACATTTGTATTCATTCTTTGTTTATATTTTTATATTATTGCGCTTATCAATAAACTGTCATATTGTTGAATTAATGCTATAACTTATTCAATTTTACGACAATGCATAACAGAAAAATATAATTTTGGGAATGCTGTATTGTTGTAAAATAAATTTCAACAAAGGGAGCTGTAATTAGAGTGTCGTTACTTATTACAGTTCATAATTGTATCAATTCTTTGTGTATATTTTTATATTGTTGCGCTTATCAAGAAACAGTCATTTTGTTGCATTTAACGCTATAACTTATTCAATTTTATGACAATGTATAACAGAAAAATCTAATTTTGGGAATGCTGTATTGTTGTAAAATAAAGTTGAACAATGGGAACTGTAATTAGAATGTATTGACATATTACGCTTCATATTTATGTTCGTTCTTTGTTTACGCTATTATATTGTTGCGCTTATCAATATACAGTCATATTGTTGCATTTAACGCTATAAAATATTCAATTTTACGATAATGTATAACAGAAAAATCTAATTTGGTGAATGCTGTATTGATGTAAAATAAAGTTCAACAATGGGAATTTTAATTGAGTGCCTTTATATATTACAGCTCATATTTGTATTTATTCTTCGTTTATATTTTTATATTGTTGCGCTTATCAATAAACAGTCATATTGTTGCATTTAACGCTATAACTTATCAATTTTACGACAAAGTATAACAGAAAAATCTAATATTGGGAATGCTATATTGTTGTAAAATAAAGTTCAACAATGGGAACTGTATTTAGAGTGTCTTTACATATTACAGTTCATATTTATAATCATTCTTTGTTTACATTTTTATATTGTTGACCTTATCTATATACAGTCATATTTTTGTATTTAACGCTATAACATATTCAATTTTACGACAATGTATAACAAAAAAATCTAATTTGGGTAATGCAGTATTGTTGTTAAATAAAGTTGAACAATGGAAACTGCAATTAGGGTGATTTACAGATTCATGTTCATATTTGTATTCAAGCTTTGCTTACATTTTGTATTGTTGCATATATCAATACATATTCATATTGTTGTATTTAACGCTTAAACTTATTCAAATTTACGACAACGTATAACAGAGAAATGTAATCTTGGGAATGCTGTATTGTTGTAAAATAAAGTTCAACAATGGGAACTTTAAATTCGAGTGGCTTTACATATTACAGTTCATATTTATATTCAGGCTTTGTTTAAAATTTTATATTGTTGCACTTATCAATATACAGTCATATTGTTGCATTTAACACTGTAACTTAATAAATTTTACGACAATGTATAACAGAAAAATATAATTTTGTGAATGCTGTATTGTTGTAAAATAAAGTTCAACAACGAGAACTGTAATTAGAGTGTCTTTACTTATTGCAGTTCATATTTGAATTCATTCTTTGTGTATATTTTATATTGTTGCGCTTATCAATAAACAGTCATATTGTTGCATTTAACGCTATAACTTATTCAATTTTACGACAGTGTATAACAGAAAAATCAACTTTTGGGAATGCTGAATTGTTGTAAAATAAAGCTCAACAATGGGAACTGTAATTAGAGTGTCTTTACATGTTACAGTTCACATTTGTATTGATTCTTTGTTCATATTTTTATATTGTTGCTGTTAATAATAAACAGTCATATTGTTGCATTTAACGCTATAACTTATTCAATTTTACGACAATGTACAACAGAAAAATCTAATTTGGGAATGCTGTATTGTTGTAAAATGATTTTCAACAATGCGAACAGTTATTAGAGTGTCTTTCCTTATTACAGTTCATAATTGCATTCATTCTTTGTGTATATTTTTATATTGTTGCGCTTATCAATAAATAGTCATATTGTTACATTTAACGCTATAACTTATACAATTTTACGACAATGTATAACAGAAAATCTGATTTTTTGAACGCTGTATTGTTGTAAAATAAAGTTCAACAATGGAAACTGTAATTACAGTGATTTACAGATTGCAAATCATATTTATATTCAAGATTAGCTTACACTTTTATATTGTTGCATTTATCAATACATAGACATACTGTTACATTTAACGCTGTAACGTATTCAATTTTACGACAATTTATAACAGAAAAAAATAATTTTTGGAATGCTGTATTGTTGTAAAATAAAGTTCAACTATGGGAACTGTAATTAGAGTGTATATACATATTCCTGTTCATATTTATGTTCATTCTTTGTTTACATTATTATATTGTTGCGCTTATCAATATACAGTCATATTGTTGCATTTACGCTATAACTTATTCAATTTTACGACAATGTATAACAGAAAAATCTAATTTGGGAATGCTGTATTGTTGTAAAATAAATTTCAACAATGGGAACTGTAATTAGAATGTCTTTACTTTTACAGTTCATATTTATGTTCATTCTTTGTTTACATTATTATATTGTTGCGCATATCAATATACAGTCATATTGTTTAATTTAACTTTTTAACATATGCAATTTTACGACAAAGTGTCACAGAAAAAACTAATTTTGGGAATGCTGTATTGTTGTAAAATAAAGTTCAACAATGGGAAATTTTAAATACAGCGTCTTTACATATTACAGTTCATATTTGTATTCATTCTTTGTTTATATTTTTATATTGTAGAGCTTATTAATAAACAGTCATATTGTTGCATTTAACGCTATAACTTATTCAGTTTTACGACAATGTAAAACAGAAAAATGTAATTTGGGGAATGCAGTATTGTTGTAAAGAAAAGTTCAACAATAGAAACTGCAATTAGAGTGATTTACAGATTCATGTTCATATTTATATTCAAGATTTGCTTACATTTTATATTGTTGCACTTATCAATACATATTCGTATTGTTGTATTTAACGCTTAAACTTATTCAATTTTACGACAAAGTATAACAGAAAAATCTAATTCTGGGAATGCTGTATTTTTGTAAAATAAAGTTAAAAAATGGGAAATTTAATTGAGTGTCTTTACATATTACAGTTCGTATTTGTATTCATTCTTTGTTTATATTTTTATATTGTTGCACTTATCAATATACAGTATATTGTTGCATTTAACACTGTAACTTTTTCAATTTTATGACAATGTATAACAGAAAAATATAATTTTGTGAATGCTGTATTGTTGTAAAATAAAGTTCAACAATGAGAACTGTAATCAGAGTGTCTTTACTTATTGCAGTTCATATTTGTATTCATTCTTTGTGTATATTTTTATATTGTTGCGCTTATCAATAAACAGTCATTTTGTTGCATTTAACGCTATAACTTATTCAATTTCACGACAATGCATAACAGAAAATTCTGATTTTGGGAATGCTGTATTGTTGAACAATAAAATTCAACAATGGAAACTGTAATTACAGTGATTGAAAGATTGCAGTTTATATTTATATTCAAGATTAGCTTACACTTTTATATTGTTGCATTTATCAATACATAGACATATTGTTTCATTTAAAGCTGTAACGTATTAAAATTTACGACAATGTATAACAGAAAAATCTAATTTTGGGAATGCTGTATTGTTGTAAAATAAAGTTCAACAAGTGGAACAGTAATTAGAGTGTCTTTACATATTACAGTACATATTTATATTCAATCTTTATTTATATTTCTATATTTTTGCGCTTATCAATAAACAGTCAAAATGTTTCATTTAACGCTATAACTTATTCAATTTTACGACAATGTATAACAGAAAAATCTAATTTTGGGAATGCTGTATTGTTGTAAAATAAAGTTCAACAATGGGAACTGTAATTAGAGTGTCTTTACATATTACAGTTCACATTTGTGGTCATTATTTGTTTATATTTTTATATTGTTGCGCTTATCAATAAACAGTCATATTGTTGCATTTAACGCTATAACTTATTCAATTTTACGACAATGTATAACAGAAAATCTGATATTTGGAATGCTGTATTGTTGTAAAATAAGGTTCAACAATGGAAACTGTAATTACAGTGATTTACAGATTGCAATTCATATTTAAATTCAAGATTAGCTTACACTTTTATATTGTTGCATTTATCAATACATAGACATACTGTTACTTTTAACGCTGTAACGTATTCAATTTTACGACAATGTATAACAGAAAAATCTAATTTTGGGAAAGCTGTAATGTTGTAAAGTAAAGTTCAACAATGGGAACTGTAATTAGAGTGTCTTTACATATTACTGTTCATATTTATGTTCATTCTTTGTTTACATTATTATATTGTTGCGCTTATCAATATACAGTCATATTGTTGTATTTAACTTTTTAACATATTCAATTTTACGACAAAGTATCACAGAAAAAACTAATTTTGGGAATGCTGTATTGTTGTAAAATAAAGTTCAACAATGGGAAATTTTAAATACAGCGTCTTTACATATTACAGTTCATATTTGTATTCATTCTTTGTTTATATTTTTATATTGTAGAGCTTATTAATAAACAGTCATATTGTTTCATTTAACGCTATAACTTATTCAGATTTACGACAATGTATAACAGAAAAACGTAATTTGGGGAAAGCAGTATTGTTGTAAAAAAAGTTCAACAATAGAAACTGCAATTAGAGTGATTTACAGATTCATGTTCATATTTCTATTCAAGATTTGCTTACATTTTATATTGTTGCACTTATCAATACATATTCTTATTGTTGTATTTAACGCTTAAACTTATTCAATTTTACGACAAAGTATAACAGAAAAATCCAATTTTGGGAATGCTGTTTTTTTGTAAAATAAAGTTAAAATATGGGAAATTTAATTGAGTGTCTTTACATATTACAGTTCGTATTTGTATTCATTCTTTGTTTATATTTCTATATTGTTGCGCTTATCAATAAACAGTCATATTGTTGCATTTAACGCTGTAACTTATTCAGTTTTACGATAATGTATAACAGAAAAATCTAATTTTGGGAATGCTGTATTGTTGTAAAATAAAGTTCAACAATGGGAACTGTAATTAGAGTGTCATTACTTATTACAGTTCATATTTGTGTTCATTCTTTGTTTATATTTCTATATTGTTGCGCTTATCAATTAACGGTCATATTGTTGCATTTAACGCTATATCTTATTAAATTTTACGACAATGTATAACAGAAAATTCTGATTTTGGGAATGCTGCATTGTTGTAAAATAAAGTTTAACCATGGAAACTGTAATTAAAGTGATTGACAGATTACAGTTTATGTTTACATTCAAGATTAGCTTACACTTTTATATTGTTGCGTTTATCAATACATAGACATATTGTTTTATTTAAAGCTGTAACGTATTCAATTTTACGACAATGTATAACAGAAAAATTTAATTTTGGGCAGCTTTACGACAATGTATAACAGAAAAATCTAATTTGGGGAATGCAGTATTGTTGTAAAATAAAGTTCAACAAAGAAAACTGCAATTAGAGTGATTTACAGATTCTTGTACATATTTATATTCAAGCTTTGCTTACATATTATATTGTTGAACTTATCAATAAATAGTCATATTGTTGTATTTAGTGCTTTAACTTATTCAATTTTACGACAAAGTATAACAGAAAAATCTAATTTTGGGAATGCTCTATTGTTGTAAAATAAAGTTCAAAAATGGGAACTTTAATTGAGTGTCGTTACATTTTACAGTTCATATTTGTATTCATTTTTTGTTTATATTTCTATATTGTTGCGCTTATCAATAAACAGTCATATTGTTGCATTTAACGCTATAACTTATTCAATTTTACAACAATGTATAACTGAAAAATCGAATATATGGAATGCTGTATTGTTGTAAAATAAAGTTCAACAATGGGAACTGTATTTAGAGTGTCTTTACATATTACAGTTCATATTTATAATCATTCTTTGTTTACATTTTTATACTGTTGCCCTTATTTTTATACAGTCATAACTTTTGAATTTAACGCTATAACTTATTCAATTTTACGACAATGTATAACAGAAAAATCTAATTTGGGTAATGCAGTATATTTGTAAAATAAAGTTCAACAATGGAAACTGATATTAGAGTGATTTACAGATTCATGTTCATATTGGTATTCAAGCTTTGCTTACATTTTATATTGTTGCACTTATGAATACGTATTCATATTGTTGTATTTAACGCTTAAACTTATTCAATTTTACGACAACGTATAACAGAAAAATGTAATCTTGGGAATGCTGTATTGTTGTAAAATAAAGTTCAACAATGGGAAATTTAAATTCGAGTAGGTATACATATTACAGTTCATATTTATATTCATGCTTTGTTTACATTTTTATATTGTTGCACTTATCAATATACAGTATATTGTTGCATTTAACACTGTAACTTATACAATTTTACGAAATTGTATAACAGAAAAATCTAATTTTGTGAATGCTGTATTGTTGTAAAATAAAGTTCAACAATGAGAACTGTAATCAGAGTGTCTTTACTTATTGCAGTTCATATTTGTATTCATTCTTTGTGTATATTTTTATATTGTTGCGCTTATCAATAAACAGTCATATTGTTGCATTTAACGCTATAACTTATTCAATTTTACGACAATATATAACAGAAAATTCTGATTTTGGGAATGCTGTATTGTTGAACAATAAAATTCAACAATGGAAACTGTAATTACAATGATTGACAGAATGCAGTTTATATTTATATTCAAGATTAGCTTACACTTTTATATTGTTGCATTTATCAATACATAGACATATTGTTTCATTTAAAGCTGTAACGTATTAAAAATTACGACAATGTATAACAGAAAAATCTAATTTTGGGAATGCTGTATTATTGTAAAATAAAGTTCAACAATGGAAACTGTAATTAGAGTGTCTTTTCATATTACAGTTCACATTTGTAGACATTCTTTGTTTATATTTTTATATTGTTGCGCTTATCAATAAACAATCATATTGTTGCATTTAACGCTATAACTTATTCAATTTTACGACAATGTATAACAGAAAATCTGATATTTGGAATGCTGTATTGTTGTAAAATAAGGTTCAACAATGGAAACTGTAATTACAGTGATTTACAGATTGCAATTCATATTTAAATTCAAGATTAGCTTACACTTTTATATTGTTGCATTTATCAATACATAGACATACTGTTACTTTTAACGCTGTAACGTATTCAATTTTACGACAATGTATAACAGAAAAATCTAATTTTGGGAAAGCTGTAATGTTGTAAAGTAAAGTTCAACAATGGGAACTGTAATTAGAGTGTCTTTTCATATTACTGTTCATATTTATGTTCATTCTTTTTTTACATTATTATATTGTTGCGCTTATCAATATACAGTCATATTGTTGTATTTAACTTTTTAACATATTCAATTTTACGACAAAGTATCACAGAAAAAACTAATTTTGGGAATGCTGTATTGTTGTAAAATAAAGTTCAACAATGGGAAATTTTAAATACAGCGTCTTTACATATTACAGTTCATATTTGTACTCATTCTTTGTTTATATTTTTATATTGTAGAGCTTATTAATAAACAGTCATATTGTTTCATATAACGCTATAACTTATTCAGATTTACGACAATGTATAACAGAAAAACGTAATTTGGGGAATGCAGTATTGTTGTAAAAAAAGTTCAACAATAGAAACTGCAATTAGAGTGATTTACAGATTCATGTTCATATTTATATTCAAGATTTGCTTACATTTTATATTGTTGCACGTATCAATACATATTCGTATTGTTGTATTTAACGCTTAAACTTATTCAATTTTACGACAAAGTATAACAGAAAAATCCAATTTTGGGAATGCTGTTTTTTTGTAAAATAAAGTTAAAAAATGGGAAATTTAATTGAGTGTCTTTACATATTACAGTTCGTATTTGTATTCATTCTTTGTTTATATTTCTATATTGTTGCGCTTATCAATAAACAGTCATATTGTTGCATTTAACGCTGTAACTTATTCAGTTTTACGATAATGTATAACAGAAAAATCTAATTTTGGGAATGCTGTTTTTTTGTAAAATAAAGTTCAACAATGGGAACTGTATTAAGAGTGTCTTTACATATTACAGCTCATATTTATAATCATTCTTTGTTTACATTTTTATATTGTTGCGCTTATCAATAAACAGTTATATTGTTGTATTTAGCGCTATAACTTATTCAATTTTACGACAATGTATAACAGAAAAATCTAATTTTGGGAACGCTGTATTGTTGTAAAATGAAGTTCAACAATGGGAACTGTAATTAGAATGTATTGACATATTACGCTTCATATTTATATTCAATCTTTATTTATATTTCTATATTTTTGCTCTTATCAATAAACAGTAAAAATGTTTCATTTAACGCTATAACTTATTCAATTTTACGACAATGTATAACAGAAAAATCTAATTTTGGGATTGCTGTATTGTTGTAAAATAAAGTTCAACAATGGGAACTGTAATTAGAGTGTATTGACATATTACGCTTCATATTTATGTTCATTCTTTGTTTACGTTATTACATTGTTGCGCTTATCACTATACAGTCATATTGTTGCATTTAACGATATAAAATATTCAATTTTACGATAATGTATAACCGAAAAATCTAATTTTGGGAATGCTGTATTGTTGTAAAATAAAGTTCAACAATGGGAACTGTAATTAGAGTGTCTTTATATATTACAGTTCACATTTGTGTTCTTTCTTTGTTTATATTTTTATATTGTTGCGCTTATCAATAAACAGTAATATTGTTGCATTTAACGCTATAACTTATTCAATTTTACGACAATGTATAACAGAAAAATGTAATTTGGGGAATGCAGTATTGTTGTAAAGAACAGTTCAACAATAGAAACTGCAATTAGAGTGATTTACAGATTCATGTTCATATTTATATTCAAGATTTGCTTACATTTTATATTGTTTCACTTATCAATACATATTCGTATTGTTGTATTTAACGCTTAAACTTATTCAAATTTACGACAAAGTATAACAGAAAAATCTAATTTTGGGAATGCTGTATTGTTGTAAAATAAAGTTCAACAATGGGAACTGTAATTAGAGTGTATTGACATATTACGCTTCATATTTATGTTCATTCTTTGTTTACGTTATTACATTGTTGCGCTTATCACTATACAGTCATATTGTTGCATTTAACGATATAAAATATTCAATTTTACGATAATGTATAACAGAAAAATCTAATTTAGGGAATGCTGTATTGTTGTAAAATAAAGTTTAACAATGGGTACTGTAATTAAAGTGTCTTTACATATTACAGTTCACATTTGTTTTCATTCTTTGTTTATATTTTTATATTGTTGCTGTTATCAATAAACAGTCATATTGTTGCATTTAATGCTATAACTTATTCACTTTTACGACAATGTATAACAGAAAAATCTAATTTGGGAATGCTGTATTGTTGCATTTATCAATACATAGACATACTGTTACATTTAACGCTGTAACGTATTCAAATTTACCACAAAGTATAACAGAAAAATCTAATTTTGGGAATGCTGTATTGTTGTAAAATAAATTTAAACAATGGGAACTCTAATTTGAGTGTCTTTATTTATTACAGTTCATAATTGTATTCATTCTTTGTGTATATTTTTATATTGTTGCGCTTATCAATAAACAGTCATATTGTTGCATTTAACGCTATAACGTATTCAATTTTACGACAATGTATAACAGGAAAATCTCATTTTTGGAATGCTGTATTGTTGTAAAATAAGGTTCAACAATGGAAACTGTAATTACAGTGATTTACAGATTGCAATTCTTATTTATATTCAAGATTAGCTTACACATTTAAATTGTTGCATTTATGAATACATAGACATACTGTTACATTTAACGCTGCAACGTATAAGTTCATAATTATATTCATTCTTTGTGTATATTTTTATATTGTTGCGCTTATCAATAAACGGTCATATTGTTGCATTTAACGCTATAACTTATTCAATTTTACGACAATGTACAACAGAAAATATGATTTTTGGTATGCTGTATTGTTGTAAAATAATGTTCAACAATGGAAACTGTAATTACAATTATTTACACATTGCAGTTCATATTTATATTCAAGAATATCTTACACTTTTATATTGTTGCATTTATCAATACATAGACATATTGTTAAATTTAACGCTGTAACGTATTCAATTTTACGACAATGTATAACAGAAAAATCTAATTTTGGGAATGCTGTATTGTTGTAAAATAATGTTCAACAATGGGAACTGTAATTAGAGTGTCTTTACATATTACAGTTCATATTTATAATCATTCTTTGTTTACATTTTTATATTGTTGTCCTTATCAATATACAGTCATACTGTTGTATTTAGAAATATAACTTATTCAATTTTTAAACAATTTGTAACAGAAAAATCTAATATGGGAAATGCAGTATTGTAGTAAAATAAAGTTCAACAATGGAAACTGCAATTAGAGTAATTTACAAATTCTTGTTCATATTTATATTCAAGCTTTGCTTACATTTTATATTGTTGCACTTATCAATAAATAGTCGTATTGTTGTATTTAGCGCTTTAACTTATTCAATTTTTCGACAAAGTATAACAGAAAAATCTAATTTTGGGAATGCTCTATTGTTGTAATATAAAGTTCAAAAATGGGAACTTTAACTGAGTGTCTTTACATTTTACAGTTCAATAATTGTATTCATTCTTTGTGTATATTTTTATATTGTTGCGCTTATCAATAAACAGTCATATTGTTGCATTTAACGCTATAACTTATTCAATTTTACGACAATATATAACCGAAAATCTGATTTTTGGAATGCTGTATTGTTGTAAAATATGATTCAACAATGGAAAGTGTAATTACCGTGATTTACAGATTGCAATTCATATTTATATTCAAGATTAGCTTACACTTTTCTATTGTTGCATTTATCAATATGTATTGACATATTACTCTTCATATTTATGTTCATTCTTTGTTTATGTTATTATATTGTTGCTGTTATCAATAAACAGTCATATTGTTGCATTTAACGATATAACTTATTCAATTTTACGACAACGTATAACAGAAAAATCTAATTTGGGAATGCTCTATTGTAGCATTTATCAATACATAGACATACTGTTACATTTAACGCTGTAACGTATTCAATTTTACGACAATGTATAGCAGAAAAATCTAATTTTGGGAATGCTGTATTGTTGTAAAATAAAGTTCAACAATGGGAATTTTAATTGAGTGCCTTTATATATTACAGTGAAATATTTGTATCCATTCTTCGTTTATATTTTTATACTGTTGCGCTTATAAATAAACAGTCATATTGTTGCATTTAACGCTATAACTTATTCAATTTACGACAATTTATAACAGAAAAATCTAATTTTGGGAATGCTCTATTGTTGTAAAATAAAGTTCAACAATGGAAACTGTAATTAGAGTGTATTTACATATTACTGTTCATGTTTATGTTCATTCTTTGTTTATATTACTATATTGTTGCGCTTATCAATATACAGTCATATTGTTGCATTTAACGCTATAACTTATTCAATTTTACGACAATGTATAACAGAAAAATCTAATTTTGGGAATGCTGTATTGTTGTAAAATAAAGTTCAACAATGGGTACTGTAATTAAAGTGTCTTTACATATTACAGTTCACATTTGTATTCATTCTTTGTTTATATTTTTATATTGTTGCTGTTACCAATAAACAGTCATATTGTTGCATTTAACGCTATAACTTATTCAATTTTACGCCAATGTATAACAGAAAAATCTAATTTTGGAATGCTGTATTGTTGCATTTTTCAATACATAGACATACTGTTACATTTAACGCTGTAACGTATTCAAATTTACGACAAAGTATAACAGAAAAATCTAATTTTGGGAATGCTGTATTGTTGTAAAATAAATTTAAACAATGGGAATTCTAATTTGAGTGTCTTTACTTATTACAGTTCATAATTGTATTCATTCTTTGTGTATATTTTTATATTGTTGCGCTTATCAATAAACATTCATATTGTTGCATTTAACGCTATAACTTATTCAATTTTAAGCTAATGTTTAACAGAAAATCTGATTTTTGGAATGCTGTATTGTTGTAAAATAAGGTTCAACAATGGAAACTGTAATTACAGTGATTTACAGATTGCAATTCATATTTATATTAGAGATTAGCTTACACATTTATATTGTTGCATTTATGAATACATAGACATAATTTTTACGTTTAACGCTGTAACGTATTCAATTTTACGACAATGTATAACAGAAAAATCTAATTTTGGGAATGCTGTACTGTTATAAATAAAGTTCAACAATGGAAACTGTAATTAGTGTGTATTTACATATTACTGTTCATGTTATGTTCATTCTTTGTTTATATTATTATATTGTTGCGCTTATCAATATACAGTCATATTGTTGCATTTAACGCAATAACTTATTCAATATTACGACAATGTATAACAGAAAAATCTAATTTTGGGA
The DNA here is from genome assembly GCA_964019185.1 of Maratus speculifer. Taxonomy (NCBI): domain Eukaryota; kingdom Metazoa; phylum Arthropoda; class Arachnida; order Araneae; family Salticidae; genus Maratus; species Maratus speculifer. The sequence continues at coordinate 1,465,969 of CAXHSM010000848.1, forward strand.
ATGCTGTATTGTTGTAAAATATGGTTCAAAAATCGAAACTGTAAGCAGTGTGTCTTTAAACATTACAGTTCAATAATTGTATTGATTCTTTGTGTATATTTTTATATTGTTGCGCTTATCAATAAACAGTCCTATTGTTGCATTTAACGCTATAACTAATTCAATTTTACGCCAATGTATAACAGAAAAATCTAATTTTGGAATGCTGTATTGTTGCATTTATCAATACATAGACATAATGTTACATTTAACGCTGTAAAGTATTCAAATTTACGACAATGTATAACAGAAAAATCTAATTTTGGGAATGCTGTATTGTTGTAAAATAAAGTTCAACGATGGGTACTTTAAATAAAGCGTATTTACATATTACAGTTCATATTTATATTCATGCTTTGTTTACATTTTTATATTGTTGCACTTATCAATATACAGTCATAATGTTGCATTTAACACTGTAATTTATTCAATTTTACGACAATGTATTACAGAAATATCTAATTTTGGGAATGTGTATTGTTGTAAAATAAAGTTCAACAATGGGAACTGTAATTAGAGTGTATTTACATATTACTGTTCATATTTATGTTCATTCTTTGCTTACATTATTATATTGTTGCGCTTATTAATATACAGTCATATTGTTGTATTTAACTTTTTAACATGTTCAATTTTACGACAAAGTATAACAGAAAAAAACTAATTTTGGGAATGCTTTATTGTTGTAAAATAATGTTCAACAATGGGAACTGTAATTAGAGTGTATTTACATATTACTGTTCATATTTATGTTCATTCTTTGTTTACATTATTATATTGTTGCGCATATCAATATACAGTCATATTGTTGCATTTAACGCTATAAATTATTCAGTTTTACGACAATGTATAACAGAAAAATCTAATTTGGTGAATGCTGTATTGTTGTAAAATAAAGTTCATCAATGGGAATTTTAATTGAGTGCCTTTATATATTACAGTTTATATTTGTATTCATTCTTTGTTTATATTTTTATATTGTTGCGCTTCTGAATAAACAGTCATATTGTTGCATTTAACGCTATAACTTATTCAATTTTATGACAATGTATAACAGAAAAATCTAATTTGGTGACTGCTGTATTGTTGTAAAATAAAGTTCAACAATGAGAATTTTAATTGAGTGCCTTTATATATTACAGTTTATATTTGTATTCATTTTTGTTTATATTTTTATATTGTTGCGCTTATCAATAAACAGTCATATTGTTGTATTTGCAATATAACTTATTCAATTTTACGACAATGCATAACAGAAAAATCTAATTTGGGGAATGCAGTAATGTTTTAAAATAAAGTTCAACAATGGATACTGCAATTAGAGTGATTTACAGATTATTGTTCATATTTATATTCAAGCTTTGCTTACATTTTATATTGTTGCACTTATCAATAAAGAGTCATATTGTTGTATTTTACGCTTTAACATATTCAAATTTACGACAAAGTATAACAGAAAATCTAATTTTGGGAACGCTGTATTGTTATAAAATAAAGTTCAACAGTGGGAACTTTAAATACAGTGTTTTTACATATTACAGTTCATATTTGTAATCATTTTTTGTTTATATTTTTATATTGTTGCGCTTATCAATAAACAGTCATATTATTGCATTTAACGCTATAACATATTCAATTTTTCGACAATGGATAACAGAAAAATCTAATTTTGGGAATGCTGTATTTGAGTAAAACAAAGTTCAACAATGGGAACTATAATTAGAGTGTATTTACATATTACTGTTCATATTTATGTTTATCCTTTGTTTACATTATTATATCGTTGCGCTTATCAATATACAGTCATAATGTTGCATTTAACGATATAACTTATTCAATTTTACAACAATATATAACAAAAAACTCTAATTTGGGGAATGCTGTATTGTTGTAAAATAAAGTTCAACAATGGAAACTGCAATTAGAGTGGTTTAGAGATTCTTGTTCATATTTATATTCAAGCTTTGCTTACATTTTATGTTGTTGCACTTTCCGATATATAGTCATATTGTTGTATTTAACGCTATAACTTATTCAATTTACGACAATTTATAACAGTAAAAACTAATTTTGGGAATGCTGTATTGTTGTAAAATAAAGTTCAAAAATGGGAACTGTAATTGTGTTTCTTCACATATTACAGTTCATATTTGTATTCATTCTTTGTTTATATTTCTATATTGTTGCGTTTATCAATAAACAGTCATATTGTTGCATTTAACGCTGTAACTTATTCAATTTTATGACAATGTATAACAGAAAAATCTAATTTTGGGAATGCTGTATTGTTGTAAAATAAACTTCAAAAATGAGAAATTTAATTGAGTGTCTTTACATATTACAGTTCACATTTGTATTCATTCTTTGTTTATATTTCTATATTGTTGCGCTTGTCAATAAACAGTCATATTGTTGCATTTAACACTGTAACTTATTCAATTTTACGACAATGTATAATAGAAAAATGTAATTTTGGGAATGCTGTATTGTTGTAAAATAAAGTTCAACAATGGGAACTGTAATTAGAGAGTCTTTACTTATTACAGTTCATATTTGTATTCATTCTTTGTGTATATTTTTATATTCTTGCGCTTTTCAATAAACAGCCATATTGTTGCATTTAACGCTATAACTTATTCAGTTTTATGACAATGTAAAACAGAAAAATCTTATTTTGGGAACGCTGTATTGTTGTAAAGTCAAGTTCAACAATGGGAACTTTAAATAGAGTGTCTTTACATATTACAGTTCATATTTGTATTCATTCTTTGTTTATATTTTTATATTGTTGCGGTTATCAATAAACAGTCATGTTGTTGCATTTAACGCTATAACTTATTCAAATTTACGACAATGTATAAGAGAAAAATCTAATTTGGGAATGCTGTATTGTTGTAAAATAAATTTCAACAATGAGAACTGTAATTAGAGTGTCTTTACTTATTTCAGTTCATAATGGTATTCATTCTTTGTGTATATTTTATATTGTTGCGCTTATCAATAAACAGTCATATAATTGCATTTAACGCTATAACTTATTCAATTTTACGACAATGGAACAGAAAAATCTAATTTTGGGATGCTGTATTGTTGTAAAATAAATTTCAACAATGGGAACTCTAATTAGACTGTCTTTATATTTTACTGTTCATATTTATGTTCATTCTTTGTTTACATTATAATATTGTTGCGATTATCAATATACAGTCATATTGTTGCATTTGACGCTATAACTTATTCAGTTTTATGACAAAGTATAACAGAAAAAACTAATTTTGGGAATGCTGTATCGATGTAAAATGAAGTTCAACAATGGGATTTTTAAATAGAGCGTCTTTAAATATTACAGTTCATATTTGTATTCATTCTTTGTTTATATTTTTATATTAATGGGCTTATCAATAAACAGTCATATTGTTGCATTTAACGTTATAACTTATTCAATTTTACGACAATGTATAACAGAAAAATCTAATTTGGGGAATGCAGTATTGTTGTAAAATAAAGTTCAAAAATGAGAAATTTAATTGAGTGTCTTTACATATTACAGTTCATTTTTGTATTCATTCTTTGTTTATATTTCTATATTGTTGCGCTTATCAATAAATAGTCATATTGTTGCATTTAACACTGTAACTTATTCAATTTTAAGACAATGTATAACAGAAAAATCTAATTTTGGGAATGCTGTATTGTTGTAAAATAAACTTCAACAGTGGGAGCTGTAATTAAAGTGTCTTTACTTATTTCAGTTCATAATTGTATTCATTCTTTGTGTATATTTTTATATTGTTGCGCTTATCAATAAACAGTCATATTGTTGCATTTAACGTTATAACTTATTCAATTTTACGACAATGTATAACAGAGAAATCTGAATTTTGTAATGCTGTATTGTTGTAAAATAATGTTCAACAATGGGTACTGTAATAAGAGTGTATTTACATGTTACTGTTCATATTTATGTTCATTCTTTGTTTACATTATTATATTGTTGCGCTTATCAATATACAGTCATATTGTTGCATTTAACGCTATAAATTATTCAGTTTTACGACAATGTATAACAGAAAAATCTAATTTGGTGAATGCTGTATTGTTGTAAAATAAAGTTCAACAATGGGAACTGTAATTAGAGTGTATTTACATATTACAGTTATATTTATGTTCATTCATTTTTTACACTATTATTTTGTTAAGCGTATCCATATACAGTCATATTGTTGCATTAAACGCTATAAGTTATTCAATTTTACGACAATGTATAACAGATAAATCTGATTTTGTGATTGCTATATTGTTGTAAAATAAATTTCAACAATGGGAACTGTAATTAGAGTGTCTTTACTTATTACAATTCATAATTGTATTAATTATTAGTGTATATTTTTATATTGTTGCGCTTATTAATAAACAGTCATATTGTTGCATTTAATGCTATAACTTATTCAATTTTACGACAATGTATAACAGAAAATCTGATTTTTGGAATGCTGTTTTGTTGTAAAATATGGTTCAACAATGGAAACTGTAATTACCGTGATTTACAGATTGCAATTCATATTTATATTCAAGATTAGCTTACACTTATATTGTTGCTTATATTGTTGCATTTATCAATACATAGACATACTGTTACATTTAACGCTGTAACGTATTCAATTTTACGACAATGTATAACAGAAAAAATTAATTTTGGGAATGCTGTATTGTTGTAAAATAAAGTTAACAATGGGAAGTGTAAATAGAGTGTCTTTACATATTACTGTTCATATTTATGTTCATTCTCTGTTTACATTATTATATTGTTGCGCTTATAGCAGAGGAAATATTCTGCCAATGAGCAGATTTAATCTCGTTCTAATGATTATGCAAATAGTTTTAACTGAAATGAGTTTGTACCAGAAGTTTTCTTTTAAATAGTAGAAAACTTTAGATTGTAAACGTTTCACATCAAGAAATACCATAGCCATCATTCCAAGTTAAATAATAATAGCTTTCAAATCACAAGATTAAAGCAAAACTGCTTGAAAAGGTAATTTTGACAGATAATACACTATATTGCCATTGATTATGGGACACTTGCGATTTTAGACATTTTACTAAATATCTAGAAAAATACATGAGGAATCATCTCGAAACTCTTAGTGTATAAATATAATAATATACGTCATACATCTCCGTGAAGATTTTTTACCGAAACGCCATAGGGGACCGTCAACAATTTAAAAAAGGATGAATATCTTTTGAATAACTTTGTCAAAACTAATGTAGCAAAAGCACTCAAACTCTAGATTATGATTGAATGCCTTATTGTAATACACTGTGTTGATTTTTATACAAATAGCATGCACACTCGCAGAGTAATTAAGGTTTTTAAAAAAATGGTCCCAAATTTTTCCAAGTTTTTCCATTATAATTTTCAGAGTTCTTAATATAAAATAATATTCTTTTCAGAAAATATGACAAACAACATTGCACACAGTACCCTGTAATCAGAATTAAAAAATAATAAAAATTGTATGAAAAATGAGTAGATTTACTATATAATTTTTTACTGCGCATGCGTCAAAGATATCAAAATTGCAGTCATATTGTTGCATTTAACTTTTTAACATGTTCAATTTTACGACAAAGTATAACAGAAAAAACTAATTTTGGGAATGCTGTATTGTTGTAAAATAAAGTTCAACGATGGGTACTTTAAATAGAGCGTATTTACATATTACAGTTCATATTTATATTCATGCTTTGTTTACATTTTTATATTGTTGCACTTATCAATATACAGTCATAATGTTGCATTTAACACTGTAATTTATTCAATTTTACGACAATGTATTACAGAAAAATCTAATTTTGAGAATGCTGTATTGTTGTAAAATAAAGTTCAACAATGGGTACTGTAATTAGAGTGTATTTACATATTACTGTTCATATTTATGTTCATTCTTTGTTTACATTATTATATTGTTGCGCTTATCAATATACAGTCATATTGTTGCATATATACAGTCATATTGTTGAATTAACGCTATAAATTAATCAGTTTTACGACAATGTATAACAGAAAAATCTAATTTGGTGAATGCTGTATTGTTGTAAAATAAAGTTCAACAATGGGAATTTTAATTGAGTGCTTTTATATATTACAGTTTATATTTGTATTCATTCTTTTTTATATTTTTATATTGTTGCGCTTCTCAATAAACAGTCATATTGTTGCATTTAACGCTATAACTTATTCAATTTTACGACAATGTGTAACAGAAAAATTTAATTTTGGGAATGCTGTATTGCTGTAAAATAAAGTTCAACAATGGGAACTGTAATTAGAGTGTATTGACATATTACGCTTTATATTTATATTCGATCTTTATTTATATTTCTATATTTTTGCGCTTATCAATAAATAGTCAAAATGTTTCATTTAACGCTATAACTTATTCAATTTTACGACAATGTATAATAGAAAAATCTAATTTTGGGAATGCTGTATTGTTGTAAAATAAAGTTCAACAATGGGAACTGTAATTAGAGTGTATTGACATATTACGCTTCATATTTATGTTTATTCTTTGTTTACGTTATTACATTGTTGCGCTTATCAATATACAGTCATATTGTTGCATTTAACGCTATAAAATATTCAATTTTACGATAATGTATAACAGAAAAATATAATTTTGGGAACGCTGTATTGTTGTAAAATAAAGTTCAACAATGGGAACTGTAATTAGAGTGTCTTTACATATTACAGTTCACATTTGTGTTCATTCTTTGTTTATATTTTTATATTGTTGCGCTTATAAATAAACAGTCATATTGTTGTATGTATTTAACGCTATAACTTATTCAATTTTACGACAACGTATAACAGAAAATCGTATTTTTGGAATGCTGTATTGTTGTAAAATAAGGTTCAACAATGGAAACTGTAATGACAGTGATTTACAGATTGCAATTCATATTTAAATTCAAGATTAGCTTACACTTTTATATTGTTGCATTTATCAATACATAGACATACTGTTACATTTAACGCTGTAACGTATTCAATTTTACGACAATGTATAACAGAAAAATCTAATTTTGGGAATGCTGTATTGTTGTAAAGTAAAGTTCAACAATGGGAACTGTAATTAGAGTGTCTTTACATATTACTGTTCATATTTATGTTCATTCTCTGTTTACATTATTATATTGTTGCGCTTATCAATATACAGTCATATTAATGTATTTAACTTTTTAACATATTCAATTTTACGACAAAGTATAACAGAAAAAACTAATTTTGTGAATGCTGCATTGTTGTAAAATAAAGTTCAACAATGGGAACTGTAATTAGAGTGTCTTTACATATTACTGTTCATATTTATGTTCATTCTTTGTTTACATTATTATATTGTTGCGCTTATCAATATACAGTCATATTGTTGTATTTAACTTTTTAACATATTCAATTTTACGACAAAGTATCAAAGAAAAAAGTAATTTTGGGAATGCTGTATTGTTGTAAAATAAAGTTCAACAATGGGAACTTTAAGTACAGCGTCTTTACATATTACAGTTCATATTTGTATTCATTCTTTGTTTATATTTTTATATTGTAGAGCTTATCAATAAACAGTCATATTTTTGTATTTAACGCTATAACTTATTCAATTTTACGACAATGTATAACAGAAAAATCTAATTTGGGTAATGCAGTATTTTTGTAAAATAAAGTTCAACAATGGGAACTGCAATTAGAGTGATTTACAGATTCATGTTCATATTTGTATTCAAGCTTTGCTTACATTTTATATTGTTGCACTTATCAATACATATTCATATTGTTGTATTTAACGCTTAAACTTATTCAATTTTACGACAACGTACAACAGAAAAATGTAATCTTGGGAATGCTGTATTGTTGTAAAATAAAGTTAATCAATGGGAACTTTAAATTCGAGTGGCTTTACATGTTACAGTTCATATTTATATTCAGGCTTTGTTTACATTTTTATATTGTTGCACTTATCATAGAAGGCGGCAGCCTTCAAGTGACGCAGCTTTAAACCTACCATCGTCAAAACCTACCATCGTCATAGGGGTAGATGCGGAACTTCATATATACAGCTAACTCAACATCAAAGAAAATCGGAAAAGCCGCCTTCTAATAACTCAGCAAATATTGGTCAGAATGGTCCAATTTTTTTAATATAGTCTTATATTCCCAGTCTAATCCTATCCTATAATTTTTACATTTGTACGTGCCGCATATTTTTAGATCTCAATAACCATTTTAAAACTGAAATTGATGGTGTTTATTCCTGATAATGAGATCTAGAAAATGGGCTGGGAGATTTTATTAAAACTTATATATAATATGAATCTCTTTAAGATAGAGGTAATAAGACTTGCCTTGTTTCTAGGAAAACTCTTGTTTGTTATATATTGGTCTTGGAAAATTGGACTATATTAGCTCGCGGATTACATGTTATTCTATGGGTTAGCAGACAGAGCAGGAGTGAAAAACCTTATGTACTTATGGTCACAGTTAAAACACCCAAATCGAAGCAATAAATGTTTTTTAAACTACAAAAACATCTTGTCATGTGCTTTAAAACATTCAATAAATATATACTAAATCAAATTTCTATTTATATTGCCTTTATTTTTCGTAAAAAGAAAATATTACGTTTCTTACATTGGATATTTTTGCATTTTGTGGAAAAAATATTTTGAATCCTTTTTTAAAATAGGAAAATATTTTTTAATTATACATATTCAATATTCTTTCGACTTATGATTTTTTTTTTTAAGTTTACAAACAAGAATTATTTTTAATAATCTGCGTTAGAATCCCATGTATTCATACGCGTTTAGATAGTTTTGTTTTGAATCGTAATCGAATTCGCTGGCGGTAAGCTTTGTACTTGGCACTTGTTGTTGTTTTTAGCATGTATGTTGTGTAATTTGCGAAATATTCAATTCCAGGAGACGAACGTGAAGCTAAACCCTCTATAATGAAAAAGAAAGGTAAATAAATATTTTTTGACACTCATTATTAAAGTATTATTTAAAAAGTGGTGTATACATTAGTTAGCATGTTGATTCGATTTCAAACCAACATAAACTATCACAGAATGTGTAAACTATTGCTAAATTTTGGTAAACAAACTATATTTATAATTGACCAACAGTTAAACCAAGTGCTTGTGAATTCTAAAATTCTCAAAATAGATTGTTTTTAAGTTTATAGATGTCCTTATCATATGAATTAATTAACAATAATTATATGAATTAATTAACAATACAAAGTTTTAAGTGTTGTAAAAATTGTGCTTTTTTATTTCATTTATTAATTTCTGTGATTAATAACCCAGGATGTTAATTTTTAGATTAAAATTGCTTGAATATGTTATTCAAAATGCATTTATTATTTTTTCTTATGCATTTTTGTCGCTATTAATTTTCATTTTGAAACTGTGCCTTTTTAGCTTAGCTTAATGGCCAGTAAATCCAGGTTTTAAACAATTTTTAAAATAAGTAAGTGCACTTATTATTGGAAATTGTGAACAAACTAGTATTTATCAACAAATTACAGCAGTATTTTGATAATTCAAAAGAAAGTAATGAAGTTAATTTGTTCTTACATGCATTAGTGACTGTGGCTATAAAGATTTCAGAGATTTAAAAACAAATTAGTTGCACTCATTGTTTTTTTTCTTCATGTACACACAGTGCTTGTACAACATGCATTAGTGATTGCATTTTTAATTAATTTTGTGTATTTTACGGATTGTTGCACAGCAATTTTGCTGCAGCCTGAGTGTTTTGTTTTTGTTCTGTTTTCATGTGCTCTAAGTGTTATACATGCAGTAGTTGGACTGCTTTAACGAGTTTTGTTTTAGCGAGTGAGAGTTTTAGGCCCTTTTTTTCTAATGTAAACGTTGTTGTTTTAATGTATTTGTTTCACAATATTGTCACTGGATTTCTTTAGTTCAGGTATCACTCATTTCTTCCAGATATTGAGAATCTGCATGTTACCGCATAGTTTGCTGCATCTATTAATTTTTGTTGTTTGTTTTCATATGGGCATAATGTTCATACATGTGTTATTGACTGTGGCTTTGAGAAATTTCATGTGTTTTAGAGACCATTGCATAAGTTTGCTGCATCCAGTAATTTGACATGCACTCAGCTCTCATTATCCATTAGTTACTGTAGCTTTAACATATTTCATGCATCCTATTATTTCATTAATAATTTCGAAATTAAATGTTTATATTTTAAAATGTTATTTAGCAATTGCCACGGAGGTACTACAGCGCATCATTGTAGTCTGCATTAGATGCTGTTCAAAATAGAATTTTTTTTTTCTTCCTAAGAATCTGATTATTTAAATCCAAGCATGAAAAATTTTGTCTCAGATCACAAACTGAATACAAAAGTATTATAATAGTTAATAATACGTTATTGAAATCAATAATCAAAATATAAAAGCATTAGCCTTACAGCTTAGAACATAGCATTATTAATTAACTGCATTTATAAATTGGACATCTAAAATGGAAAATCTTAATATATTTTTATAATGTTAGAATTCACAAGCATTTAAAGTTGGTTAAGGAAATAATTCTTAACCAAATATTAACGATAACATTGGTTTAAAAAGAAATAACTTATACTTCTATGCTTTAATAATGAGTTTCATAAAATATAAATTTACCCCCTTTTTTTTTTTTCTATAGATATTTTAATTTCATATTCATTGTCTCGAAATTGAAGTATTTCTTTCTAACATTCTTTTACAAAAATGTTTGATAATTTAAGGCTTTTTTTATCTTAAAAAAAAAAAAAAAAAATGGGCCTTGTTTCTATTTATGAACACAAAATCCTCAAATAAATTTGAATCCATTATTTAAATAAATTGCATAACATACCTAAGAAGAAAACATGTTTAAAATTCAATTTAATACAAGAAATTAAAAATTTTTAATTCAAATAATGTAAAGTTACTGTTACTAACACACTAACAAGTAAATATTTTAAAATACTAACAGCTAATAATGGGCGATAAATAATTAAATTTTTTAGTTTTGTCATTTCTAAAATGTAATTGTTTAAATTCTATTTGAGTTGAACCTCATCCAAACCCTAAAAAATATTCTATCAAACCTTAATTCAATCTAAAAAAAAAAAAAAAAAAAAAAAAAAAAAAAAAAAAAAAAATCTGACAATACACACTGACAAGCAGAGTTGTATAATATACACGCACGCCATGTGCAGAAAATTTTATGAAGAAACAATTTTTATTTACTTATTTCGACAAAGAATTGCATAAAAAAAAAAGTGTATCTCAACAAAGAATCATGTAAAAAAACCCCAATATTTCGACAAAATACTACGCGAAAAACGTGAATTTCGTCCAAAGACCGCAATAAAAACGTTAATTCAATCAATGAATCGCATAAAAAATATGAATTCCATGCATGAATCGCATAAAAAATATGAATTACATGCATGAATCGCATAAAAAATGTGAACTACATCCATGAATCGCTAAAAAAAAGGAAATTGCATAAAAAATGGGAATTACGTCCACAAATTGCTTAAAATGTGAATTACGTCCATGAATCATGTAAAAAAGTGAGAATTATATTCATTAATTGTATGAAAAATGCAAATTACGTTTATGAATCGTGTAGTGAAACATGAATTATGTTCATAAATCGCTCAAAAAACACGAATTTTGGCGGCAGAAAGCTGAAATGGAATTACCTCTATAAAATGCATAAAAATAGCGAATTGCATTCATGAATTCCATAAAAAATGTGAAATATGTTCATGATTCGCTCAAAAAATGCAAATTACATCCATGAATTGCATAAAAACGTGAATTAGTTCATAAATCACTCAAAAAATGTGAATCACTTCCATGAATTGTGAAAAAAAAAAAAATAACATTCATAAATTGCAAAAAATGCGAATTACTTCCAAGAATTGGTAAAAAAAGCGAATTACATTCATAAATCCTATAAAAACACAAATAACGTCAATAAATCGATCAAAAAACGCAAATTTCGTTGATAGAAAGCTCAAAAAATGCAAATTATGTCTATGAATCGCATAAATATAGCAAATTACGTCCATAAATCATGTAAAATGTAAATTCCATTCATTAATCGCATAAAAATCGCGAATTATGTCCATGAATCGCTCAAAAAAAGCGAATTTCATAAAAAATGCGAATTACGTCCACAAATCGCTCAAAACGTGAATTACGTCGATGAATTGTGTAAAAAAGTGAGAATTACGTTCTTAAATTGTATGAAAAACGCAAATTACGTCTATGAATTGTGTAGATAAATGGGAATTATGTTCATAAATCGCTCAAAAAACACGAATTTTGGCAGCAGAAAGCTAAAATGCAAATTACGTTTATAAATCGCATAAAAATAAAGAATAGCGTTTTGCATTCATGATTTGCATAAAAAACGCAAATTACATTCATGAATCGCTCAAAAAATGCAAATTACGTCCATGAATCGCATAAAAATATGAATTATGTTCATAAATCACTCAAAAAATGCAAATCACTTCCATGAATCGTGCAAAAAAACACGAATAACATTCATAAATTGCAAAAAATGCGAATTACGTCCAAGAATTGTGTAAAAAAAGCAAATTACATTCATAAATCCTATAAAAACACAAATAACTTCAATAAATCGATCAAAAAACACAAATTTCATTGACAGAAAGCTGAAAAAACGCAAATTATGTCTATGAATTGCATAAAAATAGCAAATTACGTCCATAAATTATGTAAAATGTAAATTACATTCATTAATTGCATAAAAATTGCGAATTATGTCCATAAATTGCTCAAAAATGCAAATTACATTCATAAATCTCATAAAAAACATGAATGAGACCATAAATTGCGCAAAAAATGCGAATTACACCCAACATTAAATTAATTTGCAGAAAGTTTTTGGTTTTATACAACTCTGCCAACAAGAACCTAAAAGTTATCCTGAAACCCATTTTAAACCAACAAAAATTTAATGGAAAGATAAATTTGTCCAAGAAAGACAAAATAATTTCCATTGACATACATTGACCAGAATCTAAAAATTCCTATTGAAATCTATCTTATACGATCCAAAACCAGAAAGAAAAAAATCCCTCCAAGAGTAACTCAATCTGTCTGCTGCATTATAAAATACATTGAAATGCAACTGAACAAGAGCCTGAAAATTACATTTGAAGTCAAACCGAAACCAGATTCAACTCCTCCCCCCCCCCCCCCAAAAAAAAAAATATCCAGCCATATCTCAATTCGAGAAAGAAAACTTAATTTCCATAGATACGCGTGATCAGAAATCTGGAAATTCCAATTAGTCTATATTAAACCTAATCTGAACCTGGAAAAGGAAATTCCATATAACCAGAACCCAATATCTATACAGGACAAAATATTTCCCATTAAAGCGCAACCTGACCAGAAATTGAAAATTCCATTTGAATTGAACCTGATCGAAACCTGAAAAAAAATTTCCATCGAACCTTAACCTTATCCGAAAAAGAGTAAATTATTTCTGCCGATACACACCAACAAGAGTCTGAAAGTTAACATGAAACCTAATCCAGACCCGAAAAGGAAAAAACAATGGAAACAGAAGTGTGTCCAAGAAAGACCAAATAATTTCTGTCCACATACACTGACAAGAATTTCAATTGAAATCTATCCTAAACCCAGTTCAAATACTACCCCCCCCCCAAAAAAAAAAAATTCCAATTGTAACCCAATCTTTCTGCGACAAAATAATATACTTGAAATGCAACTCAACAAGAACCTGAAAATTGTATTTGAAGTCAATCCGAAACCGGATTCAATCTTAAGTATTTGCATTCATGAATTGCATAAAAAAATTGTGCAAAAAAACACGAATAACATTCATAAATTGCAAATAATGGGAATTACGTCCAAGAATTGGTAAAAAAGCGAATTACATTCATAAATCGTATAAAAACACAAACAACGTCAATAAATCGATCAAAAAACGCAAATTTCGTTGATAGAAAGCTCAAAAAACGTAAATTATGTCTATGAATCGCATAAATATAGCAAATTACCTCCATAAATCATGTAAAATGTAAATTACATTCATTAATCGCATAAAAATTGCGAATTATGTCCATGAATCGCTCAAAAAAAAGCAAATTGCATAAGAAACGTGAATTGGGTCCACAAATCGCTCAAAACATGAATTACGTCCATGAATTGTTTAAAAAAGTGAGAATTACGTTCAGAAATTGTATGAAAAACACAAATTATGTCTATGAATTGTGTAGTAAAACGAGAATTATGTTCATAAATCGCTCAAAAAACACGAATTTTGGCAGCAGAAAGCTGAAACGCAAATTACATCTATAAATAGCATAAAAATAGCAAATAGTGTTTTGCATTCAAGAATTGCATAAAAAAGGCGAATTATATTCATGAATCGCTCAAAAAACACAAATTACATCCATGAGATCGCCTAAAAACGTGAATTACGTTCATAAATCACTCAAAAAATGCGAATCACTTCCATGAATCGTGCAAAAAAACACTAATAATGTTAATAAATTACAAAAAATGCAAATTACGTCCAAGAATTGGTAAAAAAAGCAAATTACATTCATAAATCCTATAGAAACACAAATAACGTCAATAAATCGATCTAAAAACGCAAATTTCGTTGAGAGAAAGCTCAAGAAATGTAAATTATGTCTACAAATCGCATAAATAATAGCAAATTACGTCCATAAATCATGTAAAATGTAAATTACATTCATTAATCGCGAATTATGTCCATGAATCGCTCAAAAAAAAAGCGAATTGCATAAAAAAATGCGAATTACGTCCACAAATCGCTCAAAACGTGAATTGCGTCGATGAATTGGTAAAAAAGTGAGAATTACGTTCATAAATTGTATGAAAAACGCAAATTACGTCTATGAATTGTGTAGTAAAATGGGAATTATGTTCATAAACCGCTCAAAAAACATGAATTTTGGCAGCAGAAAGCTAAAATGCAAATTACGACTATAAATCGCATAAAAATAAAGAATATCGTTTTGCATTCATGATTTGCATAAAAAACGTGAATTACATTCATGAATCGCTGAAAAAATGCAAATTACGTCCATGAATCGCATAAAAATGTGAATTATGTTCATAAATCACTCAAAAAATGCAAATCACTTCCATGAATGGTGCAAAAAAACACGAATAACATTCATAAATTGCAAAAAATGCGAATTACGTCCAAGAATTGTGTAAAAAAAGCAAATTACATTCATAAATCCTATAAAAACACAAATAACGTCAATAAATCGATCAAAAAACACAAATTTCGTCGACAGAAAGCTGAAAAAACGCAAATTATGTCTATGAATTGTATAAAAATAGCAAATTACGTCCATAAATTATGTAAAATGTAAATTACATTTATTAATCGTATAAAAATTGCTCAAAAATGCAAATTACATTCATAAATCTCATAAAAAACATGAATGATGACCATAAATTGTGCAAAAAATGCGAATTACACCCAACATTAAATTAATTTGCAGAAAGTTTTTGGTTTTATACAACTCTGCAAACAAGAACCTAAAAGTTATCCTGAAACCCATTCTAAACCAACAAAAATTTAATGGTAAGATAAATTTGTCCAAGAAAGACAAAATAATTTCCATTGACATACATTGACCAGAATCGAAAAATTCCTATTGAAATCTATCTTATACAATCCAAAACCAGAAAGAAAAAAATCCCTCCAAGAGTAACTCAATCTATCTGCTGCAAAATAAAATACATTGAAATGCAACTGAACAAGAACCTGAAAATTACATTTGAAGTCAAACCGAAACAAGATTCAACTCCCCCCCCCCCAAAAAAAAAAAAAAAGAAAAAAATTTATCCAACCATACCTCGATTCGGGAAAGAAAACTTAATTTCCATAGATACGCGTGATCAGAAATCTGGAAATTTATCTTAAACCTAATCTGAACCTGGAAAAGGAAATTCCATATAACAAGAACCCAATATCTGTACAGAACAAAATATTTCCCATTAAAGCGCAACCTGACCAGAACTTGAAAATTCCATTTGAATTGAACCTGATCGAAACCTGAAAAAAATTTCCATCGAACCTTTACCTAATCCGAAAAAGAGAAAATTATTTCTGCCGATACACGCTGACAAGAGTCTGAAAGTTAACATGAAACCTAATCCAAACCCGAAAAGGAAAAAACAATAGAAAGACAAGTGTGTCCAAGAAAGACCAGATAATTTCTGTCCACATACACTGACAAGAATTTCAATTGAAATCTATCCTAAACCCAGTTCAAATACTACCCCCCCCCCCCAAAAAAAAAAAAAAAAAAAAAATTCCAATTGTAACCCAATCTATCTGCGACAAAATAATATACTTGAAATGCAACTCAACAAGAACCTGAAAATTCCATTTGAAGTCATTCCGAAACTAGATTCAATCTTAAGTATTTGCATTCATAAATTGCATAAAAAAATTGTGCAAAAAAACACGAATAACATTCATAAATTGCAAAAAATGTGAATTACATCCAAGAATTGGTAAAAAAAGCGAATTACATTCATAAATCCTATAAAAACACAAACAACGTCAATAAATCGAACAAAAAACGCAAATTTCGTTGATAGAAAGCTCAAAAAACGCAAATTATGTCTATGAATCGCATAAATATAGCAAATTACGTCCATAAATCATGTAAAATGTAAATTACATTCATTAATCGTATAAAAATTGCAAATTATATCCATAAATTGCTCAAAAATGCAAATTACATTCATAAATCGCATAAAAATCATGAATGATGACCATAAATTGCGCAAAAAATGTGAATTACACCCAACATTAAATTTATTTGCAGAAAGTTTTTGGTTTTATACAACTCTGCAAACAAGAACCTAAAAGTAATCCTGAAACCCATTCTAAACCAACAAAAATTTAATGGAAAGATAAATTTGTCCAAGAAAGACAAAATAATTTCCATTGACATACATTGACCAGAATCGAAAAATTCCTATTGAAATCTATCTTATACAATCCAAAACCAGAAAGAAAAAAATCCCTCCAAGAGTAACTCAATCTATCTGCTGCAAAATAAAATACATTGAAATGCAACTGAACAAGAACCTGAAAATTACATTTGAAGTCAAACCGAAACCAGATTCAACTCCCCCCCCCCCCAAAAAAAAGAAAAAAATTTATCCAACCATATCTCGATTCGGGAAAGAAAACTTAATTTCCATAGATACGCGTGATCAGAAATCTGAAAATTCCAATTAGTCTATCTTAAACCTAATCTGAACCTGGAAAAGGAAATTCCATATAACCAGAACCCAATATCTATGTCCTGTATACAGGACAAAATATTTTCTATTAAAGCGCAACCTGACCAGAACTTGAAAATTCCATTTGAATTGAACCTGATCGAAACCTGAAAAAAATTTCTATCGAACCTTAACCTAATCCGAAAAAGAGAAAATTATTTCTGCCGATACACACCGAGAAGAGTCTGAAAGTTAACATGTAACCTAATCCAAACCCGAAAGGGAAAAAACAATGGAAACACAAGTCTGTCCAAGAAACACCAAATAATTTCTGTCCACATACATTGAAAGAATTTCAATTGAAATCTATCCTAAACCCAGTTCAAATACTACCCCCCCCCCAAAAAAAAAAAAAATTCCAATTGTAACCCAATTTATCTGCGACAAAATAATATACTTGCAATGCAACTCAACTAGAACCTAAAAATTCCATTTGAGGTCAATCCGAAACCAGATTCAATTCCCCCCCCCCTCAAAAAAAATATCCAATCAAATCAAGATTTTAGAAAAAAAAAAGAACAATTTATGTCGATATGTACTGACCAGATCATGGAAATTCCAATAGAAGTCTATCTCAAACACGATCCGAACTCTTAACCTGAAACCCAATCCAACCCCCCCCCCCAAAAAAAAGGTAAAATAAAAAAATTAGCAAATATAAATCTGTTCAAGAAAGACAAAATAATTTCCGTCCCCATCCACTGACCAGAATTGAAAACTAGTACTTGAAATGCAACTTGACAAGAACCTGAAAATTTCAATTCAAGTCAAACTGAATCGAGATTCAAACCCGGAAAAAAAAACATTCATTGACCAGAACCGGAAATTTTCAATTGAAGTCTATCCTAAACACAATCCAAACACTAAAAAAAAAAAAAAAAAAAAAAAAAAAAAAAAAAAAAAAAAAAAAAAATCCCTCCAGTAGTTAATCTATTTGCAACAAAATATTATAGATTGAAATGTAACTCAACAAGAACTTAAAAATTTCATTTCAAGTCAACCCATAACCAGATTTGAACCTTAAAAAAATTTATCCAACCATATCCTGAAACGAGAAAGAAAATGTAATTTCCATTGATACGGACAGACTAGAAGCTGTAAATTCCGATTGAAGTCTATTTTAAATCCAATCCCTGCACAGAACAAAATATTTTCTGTGGAAATGCAATCTGACCAGAACTTGAAAATTACATTTGAATTGAACTCACTCCAACATCCTCCCCCCCCAAAAAAATAAAAAAATTCTATGAAATCTTAACTTGATCCAAAAAAGGAAAAATGATTTCTGCTGATACACATTGACAAGAACCCAATTTGAACTGAAATGAAAATCAGTGTAAACATTAATCTGTTTAAGAAAGACGAATTAATTTCTGTCAACATGCACTACCCAGAACCTGAAAATTCCTATTGAAATCTATCCTTAACCCAATTGAAAAAAACACAAGAAAAAAAAAAAAAAAAAAAAAAAAAAAAAAAAAAAAAAACTTCTAATTAGAACCCTTTTACCTGTGACAAAATAATATATTTTGAAATGCCACCTGAAAATTCCATTTGAATCTGGTTTAAATTTTTCGGGTTTAGGGTAGATTTCAATTGGAATTCGTATTTATAGCAGTTTAGTAAATCAAATGTGGTTCTTAATGGATAAATGTTATTTTACATGATTTATGAGAAAAAAATAAAAAAATTTCAAGTCGTCAAAATATTACGTACAATGTTGAAAATCTAGAAAAGACTTTTGATGTATTGCACTGCAAGAAACCCTAAGAAAATATGGAATATTTTGTAATAGCTGTCTGCTTTTTTCATAAAATTATGTTTAAAAAAATAATAATTAAATCTAAAAAACATGAAATGTTTAAATTTATGTACTTTGCATGTTTTATGCTTAGTGACTGAAATGTTCAATAAAAATATATTAGTTAAGTTAAGTCATTATAGCATATCGTTATAGTATAGTCGTTATAGTCGTTAGTTTATTTGTAAGTTAAGTCGCCCAAGAATGGAAAGTTTCATATGAAATGAAAATATTTAATAAATAAGAGAGTCCTGATTTTCTTTCTTTGTCAGTTAAACATTTTCCTAATTGAAGTATGAAACTTATAGGGTGGACCGGGGTAATTCCTGATCAAAAAACACTAACATCTAAATATCTTTTTAATATTTACAATAGATGTGACCAAATTTAGCATGGTTAATGATTCACCATGTTTCTATTCAATAAAATATAGGCTTTGATTAAAATATTATTTAAAGTTTGCTTAATTAAAATTTTTTGATTCTCGGTAACTACCCTGGGAACATTGTAATTATCAATTACACCGGGGCAATTACCAATCAGGACATTCTTGTACAAATGATAGGTACATTGATTGATTTAGAATATATATTGTCAATTTTAATATAAGCCTGATTTAATTAAATGCCTTCATCCATCTGCAATAATTTTATCAATGTGTAAAGGAAAAAAAAAAAAAAAAAAAAAACAAGAACGAAAAGTTATGTGTGCAACATAGAATATGATGCAACTTCCAACATATTCTGAATACTATTAACCTACTATTTTCATCCATATACAGTAATTTTTCCACCCAGTGCAAAGAACAAAACATACCTAACAAGAACAAAGAATCATGCATACTGCATCGATTATGATGCATTTTCCTACACATTCTGAATACTGTAAACTTATTGTCATTCATGTACAAGAATTTTACCATTCTGTGCAAAAAACAAAGCATAATTAACGACAATAAAAATTTTTGCATACAGTATGTTTAGATACTTTCCAATTTATTCTGAATACTTTAAACCTATAGTTTTCATCTTTGTACAGTAATCTTCCCACCCTATGCAAACAGGAAAACATAAATAAACTAACAAGAATGAAGAATTACGCATAAGTATAGATTATGAAACACTTTTCAATACATGTTCAATATTGTAAACCTATCATTTTAATCTATTTGCAGTAATTTTACCAATCTATATAAAGAATAAATCATAACTAACAAGAAAGAAAAACATGTGTGCAACATAGATTATGAAACATTTCCAGAATATTCTGAATATTGTAACGCATATAGTCTTAATCAATCTGTAATATTACCAACCTATACATAGGTTGAAACATAATTAACAAGAATCATGCATGCAGCATAGATTATGAAATACTTTCCAAAATCAAAAGTAACATTTAAATAAATATTTTTGCGTCATTGTATCTATTTGCATATATTTAATTTAGTTTAGATACAATGGTGGACAAATATTTATTTAAATGTTACTTTTGATTTTGGATAGCGTAGCACAAAAGATAAGCCAATTTATTCAAATAAAACATTTCAGTGCATTATATATATTCAGTAAAAGTGATGTATTTAACAGTGTATTGGAAAATGAAAAGTATTGTTTAGATATGTAAATGTATTTAGATAATAAATAAATAAATAAATAAATAGAATTTTAAAACATCGTTTAAAGTCTCATCAAGGCGTCACTTAAATTTTGATATCATAACTTTTAAGATTCATATTTCGAAATTATGAAAGATGTAAATGATAAAGCATTAATGAATAAATTTTAATATATATATATATATAAATATATTAATAGCATAGCGTCACATAAATTTTGATATCATTAGTTTTAAGTCCCAAATTTAAAATTCTTAGAGATGTAAGATAAACTGCTGCGTCACAAGCTTTTAACCCGTTAAGGGTTTTTTGTATTGATCAATATACAGTCATATTGTTGCATTTAACGATGTAACATATTCAATTTTACGACAATGTATAACAGAAAATTCTGATTTTGGGAATGCTGTATTGTTGAACAATAAAGTTCAACAATGGAAACTGTAATTACAGTGATTGACAGATTGCAGTTTATATTTATATTCAAGATTAGCTTACACTTTTATATTGTTGGATTTATCAATACATAGACATATTGTTTCATTTAAAGCTGTAACGTATTAAATTTTACGACAATGTATAACAGAAAAATCTAATTTTGGGAATGCTGTATTGTTGTAAAATAAAGTTCAACAATGGGAACTCTTAGAGTGTCTTTACATATTACAGTTCACATTTGTATTCATTCTTTGTTTATATTTTTATATTGTTGCGCTTATCAATAAAAAGTCATATTGTTGCATTTAACGCTATAACTTATTCAATTTTACGACAATGTATAACAGATAAATCTGATTTTTGGAATGCTGTAATATTGTAAAATAATGTTCAACAATGGAAACTGTAATTACAATGATTTACACGTTGCAGTTCATATTTTTATTCAAGAATATCTTACACTTTTATATTGTTGCATTTATCAATACATAGACATATTGTTGCATTTAACGCTGTAACGTATTCAATTTTACGACAATGTATAACAGAAAAATCTAATTTTGGGAATGCTGTATTGTTGTAAAATAAAGTTCAACGATGGGTACTTTAAATAGAGCGTTTTTACATATTACAGTTCATATTTATATTCATGCTTTGTTTACATTTTTATATTGTTGCACTTATCATAGAAGGAGGCAGCCTTCAAGTGACGCAGCTTTAAACCTACCATCGTCAAAAACTACCATCGTCATAAGGGTAGATGCGGAACTTCATATATACAGCTAACTCAACATCAAAGAAAATCGGAAAAGCCGCCTTCTAATAACTCAGCAAATATTGGTCAGAATGGTCCAATTTTTTTAATATAGTCTTATATTCCCAGTCTAATCCTACCCTATAATTTTTACATTTCTACGTGCTGTATATTTTTAGATCTCGATAACCATTTTAAAACTGAAATTGATGGTGTTTGTTCCTGATAATGAGATCTAGATAACGGGCTGGGAGATTTTATTAAAACTTATATATAATATGAATCTCTTTAAGATAGAGGTAATAAGACTTGCCTTGTTTCTAGGAAAACTCTTGTTTGTTATATATTAGTCTTGGAAAATTGGACTATATTAGCTCGCGGATTACATGTTATTCTATGGGTTAGCAGACGGAGCAGGAGTGAAAAACCTTATGTACTTATGGTCACAGTTAAAACACCCAAATCGAAGCAATAAATGTTTTTTAAACTACAAAAACATCTTATCATGTGCTTTAAAACATTCAATAAATATATACTAAATCAAATTTGTATTTATATTCCCTTTATTTTTCGTAAAAAGAAAATATTACGTTTCTTACATTGGATATTTTTGCATTTTGTGGAAAAAATATTTTGAATCCTTTTTTAAAATAGGAAAATATTTTTTAATTATACATATTCAATATACTTTCGACTTATGATTTTTTTTTAAGTTTTCAAACAAAAATTATTTTAAATTATTTGTTGTTGGAAAGTCATGTATTCATACGCCTAGGGGCGCCACTTGTCTAGTTTTGTTTTGAATCCGAACCCGAACGCGGCAAGTTACACGGAGCATTTTTCATTCAGGTAGTAATATTCTTACATAATGTCCATTAAATTGATATAGAAAATGCACGAATTAAAAAATATAAACCAGACAAGATAGAATCATTAAGTAATTTTCAGGTTTTAATAATCCACATGTTGTTTCTTGTTACGCCAATTGAATCTCGCAATGTCAATATACAACGAATAAGCTCTGCAATAAAGTTAACCGGAGAATCTTGCAATGGATTATTAATTAATACAGAATGTGTAACTTTGCAGTAAAGTTATTTGCTTGTAATTTTGAAGACTTATGGATTACAGTGTGGAGGCAGGATATATTCAAAATTTTACGAGAATGCCAGTTAAAAATCTGGACTGCATTTTGTTTTGTTTTTTTTTTTGTCAGTAATTTTGGGTGAAATGCAGTTTACTCTCCTTCGCCAAGGAACTTTTTATGTGTATTGTTTGATAAACAATTTTACCTCTATATATATTTTGTTTATTTTTTTTAATTTTTTCGCTGCTTGAGCAAAGAATAGGTTTGCATTAATCATAATTAATAAACGGAAACTTACTGGCTTGCTTAAAGTATTGTTTTTAAATACAGGGTACAAAATACATGAATTTTCTTAAATCCCAGTTTATTTTATTAAAATTTGTCATTTCATGAAAATAAAATTATTGCATATCTTTTATCTTTGAGTTTAAGTGTTAAAACACTTTTCAATGTTTACATTTTAACATGTTTTGCAGATAATACATTTTGTGAATTTCACAGAGTTGACTGTATTATACTCTATTATAAGCATTCATTATGATTTCTAGTACATTATTACATTCAAATTACTCTTTTTAAAAATGTAAACAAAAGATGAGCACATTATATTTCTGCAATGTCTAGTTCCAAGTTACACACACTTGATGGACTTTACAATTTCTATATATTGCTTGTTTTAAACTTAAGTGAAATGTTGGCTAAAACATTTTCAGTTTCATAAATTATTTCAATTTGAAATATTTTAGTAATCGCTACTACTGTTATTCCGTCGACCAATTTCGCCAAATTATACATAATCACATATTTTTTTATTTTAAATAATGAAAAAACAAATAATTAGTAAAATATTAATAAAAAGTCGAAATAAAAATCAATGACATTTTAAATATACAAATTGTATTTAATGTCATTGAATGTGACATTCACAATCATCCATTATTGGAATTTAATCTTATAGTTTGGCGATAATTTTTTGGTCGACGGGATAACCTAGTAGTACCTAGTAATCTATAAAGCTAACAAGTAACATTTATACAACATTTCATTAACTCGATTCCTCTTAAGTAAATTTGAATAAGCGACGGCAAAAATCCATTGCAAGATTCTCTGGTTAACTTTATTGCAGACTTTATTCATTGTATATTAAGACATTGCAAGATTGTATTGGCATAACAAGAAACATCCATGTGGATTATTAAAACCATGAAATATACGTAATGATTCTATCATGTCTGTTCGATGGTTTTCAATTTGTGCATTTTCTTTATCAATTCTATTCTAAATAAATTCTACCTGAATGAAAAATGCTAATAACGCGTTCTGATAAAAAAAAAAAAAACTAGACAAGTGGCGCCTTCTTAATATGGAATATAATATAGAATGTATGAAAACTTATGAATTAGAGGGGGGAGGCAGGGTAAATTCAAAATTTTATGAGAATGCCAGGTAAAAATCCTGTATTGTACTTTTTTTTGGTTTGTTGTCAAAAACTTTTTTCTCATGTCTGTGAGTAAATAACTCCTTGCACCAACATAAGATTTTGTTGTCAGTGGCACAGCCAAGGGGGTGTTTTTGTGAACTACATCCATGAATCGCGAAAAAAAAAGCAAATTGCATAAAAAATGGGAATTACGTCCACAAATTGCTTAATGTGAATTACGTCCATGAATCATGTAAAAAAGCGAGAATTATATTCATAAATTGTATGAAAAATGCAAATTACGTCTATGAATCGTGTAGTAAAACATAAATTATGTTCATAAATCGCTCAAAAAACACGAATTTTGGCAGCAAAAAGTTGAAACGGAAATTACCTATATAAAACGCATAAAAATAGCGACTTGCATTCATGAATTGCATAAAAAATGTGAATTGCGTTCATGAATCACTCAAAAAACGCAAATTACATCCATGAATTGCATAAAAACATGAATTACGTTCATAAATCATTCAAAAAATGCGAATCACTTCCATGAATTGTGCAAAAAAACACGAATAACGTTCAGAAATTGCAAAAAATGACAATTACGTCCAAGAATTGGTAAAAAAAAGCGAATTACATTCATAAATCCTATAAAAACACAAATAATGTCAATAAATCGATCAAAAAACGCAAATTTCGTCGATAAAAAGCTCAAAAGATGCAAATTACGTCTACGAATTGCATAAATATAGTAAATTACATCCATAAATCATGTAAAATGTAAATTACATTCATTAATCGCATAAAAATTGTGAATTATGTCCATGAATCGCTCAAAAAAAGCGAATTGCATAAAAAACATGAATTGGGTCCAAAAATCGCTCAAAACGTGAATTACGTCCATGAATTGTTTAAAAAAGTGAGAATTACGTTCAGAAATTGTATGAAAAACAGAAATTATGTCTATGAATCGTGTAGTAAAATGGGAATTATGTTCATAAATTGCTCAAAAAACACGAATTTTGGCAGCAGAAAGCAGAAACATAAATTAAGTTCATAAATCACTCAAAAAATGCGAATCACTTCCATGAATCGTGCAAAAAAATACTAATAACATTCATAAATTACAAAAAATGCGAATTAGGTCCAGCAATCGGTAAAAAAAGCGAATTACATTCATAAATCCTATAAAAACACAAATAACGTCAATAAATCGATCAAAGAACGCAAATTTCGTCGACAGAAAGCTCAAAAAATGCAAATTACGTCTACGAATTGCATAAATATAGTAAATTACATCCATAAATCATGTAAAATGTAAATTACATTCATTAATCGCATAAAAATTGTGAATTATGTCCATGAATCGCTCAAAAAAAGCGAATTGCATAAAAAACATGAATTGGGTCCACAAATCGCTCAAAAGGTGAATTACGTCCATGAATTGTTTAAAAAAGTAAGAATTACGTTCAGAAATTGTATGAAAAAACAAATTATGTCTATGAATCGTGTAGTAAAATGGGAATTATGTTCATAAATTGCTCAAAAAACACGAATTTTGGCAGCAGAAAGCTGAAACGCAAATTACATCTATAAATCGCAAATTAATAGCAAATAGTGTTTTGCATTCATGAATTGCATAAAAAACGCGAATTATATTCATGAATCGCTTAAAAAACACATTACGTCCATGAAAACATGAATTACATTCATAAATCACTCAAAAAATGCGAATCACTTCCATGAATCGTGCAAAAAAACACTAAGGACGTTCATAAATTACAAAAAATGCGAATTACGTCCAAGAATTTGTGAAAAAAAGCAAATTACATTCATAAATCCTATAAAAACACAAATAACGTCAATAAATCGATCAAAAAACGCAAATTTCGTCGATAGAAAGCTCAAAAGATGCAAATTATGTCTATGAATCGCATAAGTATAACAAATTATGTCCATAAATCATGTAAAATGTAAATTACATTCATTAATTGCATAAAAATCGCGAATTATGTCCATGAATCGCTCAAAAAAAGCAAATTGCATAAAAAACATGAATTGGGTCCACAAATCGCTCAAAACGTGAATTACATCCATGAATTGTTTAAAAAAGTGAGAATTACGTTCAGAAATTGTATGAAAATCACAAATTATGTCTATGAATAGTGTAGTAAAATGCGAATTATGTTCATAAATCGCTCAAAAGACACGAATTTTGGCAGCAGAAAGCTAAAATGCAAATTACGTCTATAAATCGCATAAAAATAGGGAATAGCATTTTGCATTCATGATTTGCATAAAAAACACAAATTACATTCATGAATCGCTCAAAAAATGCAAATTACGTCCATGAATTGCATAAAAATATGAATTATGTTCATAAATCACTCAAAAAATGCGAATCACTTCCATGAATCATGCAAAAAAACACGAATAACATTCATAAATTGCAAAAAAATGCGAATTACGTCCAAGTGTTGTGTAAAAAAAGCAAATTACATTCATAAATCCTATAAAAACAAAAATAACGTCAATAAATTGATCAAAAAACACAAATTTCGTCGACAGAAAGCTGAAAAAATGTAAATTATGTCTATGAATTGCATAAAAATAGCAAATTATGTCCATAAATCATGTAAAATGTAAATTACATTCATTAATCGCATAAAAATTGCGAATTATGTTTATAAATTGCTCAAAAATGCAAATTACATTCATAAATCGCATAAAAAACACGAATGATGACCATGAATTGCGCAAAAAATGCGAATTACACCCAACATTAAATTAATTTGCAGAAAGTTTTTGGTTTTATACAAGTCTACCAACAAGAACCTACAAGTTATCCTGAAACCCATTCTAAACCAACAAAAATTTAATGGAAAGATAAATTTGTCCAAGAAAGACAAAATAATTTCCATTGACATACATTGACCAGAATCGAAAAATTCCTATTGAAATCTATCCTATACAATCCAAAACCGGAAAGAAAAAAATTCCTCCAAGAGTAACTCAATCTATCTGCTGCAAAATAAAATACACTGAAATGCAACTGAACAAGAACCTGAAAATTACATTTGAAGTCAAACCGAAAGCAGATTCAAATCCCCCCCCCCCCCCAAAAAAAAAAAATAATTATCCAACCATATCTCGATTTGGGAAAGAAAACTTAATTTCCATAGATATGCGTGATCAGAAATCTGGAAATTCCAATTAGTCTATCTTAAACCTAATCTGAACCTGAAAAAGGAAATTCCATACAACCGGAGCCCAGTATCTATACAGGACAAAATATTTTCCATTAAAGCGCAACCTGACCAGAACTTGAAAATTCCATTTGAATTGAACCTGATTGAAACCTGAAAAAAATTTCCATCGAACCTTAACCTAATCCGGAAAAGAGAAAATTATTTCTGCCGATACACACTGACAAGAGTCTGAAAGTTAACATGAAACCTAATCCAAACCCGAAAAGGAAAAAAACAATGGAAATACAAGTCTGTCCAAGAAAGACCAAATAATTTCTGTCCACATACACTGACAAGAATTTCAATTGAAATCTATCCTAAACCCAGTTCAAACACTACCCCCCCCCCCAAAAAAAAAAAAAAAAAAAAAAATTCCAATTGTAACCCAATTTATCTGCGACAAAATAATATACTTGAAATGCAACTCAACAAGATCCTGAAAATTCTATTTGAAGTCAATCCGAAACCAGATTCAATTCCCCCCCCCCCAAAAAAAAAATATATTTAATCAAATCGAGATTTTAGAAAAAAAAGAACAATTTATGTCGATATGTATTGACCAGATCATGGAAATTCCAATAGAAGTCTATCTCAAACCCGATCAGAATAACCTGAAACCCAATCTAATCCCCCCCCCCCCCAAAAAAAGTAAAATAAAAAAATTAGGAAATAAAAATCTGTTCAAGAAAGACAAAGTAATTTTTGTACCCATCCACTGACCAGAATTGAAAACTAGTACTTGAAATGCAACTCGGCAAGAACCTGAAAATTCCAATTCAAGTCAAACTGAATCGAGATTCAAACCCGAAAAAAAACAAAAACAATTATCTAACCAAATCAAGATTTTTAGAAAAAAAAATTATGTAAATACGTACAGACTAGAGCATGGAAATTTTAATAAAATCTTAAACCCGATACAAACTCCTCCCCCTCCCTTACATAACTAACAAGAAGCCTTGATGACCCCACAAAACATAACTAACAAGAACGAAGAGTCATGCATACTGCATCGATTATGATGCATTTTCTGACTAATTCTGAATATTGTAAACTTATTGTCATTCATGTACAATAATTTTACCATTCTGTGCAAAAAAACAAAGCATAATTAACGAGAGTAAAAAATTTTCCTTTAACATGTTTATATACTACTTTCCATTTTATTCTGAATGCTTTAAACCTATCAGTTTCATCTTTGTACAGTAATCTTCCCATCCAAATCTCTCCCCCCACCCCCTGTTAGTTTATGTATGTTTTGTGCAAACAGCAAAAAATAAATAAACTAACAAGAATGAAAAGTTACACACACAGTATAGATTATGAAACACTTTCCAACACATTTTCATTATTGTAAACCTATCATTTTAATCCATTTGCAGTAATTTTACCACTCTATATAAAGAACAAGTCATAATTAACAAGAAAGAAAAACCTGTGTGCACCATAGATTATTAAACACTTTCCAGCATATTCTGAATATTGTAACGGATATAGTCTTAATCAATCTGCAATATTACCAACCTATACAAAGGTTGAAACATAATTAACAAGAATCATGCACGCAGCATAGATTATGAAATACTTTCCAGCACATTCTGAATATTGTATTCCTGATCATTTTAATCCATCTGC
The DNA here is from genome assembly GCA_964019185.1 of Maratus speculifer. Taxonomy (NCBI): domain Eukaryota; kingdom Metazoa; phylum Arthropoda; class Arachnida; order Araneae; family Salticidae; genus Maratus; species Maratus speculifer. Next base: position 1,495,425 of record CAXHSM010000848.1, read on the forward strand.
AGTATATGTATCATCATGTGTAAAGAATAAACATAGTTAACTAGAATGAGAAATGATACATACAGCATAGATTATGAAATCCTTTCTTAGAAATACACTGCTTAATGTACATTACTTTCTTATCTTATACTAACGTACTTTACTACAGAGTTGTTTTTAACGAAATCAAGTAGCACAGCATATATTAATAATAAAATATGAAATATCTTTTTTTAAGTGGGTGGGGGAGGGGTAATTAAAGGTGATCAGAAATCATGAAAATGAATTCTTTGCATTAGTCTTTAATTTTTTGTTTTTATCTTTTTATTATTAACCTAAAAAAAGCACTGATATCAGTACAAAAAACCCTGAACGGGTTAAAAGCTTGTGACGCAGCACTTTATCTTATATATCTAAGAATTTTAAATTTGGGACTTAAAACTAATGATATCAAAATTTATGTGACGCTATGCTATTAATTAATATATACATATATTAAAATTTATTCATTAAGATTTTATCAATTACATCTTTCATAAATTCAAAATATGAATCTTAAAAGATATGATATCAAAATTTAAGTGAAGCCTTGACGAGGCTTTAAACAATGTTTTAAAATTCCATTTATTTATTTATTGTCTAAATACATTTTCATATCTAAACAATACTTTTCATTTTCCAATACACTGTTAAATACATCACTTTCACTGAATATATATAATGCACTGAAATGTATTTATTTGAATAAATAGATTTATCTTTTGGGCTACGCTATCCAAAATCAAAAATAACATTTAAATAAATAGTTTTTGCGTCATTGTATCTATTTGCATCTATTTAACTTACTTTAAATAAATAGTTTTTGCGTCATTGTATCTATGTGCATCTATTTAACTTACTTTGGATACAATGACGCAAAAAATATTTATTTAAATGTTATTTTTGATTTTGGATAGCGTAGCCCAAAAGATAAATGTATTTATTCAAATAAATACATTTCAGTGCATTATATATATTCAGTGAAAGTGATGTATTTAACAGTGTATTGGAAAATGAAAAGTATTGTTTAGATATGAAAATGTATTTAGACAATAAATAAATAAATGGAATTTTAAAACATTGTTTAAAGCCTCGTCAAGGCGTCACTTAAATTTTGATATCATATCTTTTAAGATTCATATTTTGAATTTATGAAAGATGTAATTGATAAAATCTTAATGAATAAATTTTAATATATGTATATATTAATTAATAGCATATATTAATTAATAGCATAAATTTTGATATCATTAGTTTTAAGTCCCAAATTTAAAATTCTTAGATATATAAGATAAAGTGCTGCGTCACAAGCTTTTAACCCGTTCAGGGTTTTTTGTACTGATCAATATACAGTCATAATGTTGCATTTAACACTGTAATTTATTCTATTTTACGACAATGTATTACAGAAAAATCTAATTTTGGGAATGCTGTATTGTTGTAAAAAAAGTTCAACAATGGGAACTGTAATTAGAGTGTATATACATATTACTGTTCATATTTATGTTCATTCTTTGTTTACATTATTATATTGTTGCGCTTATCAATATACAGTCATGTTGTTGTATTTAACTTTTTAACATGTTCAATTTTACGGCAAAGTATAACAGAAAAAAACTAATTTTGGGAATGCTGTATTGTTGTAAAATAAAGTTCTACGATGGGTACTTTAAATAGAGCGTATTTACATATTACAGTTCATATTTATATTCATGCTTTGTTTACATTTTTATATTGTTGCACTTATCAATATACAGTCATAATGTTGCATTTAACACTGTAATTTATTCAATTTCACGACAATGTATTACAGAAAAATCTAATTTTGGGAATGCTGTATTGTTGTAAAATAAAGTTCAACAATGGGTACTGTAATTAGAGTGTATTTACATGTTACTGTTCATATTTATGTTCATTCTTTGTTTACATTATTATATTGTTGCGCTTATCAATATACAGTCATATTGTTGCATTTAACGCTATAAATTATTCAGTTTTACGACAATGTATAACAGAAAAATCTAATTTGGTGAATGCTGTATTGTTGTAAAATAAAGTTCAACAATGGGAACTGTAATTAGAGTGTATTTACATATTACTGTTCATATTTATGTTCATTCTTTGTTTACATTTTTATATTGTTGCACTTATCAATATACAGTCATATTGTTGTATTTAACTTTTTAACATGTTCAATTTTACGACAAAGTATAACAGAAAAAAACTAATTTTGGGAATGCTGTATTGTTGTAAAATAAAGTTCAACAATGGGAACTGTAATTAGAGTGTATTTACATATTACTGTTCATATTTATGTTCATTCTTTGTTTACACTATTATATTGTTGCGCTTATCAATATACAGTCATATTGTTGCATTTAACGCTATAAATTATTCAGTTTTACGACAATGTATAACAGAAAAATCTAATTTGGTGAATGCTGTATTGTTGTAAAATAAAGTTCTACGATGGGTACTTTAAATAGAGCGTATTTACATATTACAGTTCATATTTATATTCATGCTTTGTTCACATTTTTATATTGTTGCACTTATCAATATACAGTCATAATGTAGCATTTAACACTGTAATTTATTCAATTTTACGACAATGTATTACAGAAAAATCTAATTTTGGGAATGCTGTATTGTTGTAAAATAAAGTTCTACGATGGGTACTTTAAATAGAGCGTATTTACATATTACAGTTCATATTTATATTCATGCTTTGTTTACATTTTTATATTGTTGCACTTATCAATATACAGTCATAATGTTGCATTTAACACTGTAATTTATTCAATTTCACGACAATGTATTACAGAAAAATCTAATTTTGGGAATGCTGTATTGTTGTAAAATAAAGTTCAACAATGGGTACTGTAATTAGAGTGTATTTACATGTTACTGTTCATATTTATGTTCATTCTTTGTTTACATTATTATATTGTTGCGCTTATCAATATACAGTCATATTGTTGCATTTAACGCTATAAATTATTCAGTTTTACGACAATGTATAACAGAAAAATCTAATTTGGTGAATGCTGTATTGTTGTAAAATAAAGTTCAACAATGGGAACTGTAATTAGAGTGTATTTACATATTACTGTTCATATTTATGTTCATTCTTTGTTTACATTTTTATATTGTTGCACTTATCAATATACAGTCATATTGTTGTATTTAACTTTTTAACATGTTCAATTTTACGACAAAGTATAACAGAAATAAAGAATACTGCCCAGTTAAACTGATGGCATTGAGCTCACAGGCTACAAATACTAATTGTACATTAAAGCCTTATATTTTCAAGGGTTAATTCCGTTAAAAAATTAAGAAAGGGAAACAGCTCTCTTCTTTCCTCTTTTTTTATACTTAATCATTGAACCTCCTATACTATCAAAGACATGCTTTATCATATAAAAAATCTATATCCAAAATTCAGAGCAAATTAGATAATTCTTAATAAAAACCCATTTAGAATTTATATAATTTAAAAGGAGTTATCCCCCTCTTTTATACTTAACCATTAAAGTTCCAAAACTATTCAGAGATTTGAACGAAATCTGAAAATTCTGCTTGAAAAACCCATTTATATAAATTAAGGGGGGGGGGGCATTAGAACCCCTGTTCCCCCTATTTATACTTATACAATGAACACCTAATAACAGTCACTGAATCGCCTCATCTGAATGATCCTAATCTAAATTTTGAACGAAAACTTAATTCTGCATGAAAATCCCATTTATATCAACTAACGGGGGGGGGGGGGGATTAGAACCCCTGTTCCCCCTATTTATACTTATTCAATGAACACCTAATAACAGTCACGGAATCGTCTCATCAGAATGATCTTAATCTAAATTTTGAACGAAAAATTAATTCTATATGAAAATCCCATTTACATCAACTAACGGGGGGGGGATTAGAGCCCCTGTTCCCCCTATTTATACTTATTCAATGAACACCTAATAACAGTCACGGAATCGCCTTATCAGAATGATCCTAATCTAAATTTTGAACGAAAACTTAATTCTGCATGAAAATCCCATTTATATCAACTAACGGGGGGGGGGATTAGAACCCCTGTTCCCCCTATTTATACTTATTCAATGAACACCTAATAACAGTCACGGAATCGTCTCATCAGAATGATCCTAATCTAAATTTGAACGAAAACTTAATTCTGCATGAAAATCCAATTTATATCAACTAACGGGGGGGGGATTAGAACCCCTGTTCCCCCTATTTATACTTATTCAATGAACACCTAATAACAGTCACGGAATCGTCTCATCAGAATGATCCTAATCTAAATTTTGAACGAAAACTTAATTCTGCATGAAAATCCCATTTATATCAACTAACGGGGGGGGGGCATTAGAGCCCCTGTTCCCCCTATTTATACTTATTCAATGAACACCTAATAACAGTCACGGAATCGTCTCATCAGAATGATCCTAATCTAAATTTTGAACGAAAACTTAATTCTACATGAAAATCCCATTTATATTAACTAACGGGGGGGGGGGGGTTAGAGCCCCTGTTCCCCCTATTTATACTTATTCAATGAACACCTAATAACAGTCACGGAATCGCCTTTTCAGAATGATCCTAATCTAAATTTTAAACGAAAACTTAATTCTGCATGAAAATCCCATTTATATCAACTAACGGGGGGGGGCATTAGAACCCCTGTTCCCCCTATTTATACTTAATCAATGAACACCTAATAACGGTCACGGAATCGCCTCATCAGAATGATCCTAATCTAAATTTTGAACGAAAACTTAATTCTGCATGAAAATCCCATTTCTATAAATTAAGGGGGGGGGGCATTAGAACCCCTGTCCCCCTATTTATACTTATTCAATGAACACCTAATAACAGTCACGGAATCGCCTCATCAGAATGATCCTAATCTAAATTTTGAACGAAAACTTAATTCTGCATGAAAATCCCATTTATATCAACTAACGGGGGGCATGAGCCCCCCGTTCCCCCTCTTATACATATCGAATGAACTCCAAAAACTAATCAGGGAAGCGCCTTGTCAGGATATACCTACATACAAAATTTCAAGTGGATCCGATATTTTTATCATGAGTTATCGCGTTACGCACATACGCACATACATACAGAACGGACGGGCACATAAGCTCTCAGGCTATGATAGCCTGTGAGCTAAAAAACTAATTTTGGGAATGCTGTATTGTTGCAAAATAAAGTTCAACAATGGGAACTGTAATTAGAGTGTATTTACATATTACTGTTCATATTTATGTTCATTCTTTGTTTACATTATTATATTGTTGCGCTTATCAATATACAGTCATATTGTTGCATTTAACGCTATAAATTATTCAGTTTTACGACAATGTATAACAGAGAAATTTAATTTGGTGAATGCTGTATTGTTGTAAAATAAAGTTCTACGATGGGTACTTTAAATAGAGCGTATTTACATATTACAGTTCATATTTATATTCATGCTTTGTTTACATTTTTATATTGTTGCACTTATCAATATACAGTCATAATGTAGCATTTAACACTGTAATTTATTCAATTTTACGACATTGTATTACAGAAAAATCTAATTTTGGGAATGCTGTATTGTTGTAAAATAAAGTTCTACGATGGGTACTTTAAATAGAACGTATTTACATATTACAGTTCATATTTATATTCATGCTTTGTTTACATTTTTATATTGTAGCGCTTATCAATATACAGTCATAATGTTGCATTTAACACTGTAATTTATTCAATTTCACGACAATGTATTACAGAAAAATCTAATTTTGGGAATGCTGTATTGTTGTAAAATAAAGTTCAACAATGGGTACTGTAATTAGAGTGTATTTACATGTTACTGTTCATATTTATGTTCATTCTTTGTTTACATTATTATATTGTTGCACTTATCAATATACAGTCATATTGTTGTATTTAACTTTTTAACATGTTCAATTTTACGACAAAGTATAACAGAAAAAAACTAATTTTGGGAATGCTGTATTGTTGTAAAATAAAGTTCAACAATGGGAACTGTAATTAGAGTGTATTTACATATTACTGTTCATATTTATGTTCATTCTTTGTTTACACTATTATATTGTTGCGCTTATCAATATACAGTCATATTGTTGCATTTAACGCTATAAATTATTCAGTTTTACGACAATGTATAACAGAAAAATCTAATTTGGTGAATGCTGTATTGTTGTAAAATAAAGTTCTACGATGGGTACTTTAAATAGAGCGTATTTACATATTACAGTTCATATTTATATTCATGCTTTGTTCACATTTTTATATTGTTGCACTTATCAATATACAGTCATAATGTAGCATTTAACACTGTAATTTATTCAATTTTACGACAATGTATTACAGAAAAATCTAATTTTGGGAATGCTGTATTGTTGTAAAATAAAGTTCTACGATGGGTACTTTAAATAGAGCGTATTTACATATTACAGTTCATATTTATATTCATGCTTTGTTTACATTTTTATATTGTTGCACTTATCAATATACAGTCATAATGTTGCATTTAACACTGTAATTTATTCAATTTCACGACAATGTATTACAGAAAAATCTAATTTTGGGAATGCTGTATTGTTGTAAAATAAAGTTCAACAATGGGTACTGTAATTAGAGTGTATTTACATGTTACTGTTCATATTTATGTTCATTCTTTGTTTACATTATTATATTGTTGCGCTTATCAATATACAGTCATATTGTTGCATTTAACGCTATAAATTATTCAGTTTTACGACAATGTATAACAGAAAAATCTAATTTGGTGAATGCTGTATTGTTGTAAAATAAAGTTCAACAATGGGAACTGTAATTAGAGTGTATTTACATATTACTGTTCATATTTATGTTCATTCTTTGTTTACATTTTTATATTGTTGCACTTATCAATATACAGTCATATTGTTGTATTTAACTTTTTAACATGTTCAATTTTACGACAAAGTATAACAGAAATAAAGAATACTGCCCAGTTAAACTGATGGCATTGAGCTCACAGGCTACAAATACTAATTGTACATTAAAGCCTTATATTTTCAAGGGTTAATTCCGTTAAAAAATTAAGAAAGGGAAACAGCTCTCTTCTTTCCTCTTTTTTTATACTTAATCATTGAACCTCCTATACTATCAAAGACATGCTTTATCATATAAAAAATCTATATCCAAAATTCAGAGCAAATTAGATAATTCTTAATAAAAACCCATTTAGAATTTATATAATTTAAAAGGAGTTATCCCCCTCTTTTATACTTAACCATTAAAGTTCCAAAACTATTCAGAGATTTGAACGAAATCTGAAAATTCTGCTTGAAAAACCCATTTATATAAATTAAGGGGGGGGGCATTAGAACCCCTGTTCCCCCTATTTATACTTATACAATGAACACCTAATAACAGTCACTGAATCGCCTCATCTGAATGATCCTAATCTAAATTTTGAACGAAAACTTAATTCTGCATGAAAATCCCATTTATATCAACTAACGGGGGGGGGATTAGAACCCCTGTTCCCCCTATTTATACTTATTCAATGAACACCTAATAACAGTCACGGAATCGTCTCATCAGAATGATCCTAATCTAAATTTTGAACGAAAACTTAATTCTGCATGAAAATCCCATTTATATCAACTAACGGGGGGGGGGGATTAGAACCCCTGTTCCCCCTATTTATACTTATTCAATGAACACCTAATAACAGTCACGGAATCGTCTCATCAGAATGATCCTAATCTAAATTTGAACGAAAACTTAATTCTGCATGAAAATCCAATTTATATCAACTAACGGGGGGGGGATTAGAACCCCTGTTCCCCCTATTTATACTTATTCAATGAACACCTAATAACAGTCACGGAATCGCCTTATCAGAATGATCTTAATCTAAATTTTGAACGAAAAATTAATTCTATATGAAAATCCCATTTACATCAACTAACGGGGGGGGGATTAGAGCCCCTGTTCCCCCTATTTATACTTATTCAATGAACACCTAATAACAGTCACGGAATCGTCTCATCAGAATGATCCTAATCTAAATTTGAACGAAAACTTAATTCTGCATGAAAATCCCATTTATATCAACTAACGGGGGGGGATTAGAACCCCTGTTCCCCCTATTTATACTTATTCAATGAACACCTAATAACAGTCACGGAATCGTCTCATCAGAATGATCCTAATCTAAATTTTGAACGAAAACTTAATTCTGCATGAAAATCCCATTTATATCAACTAACGGGGGGGGGGATTAGAGCCCCTGTTCCCCCTATTTATACTTATTCAATGAACACCTAATAACAGTCACGGAATCGCCTTTTCAGAATGATCCTAATCTAAATTTTAAACGAAAACTTAATTCTGCATGAAAATCCCATTTATATCAACTAACGGGGGGGGGCATTAGAACCCCTGTTCCCCCTATTTATACTTAATCAATGAACACCTAATAACGGTCACGGAATCGCCTCATCAGAATGATCCTAATCTAAATTTTGAACGAAAACTTAATTCTGCATGAAAATCCCATTTCTATAAATTAAGGGGGGGGGGGCATTAGAACCCCTGTCCCCCTATTTATACTTATTCAATGAACACCTAATAACAGTCACGGAATCGCCTCATCAGAATGATCCTAATCTAAATTTTGAACGAAAACTTAATTCTGCATGAAAATCCCATTTATATCAACTAACGGGGGGCATGAGCCCCCCGTTCCCCCTCTTATACATATCGAATGAACTCCAAAAACTAATCAGGGAAGCGCCTTGTCAGGATATACCTACATACAAAATTTCAAGTGGATCCGATATTTTTATCATGAGTTATCGCGTTACGCACATACGCACATACATACAGAACGGACGGGCACATAAGCTCTCAGGCTATGATAGCCTGTGAGCTAAAAAACTAATTTTGGGAATGCTGTATTGTTGCAAAATAAAGTTCAACAATGGGAACTGTAATTAGAGTGTATTTACATATTACTGTTCATATTTATGTTCATTCTTTGTTTACATTATTATATTGTTGCGCTTATCAATATACAGTCATATTGTTGCATTTAACGCTATAAATTATTCAGTTTTACGACAATGTATAACAGAGAAATTTAATTTGGTGAATGCTGTATTGTTGTAAAATAAAGTTCTACGATGGGTACTTTAAATAGAGCGTATTTACATATTACAGTTCATATTTATATTCATTCTTTGTTTACATTTTTATATTGTTGCACTTATCAATATACAGTCATATTGTTGTATTTAACTTTGTAACATGTTCAATTTTACGACAAAGTATAACAGAAAAAAACTAATTTTGGGAATGCTGTATTGTTGTAAAATAAAGTTCAACAATGGGAACTGTAATTAGAGTGTATTTACATATTACTGTTCATATTTATGTTCATTCTTTGTTTACATTATTATATTGTTGCGCTTATCAATATACAGTCATATTGTTGCATTTAACGCTATAAATTATTCAGTTTTACGACAATGTATAACAGAAAAATTTAATTTGGTGAATGCTGTATTTTTGTAAAATAAAGTTCTACGATGGGTACTTTAAATAGAGCGTATTTACATATTACAGTTCATCTTTATATTCATGCTTTGTTTACATTTTTATATTGTTGCACTTATCAATATACAGTCATAATGTAGCATTTAACACTGTAATTTATTCAATTTTACGACAATGTATTATAGAAAAATCTAATTTTGGGAATGCTGTATTGTTGTAAAATAAAGTTCTACGATGGGTACTTTAAATAGAGCGTATTTACATATTACAGTTCATATTTATATTCATGCTTTGTTTACATTTTTATATTGTTGCGCTTATCAATATACAGTCATATTGTTGCATTTAACGCTATAAATTATTCAGTTTTACGACAATGTATAACAAAAAATCTAATTTGGTGAATGCTGTATTGTTGTAAAATAAAGTTCAACAATGGGAATTTTAATTGAGTGCCTTTATATATTACAGTTTATATTTGTATTCATTCTTTGTTTATATTTTTATATTGTTGCGCTTCTCAATAAACAGTCATATTGTTGCATTTAACGCTTTAACTTATTCAATTTTTCGACAATGTATAACAGAAAAATCTAATTTGGTGACTGCTGTATTGTTGTAAAATAAAGTTCAACAATGAGAATTTTAATTGAGTGCCTTTATATATTACAGTTTATATTTGTATTCATTTTTGTTTATATTTTTATATTGTTGCGCTTATCAATAAACAGTCATATTGTTGTATTTGCAATATAACTTATTCAATTTTACGACAATGCATAACAGAAAAATCTAATATGGGGAATGCAGTATTTTTTTAAATAAAGTTCAACAATGGATACTGCAATTAGAGCGATTTACAGATTATTGTTCATATTTATATTCAAGCTTTGCTTACATTTTATATTGTTGCACTTATCAATAAAGAGTCATATTGTTGTATTTAACGCTTTAACATATTCAAATTTACGACAAAGTATAACAGAAAAATCTAATTTTGGGAACGCGTTATTGTTATAAAATAAAGTTCAACAGTGGGAACTTTAAATAAAGTGTTTTTACATATTACAGTTCATATTTGTTTTCATTCTTTGTTTATATTTTTATATTGTTGCGCTTATCAATAAACAGTCATATTATTGCATTTAACGCTATAACATATTCAATTTTTCGACAATGGATAACAGAAAAATCTAATTTTATAAATGCTGTATTGTAGTAAAAAAAAGTTCAACAATGGGAACTGTAATTAGAGTGTATTTACATATTACTGTTCATATTTATGTTTATTCTTTGTTTACATTATTGTATCATTGCGCTTATCAATATACAGTCATATTGTTGCATTTAACGATATAACTTATTCAATTTTACAACAATGTATAAAAAAAAACTCTAATTTGGGGAATTCTGTATTGTTGTAAAATAAAGTTCAACAATGGAAACTGCAATTAGAGTGGTTTAGAGATTCTTGTTCATATTTATATTCAAGCTTTGCTTACATTTTATGTTGTTGCACTTTTCCATATATAGTCATATTGTTGCATTTAACGCTGTAACTTATTCAATTTTACGACAATGTATGATAGAAAAATCTAATTTTGGGAATGCTGTATTTTTGTAAATAATGTTCAACAATGGGAACTGTAATTAGAGAGTCTTTACATATTACAGTTCACATTTGTATTCATTCATTGTTTATATTTTTATATTGTTGCGCTTATCAATTAATAGTCATATTGTTGCATTTAACGCTAAAACTTATTCAATTTTACGACAATGTATAACAGAAAAATCTAATTTTGTGAATGCTGTATTGTTGTAAAACAAATTTCAACAATGGGAATTGTAATTAGAGTGTCTTTACCTATTACAGTTCATAATTGTATTCATTCTTTGTGTATATTTTTATATTGTTGCCCTTATCAATTTACAGTCATATTTTTGCATTTAACACTACAACTTTTTCAATTTTACGACAATGTATAACAGAAAAATCTAATTTGGGGAATGCAGTATTGTTGTAAAATAATGTTCAACAATGGAAACTGCAATTAGAGTGATTTACAGATTCATGTTCATATTTATATTCAAGCTTTGCTTACATTTTATATTGTTGCACTTATCAATACCTTTTCATATTGTTGTATTTAACGCTTAAACTTATTCAATTTTACGACAAAGTATAACAGAAATATCTAATTTTGGGAATGCTGTATTGTTGTAAAATAAACTTCAAAAATGGGAAATTTAATTGAGTGTCTTTACATATTACAGTTCATAATTGTATTCATTCTTTGTGTATATTTTTATATTGTTGCGCTTATAAATAAACAGTCATATTGTTGCATTTAACGCTATAACTTATTCAATTTTACGACAATGTATAACAGAAAAATATAATTTTGGGAATGCTGTATTGTTGTAAAATAAAGTTCAACAATGGGAATTTTAATTGAGTGCCTTTATATATTACAGTGAAATATTTGTATTCATTCTTCGTTTATATTTTTATATTGTTGCTGTTATCAATAAACAGTCATATTGTTGCATTTAATGCTATAACTTATTCAATTTTACGACAATGTATAACAGAAAAATCTAATTTGGGAATGCTGTATTGTTGCATTTATCAATACATAGACATACTGTTACATTTAACGCTGTATCGTATTCAAATTTACGACATATTATAACAGAAAAATCTAATTTGGGGAATGCTGTATTGTTGTAAAATAGATTTAAACAATGGGAACTGTAATTTGAGTGTCTTTACTTATTACAGTTCATAATTGTATTCATTCTTTGTGTATATTTTTATATTGTTGCATTTATCAATACACAGACATAATTTTTACGTTTAACGCTGTAACGTATTCAATTTTACGACAATGTATAACAGAAAAATCTAATTTTTGGAATGCTGTACTGTTGTAAAATAAAGTTCAACAATGGAAACTGTAATTAATGTGTATTTACATATTACTGTTCATGTTTATGTTCATTCTTTGTTTATATTATTATATTGTTGCGCTTATCAATATACAGTCATATATTTGCATTTAACGCAATAACTTATTCAATTTTACGACAATGTATAACAGAAAAATCTACTTTTGGGAATGTTTTATTGTTGTAAAATAAACTTCAACAACGGAACCTTAATTAGAGTGATTTGCAGATTGCAGTTCATGTTTATATTCAAGCTTTGTTTACATTTTTATATTGTTGCACTTATCAATACATTTTCATATTGTTGCACATAACGCTATAACTTATTCGATTTTAAGACAATGTATTACAGAAAATTCTAATATTGGGAATGTTGTATTGTTGTAAAATAAATTTCAACGATGGGAATTTCAATTGGAGTGTTATTACAGATTGCAGTTCATATTTATATTTAAGATTTGCTTACATTTTTATATTTTTGCACTTATCAATACATATTCATATTGTTGCATTTAATCCAATAACGTATTCAATTTTACGACAATGTATAACAGAAAAATCTGATTTTGGGAATGCTGTATTGTTGTAAAATAAAGTTCAACGACGGAAACTGTAATTAGAGAGTCTTAACATATTACAGTTCATATTTATAGTCATTCTTTGTTTACATTTTTATATTGTTGCCCTTATCAATATACAGACATATTGTTGCATGTAATGCTATAACTTTCTCAATTTTACGACAATGTATAACAGAAATATATAATTTTGGGAATGCTGTATTGTTGTAAAATAAAGTTCATTAGTGGAAACTGTTTTGAGAATGATTTACAGATTCTTGTTCATATTTATATTCAAGCTTTGCTTACATTTTATATTGTATTTTATTTTACATTTTACAGTTCATATTTTTAATCAAGCTTTTATTACCTTTTTACATTGCTGCACTTATCAATATACAGTTATATTGTAGCATTTAACTGTCAAATTTATTCAATTTTACGACAATGTATAGCAGAAAAATCTAATTTGGGAATGCTGTATTGTTGTAAAAAATATTCAACAATGGGAACTGTAATTGAAGTGTTTTTATATTTTACAGTTCATATTTATATTCAGTCTTTGATTACATTTTTATATTGTTGCGCTTATCAATATACAGTCGTATTGTTGCGTTTAACTGTTTAACTTATTCAATTTTACGACAGTGTATAAAAGAAAAATCTAATTTTGAGAATGCTGTATTGTTGTAAAATAATATTCAACAATGAGAACTCTGATTGAAGTGCCCTTAAATATTACAGTACATATTTATATTCAGTCTTTGTTTACATTTTTTATTGTTGCACTTATCAATATACAGTCATATTGTTGCATTTAACACTGTAACGTATTCAATTTTACAACAATGTATAACAGAAATCTTTGATTTTGTGAAAGCTGTATTGTTGTAAAATAAAGTTCAACAATGGAATCTGTAATTAGAGTGATTTACAGATTCTAGTTCTTATTTTTATTCAAGCTTTGCTTACATTATATATTGTTGCACTTATCAATACATAGTCATATTGTTGTATTTAACGCTATAACTTGTTCAATTTTACGACAATGTATAACAGAAAAATCTAATTTTGGGAATGCTGTATTGTTGTAAAAAAAGTTCAACAACTGGTACTGTAATTAAAATGTCTTTCCAAATTACAGTTTTTATTTACACTCAAGATTTGTGTATGTATTTAATTGTTGTGCTTAACAATATACATTCATATTGTTGCGTTTAACTTTATAACTTATTCAATTTTACTATAATGTATAACAGATAAATCTAATTTGTGGAAGTCCGTATTGTTGTAAAATAAAGTTCATCAATGGGAATTCTAATTAGTGTGCCTTTGCGTTTTCCAGTTCCTATTTATAGTAAAGCTTTGTTTACATTTTTATATTGTTGCACTTATCAATATACAGTCATATTGTTGCATTTAACACTGTAACGTATTAAGTTTTACGACAATGTAAAACAGAAAAATTCAATTTTGGGAATGCCGATTTCTTGTAAAGTAAAAATCAACAATGGAAATTGCAATTAATGTCTCATTACAGATTGCAGTTTATATTTATATTTAAGCTTTTTTTACATTGTTATGTTGTTGCAGTTATTAACACATTTTGCATATTGTTGAATTTAACGCTATAACGTATTCATTTGTACGAAAATGTATAACAAAAAAATGTAATTTTGCGAATGCTTCGTTGTAGTAAAATATATTTCAACAATGGGAATTGTAATTATAGTGTTTTACAGATTGCAGTTCATATATATATTACAAATTTAAAATTTTTTCGCCAAAACTAACCTTTATACTACCTTAATTTTCTTATAATAATGTTCCGTACTTACTTCAAATTATTAAATTAAAATCTTGTTTCTAGATCTAATCTGTTAATCTGTATGCAGACGATATAAATTCTTAATTTGCCTTAAAAAACATTATTCCAGTATGCGTAAATTTAAAAAGATGGCTCTAAATTAAAAATATTCTTAATTAAAACTTTATTTCTTAATATTCCAAATAAAACTGATTTCTTCTATGTTTTTATCAACCCTTTTTAAAAAAATCTTATTAAATTCATTCCAAAACTATACCTTTCAAAAAATACCATTATTTTATTTTATCTATTTATTTATTTTTCCGCCGTCAACCTTTGATGTGTGCATTAATAAATTCATTTCTTTTCTTTTTCTCTTAAAATTAGTCATTTATAAAAATCGTCTGCCTAAGAAATTATGAGTCGATTATAAATTGGTTAAATAATTTTATCGTCTGTGTAAAATAGTCTCGTATCTGGACAAGAATTCTGTTTACATAAAAGGATGATGGTTTGAGATTACAGAAAGTTCTAGAATTTTCTTTTTAGTTTTAAAAGGTGGAAGTCTCGAGATGAGAAGGGGAGAGATTCTGGAGTTCTTTCGTCGATGAGCACGGCTGGTTGAAGTAAATGATGGAATATTTTTTGGACATTTCGGTAAAAGATCGTTTGCAAAAAGGAGCTTTTCCCTCTATAATGACTACAGTTGAATAAATAAACTTACAGCTACCAATGAGTGATTTTTTGGATCTGCTACATTTATTTATTTTTTATTTTTTCCCTCGCTGGCCATGATTTCTGTGCAAAGAACGGGGACCCTGGCGATGATGTTTCTGGCTCCTAACTTTAAAATGTCACAGTCTTTTCCAGAGCCGACAGGATCTTTTATGCCTGCGATGCCTTTTTTTGGTTTTTAAAGAAACTTGCTATGGAACGAAGTGATAATAAAAACTGTGGATCGCTGAATAATTTGCCCGTCATTATTGGATGTGTTCTTAAACAAAAACTGCCATAGTCTCATGATTTCTGGGGTGACAAAAACAGAGGAATTGTTCCTGTAAAGTGCTTTGAGTCGGCTTGATTTTCCTGAAGCCGTGATTTCTTGAATGACTGCAGAACAGGAGATTTTCTTGATTAAGATTTTCAAATCTATGATGAAAAAGAAGAAAAAAAAATAATAATTACAAGACCATTTCTTGTAAATTTGTGAACAGAAAAATATTTTTTCGAGATAGTTGAGACCCATAGGATTTCGGTGAGATTTTTTTTTTCGTAGTGTTTTGAATATTATTATTTGTATACTTTTTATGTATTTATTTAAATTAATTATTCTCTGTTTGTCAGGTTTATTTATTTGATTATTTGTCTGTGAATTTTATTTACTTGCCTATTTATGAGTATTATTATTATCATTATTATGTGTTGGAGATTTAAACATTTTTGTTCTTAAGGATTGAATTGAAGAGTATGATATTCTTAGACAATTACTGTTGCATATTAATATTATTATGATATTTTTATGCACGCTTAAAGATAAGTTCGTAATAATAATGAAGTATAAAAGAACTTAGAAGCTCAAGTTATTTTTAAAAAAAGTACATTTTCTAATTTATTGATATTTGTTTGTTATCAAGAACTATTCTCTGAATGCAGTATCTTTATGATGATGTTCCTATTACTAGACATTTGAGATAGAAAACTAAGTTAACATTTATGTTTTTTTTTCTTTATTTGTGAGAATTTCTAGTGACAGTGAGCTTTGGTTCCCGGATTCTTATAATTTATTTAAATTCAGTAAGAAATGGAACTGTGCAAGGCTGTTGCTAGAATTTTGACTGATAAATATGATTAATTTTTTCAGTAAATTTTGTGATTTTAAGTAAGAAATTACCTATAATTAAAATTTTTGAATCTGTTTATAATCTATAAAATAACAGAATTAAAAGTTGATCCCAATTTAAGGTATTTCTATGATATTTACAATTTCTGTTTTATTAGATAAAATTTCTGGTTAAAGTTAGCAGCTAAATATAGTAATTTTGAAAAAATATGTAATTGATAGAAATCATTAACTTTGAAATGTATTGCGATTGATTTTACGATTAGGATTTAATAAAGAAAATAGAAGTGCTTCATTTATTCTAATGCGTAAGAATAAAAAAATTATGGAAGATCCTAAGTTTGTACCGTTTGACCCGAGTTCTGGAATGAACATTTGTCTTGGTTAACTTAATTTGATAAAACATGTGATAGGGAACAGAAAAATCTGGAATGGAAATTTAATTTTATTGCGCAATTTTTGAAAGGTGAAGCGCAAAAAATTTATATCAATGACTGCTTAAATTGTACGGATTATGAACAAATTAAGAAAATTTTGATAGAAAGACTCATTGAATTAGACTTCCCGAGTTTTTCTGATTTTTCAAATCTCAAATTAGATAATTTAGACAATTTAGAAACTTATTTTCGTAAAAAAGTGGAAATTGGTAGGAAATTACATCTTAGTGAAAATATACTATTACAAGGTTTAACTGATGGTTTAAAACCAGAATTAAAAAACAATATTATTATAAATCCTCCTAAGAGTACCACAGAATGGTACCGGATTGTCAAACAATTCGTGGAAGTTTCCACCCCACTAGTTTCAAACCAAGTAATAAATCAACCATCAGCTAGACAAAATTTTCAACCTTTTCAACCAACTAGGCCCTGGATTCAGCCAGTTAGGCCCTATAATAAACCTAGGAATTGGATTCCCCAAAGGCAATCTCAGTTTCAAAGACCTAGAGTTTGTCAAAATAATTATATTCAAAATTCATACCTTTCAAGACCTTGTAGGATATGCACAAATAGGGGTGTGAGCAATGCTTTTCATTGGGAAAGAGAATGTATTTTTAGGAGTGAGTTGCCATCCTCTGATACTCTTCCAAATATCTCACAAAATAATTCTCATAATGTTTGACAATTAATTGTGTATGGATGTACAAATAATTATAATTTACCATGTGTTGTAGATACTGGTTCAACTATTGCATTATTGCCACTTAAATTTGTTAAAAAACTTAATTCTAAAATTGAGACTATACCCTCAGTTACCATTGGTCAGGCAAAAGGGTTTTTACATATAAATAAAAAATGTAGTGTTCTTCTAAAAGTGGGTAAAATTAAAAAATATGTTAATTTTTTACTATGCAATACAAATTTGGATTATGCTATTTTGGGGTTAAAAGAATGTTCTAAATTTAAATTAACCATAGAATGTAAAAATTGTATTGTAAGGCAGGGAAGGAAAATTATAACTAACAGTATATCCATACATAATGAGAGATCCCTTCATTTCAATGCAGTAAATATGGACCAAGTACAACAAAACAGGGATCAATCTAATGAAATTGTAACCTCAGAATGTAAAAAAAATATGAAATTAAATACTGGTAATACTGTAGCAATAGATAATTATGATAATGAAACACTGAATGTAAGTAATCATGATATAGAGTTACAATCTACTTGTGGTAATATTATGAAAAATAAAGACTGTGTTGAATATGATCGCGAAATTAATGTGCATCCTGATTATAGAGGTTCCATGACTCTTCAAAATTTTCGCGATAATTCGGATTCAGATTTAACTGGGGAAATAAATTTAATTCAAGATGTAAATTTAAGGGAATTAGTTCATATTTATAGTGATATTTTTGCAAAGCATAAATATGATGTGGGTAGGATAAATATTGAACCACAACGCGTTATACTAAACTCAGACCTACCTACATCTTTGAGGCCTTACCGAACATCTCCCCTAGAAGAAATAGAAATAAAAAACCAAATTCAATCATTGTTAGCAGCCGGACTGATAAAGGAAAGCAATAGCCCCTATTCTGCCCCTGTTACACTAGTTATGAAAAGAGAGGAAGGTGAAAAAACGCGATTATGTATAGACTATAGAAAATTAAATGCAATAATTAAAAACGATGCAGAACCCTTGCCCCGTATCGATGGAATTTTAGATAAATTGAGTAGTGCTCAGTATTTTTCAACTTTGGATTTAGCCTCTGGCTACTGGCACATACCAATACATCCATCCGATACAGAAAAATTATCATTTACAACCAATTTTGGACTTTTTGAGTGGCTCGTGCTCCCTTTTGGCATAAAAACTAGCCCTCCCATATTCAATAGAACCATTCGAAGGATCCTTAATAAATATAAAATCGACTTTGCGTGCCACTATTTTGATGATATTATAATTTTCTCTTCATCTTTAGAAGAACATTTAAACCATTTAGCTCAAATTTTTGACATTTGCAAACAAGAAATTATTAAACTTAAACTTCCTAAATGTAAATTAAGCCAAAATAAAATCAATTTCTTAGGTTATGAAATCACTAATGGAACTATAACACCAGCAAATGCCAATATTGAAACCATTAAAAATTTAAACCCTCCTTCCAATGTGAAAGAGTTACAACGACTTCTAGGTTCCATTAATGTTTACCATAAATTCATAAATAAATATGCTGAAATTAGATATCCTCTAAATCGATTACTTAAAAAAGACACAATATGGGAATGGAATTCAGAGTGCCAGGAGTCTTTTGAAAAATTAAAAAATTCTTTAATTGCAAAACCCATCCTCAAAATTTATGATCCTAAATTACCTTTACATATGTTTGTAGATGCCTCTCAGATAGCAGTAGGTGCCGTTCTAAAACAACCTGATAAAGATAATTTCTTACATCCTATTACTTATCATTCTAGAATTTTGAAGAGTTATGAACAAAATTATTTCATAACTGAATTAGAATGTTTAGCTACTATAGATACTCTTGACAAATTCTATCATTACTTTCATGGTGTCAAGTTTACAATTCATACGGACCACGCATCTCTAGTATGGCTAAAGACTGTTAAAAACTTAAGAGGTAGGCTTTTTAGATGGTCACTCAAACGTAGTATGTTTGATTATGAGATAAAATATGAAAAGGGTTCAACAAATGTCGAAGCACACATGTTGTCACGAAATCCTGTTTGTCAGTTTAATCAACATTTTAGTTTATTGCTAGATAGGAAAGAAATTATAGAGATGCAAGACAAAGACAATGTTTGTGACAAAA
This sequence comes from Maratus speculifer, assembly GCA_964019185.1. NCBI lineage: Eukaryota > Metazoa > Arthropoda > Arachnida > Araneae > Salticidae > Maratus > Maratus speculifer. Next base: position 1,515,461 of record CAXHSM010000848.1, read on the forward strand.
AATATAAAAAAGAGAATGGAATTATTATAGTTCAGAAAAAGGGATTAAAAAAAATTGTTGTACCAATGTCATTAAGAAAAAAATTACTCCATATTGCTCATGATAATTTTGGACATTTAGGGATTCAAAAAATGCTTAATTTAATATCTCCCAACTATTATTGGCCTAATATGACAATAGACATTACAGAATTTGTTAAAAATATCGACACCTGTCAGAAAAATAAAAAACCAAAACAGAAAAGATTCGGCTTATTACAAGCTATGCCAGCCACAGATCAACCTTTTGAATGTCTTTCTATTGATACTGTTGGTGGATTTAACAATTACAACTCAACAAAAAAATTCTTACACATAGTAATGGATCATGCAACTAGGTTTGTTTGGGCTTTTCCCTCTAAAAATGTTACCACAGAAACATACACTAACTGTTTAAAACAAATTTTCAATATCAAAGCACCTCAAAAAATACTTAGTGACAGGCATAAATCTTTCAGATCTCCAACATTAAAGAAATTCCTTAGAAATCATCATGTTCAACAGCGTTTTACATCCGCACATCATCCTCAGACCAATGGAAAAGTAGAGCGCGTTAATCAGACTATAGTTACCAGGCTTAAATGTAAAGTTAATTCCACTTCTTCTAAAATACCTTGGACTAGATTATTAAACCAAGTCATCGAAGAATACAACAATACGCCCCATTCTATCACCAAATTCCCACCTGCCTATTTATTTTATGGTCAATTGCCTTATGAATCTCCTTTAAAACAGAACTATTACCCACCAGTAGACAAAGCTCTCAAAATTTCGAAAGCGCGAACTCAGGAATTTCACTTTAAAAGTAAAAGGCTCTATGATCGAAATTTTGTCGAATGCCCATTAAAAATACAAGACTCTGTAATTTATGAAGCATTTAAATACCCTAACACTCGAAAATTAGAACCTACTTTCTCTGGACCATACAAAATTATAAAAAAACTTTCTGATGTAACTTATGAAATAGATAAATTTAATTATGAGACAGGACAGAATTCCGTTATTGTGCATGTTTCTAAATTAAGACCCTATTTTTCACAAGAAGATTTTAAACTGTTTCATGAGCAACCCAAAAAACTAACAAAACCTCAAATACAATCACAATCACTAGATCAAACTAAAGTCAAGACAGTAGATTAAATTTTAATTCTTATTCTTTAAATATTTTATCACCATAATTTTCAAAATTAGCAGGTATGTTCTTGGTGCGCCACAAGAATATTACTTGTTTTTGGGAGTTTTTGGGATTAAATTGGGCTCCTTATGCAGGCATAAGGTGTGCACTTTGATTGTAAAGGCTTTCAAATTGATGTTGATAAATTAATTTTGTGTATTTAAGTCTAACTATATTTACTCATTTATTGACATTAGTATTATTCTACTTACTCAGCAGATATTTATGTTATAACAGTTATAAAATCTGGTGATTCTACTCAAACCTATAACATAATATGTGATTTTCAGTGATTGTGAAAACTACAGATATTAAAAGTTTTTCAAAAAAGCACACTATTTTTATTTCTATTTCTCAATTAAGAATGACACCTTTTATTCCTATTGTATTTTATTATTAAAGTTTATAAACCATGTGTAGATAAAACATTATTCTACATTTGGCATTGAAAACTTATAACCAAATTTGATAATTTTGTAAAAGAGTATCAGAGAGGAATTATTGTAAGGAAATACTGGTTGAGAGTCCATTTTCTAAATAGTTAGATTTAATTTTATTTGGATTTTGGAAATTATTATGATTTTTTTTATTTATACTTTCAGCTAGCAAAAAATACTTTCTTATGCTATTAGAAGATAAGAAAATTATTTAGTTGCTATGTAATTATTTTTATCCTCAACCAATATTTTCCCTATCAATAATAAACAAACTGTGATATTTTCTTTTGATTATACTCTTGTTTTATTATTATTATTATTATGATTTCTATAATGAAGTTTAGTATTAATTATACTCTTATTGAGAAAAATTAGGATATGGAGTCTTATTATACTACTACTTATTATTGTTGTTGTTAATATTATTTAAATTTTTCTAAATTATTTATTATTGATATTGAGAGTGATGCAATTTATTATTAAAAATATTGATATATTATTGAAAGAAAAATTTGATTGATTGTTAAAAGATGTTGGATCCAACATAACATAAAAAACAAAGATTAAACTAGATTTGGAGATCTTTAATTAAAGAGACTGTTTTCAGTGAACATTGGAAAAGACTCTTTTATATATACTATTGAAAGACTTGTTTCATTTAAAGGACTTATTTAAAATAAACTATGCATTAAGTCATTGTAATTATTTAAACTTCCATGAGAACGAATTTTTATTGTTTTTATTATATTTTTTATCTCTTGCTTATTAATATTTATAATTTATTTACTGTTATTGTATGTATTATCTCCTATGCACTTACAAATAGTAACTGATATTGTAACAGTATTGTACCTCTTTCAGGGAAATGCTCCTACCTAAATTTAATTCAGATTAATTTCCTCTTAACTATTTTTATTTAATCGCTAATATTTTTTATATTGCGTTAATTTTCTTTTCTTCCATCTCTTGGCTTCCTGGGTTTGACAGTTTTATTCCAAAATTTGACTTTTCTAAATTATTATATTTCTGTTGTCTGAACTTGTAGTTTTATTTAACTATCAATTTCGTACAAATTTTCGGGGAGGGGGGATAATATTACAAATTAAAAATTTTTTCGCCAAAACTAAATTTTATACTACCTTAATTTTCTTATAATAATGTTCCGTACTTACTTCAAATTATTAAATTAAAATCTTGTTTCTAGATCTAATCTGTTAATCTGTATGCAGACGATATAAATTCTTAATTTGCCTTAAAAAACATTATTCCAGTATGCGTAAATTTAAAAAAATGGCTCTAAATTAAAAATATTCTTAATTAAAACTTTATTTCTTAATATTCCAAATAAAACTGATTTCTTCTATGTTTTTATCAACCCTTTTTAAGAAAATCTTATTAAATTTATTCCAAAACCATACCTTTAAAAAAATACCATTATTTTATTTTATCTATTTATTTATTTTTCCGCCGTCAACCTTTGATGTGTGCATTAATAAATTCATTTCTTTTCTTTTTCTCTTAAAATTAGTCATTTATAAAAATCGTCTGCCTAAGAAATTATGAGTCGATTATAAATTGGTTAAATAATTTTATCGTCTGTGTAAAATAGTCTCGTATCTGGACAAGAATTCTGTTTACATAAAATGATGATGGTTTGAGATTACAGAAAGTTGTAGAATTTTCTTTTTAGTTTTAAAAGGTGGAAGTCTCGAGATAAGAAGGGGAGAGATTCTGGAGTTCTTTCGTCGATGAGCACGGCTGGTTGAAGTAAATGATGGAATATTTTTTGGACATTTCGGTAAAAGATCGTTTGCAAAAAGGAGCTTTTCCCTCTATAATGACTACAATTGAATAAATAAACTTACAGCTACCAATGAGTGATTTTTTGGATCTGCTACATTTATTTATTTTTTATTTTTTCCCTCGCTGGCCATGATTTCTGTGCAAAGAACGGGGACCCTGGCGATGATGTTTCTGGCTCCTAACTTTAAAATGTCACATATATATTCAAGTTTGTTTACATTTTTATATTTTTACAGTTATCAAAATATAGTTATATTGTTGTATTTAACGATATATATTATTAAAGCTATGTTTACATTTTTATATTGTTGCACTTATCAAACCATGGTCATATTGTTGTATTTAACGCTATAACTTATTCAATTTTACAACAATGTATAACAGAAAATCTAAATTTGGGAATGCTGTATTGTTGTAAAATAAAGTTCAACAATGGGAACTGTAATTAGAGTGTTTAACAGATTGCACTTCATATTTATATTCAAGCTTTGCTTACATTTTATATTGTTGCACTTATCAATACATAGTCATAGTATTGTATTTAACGCTATAACTTATTCAATTTTACGACAATGTATAACAGAAAAATCTAATTTAAGGAATGCTGTATTCTTGTAAAAATGTTTAACAATGGGAACTGTAATTAGAGTGTCTTTACAAATTACAGTTTTTATTTACATTCAAGATTTGTTTATATTTTTTGCGGTGAACAATATACAGTCATATTGTTGCGTTTAACTGTATAACTTATTAATTTTACGACAATGTATAACAGAAAAATCAATTTTTGGGAAGTCTGTATTGTTGTAAAATAAAGTTCATAAATGGGAACTGTAATTATCGTGTCTTTAAATTTTACAGTTCATATATTAAAGCTTTGTTTATATATTAAAGCTTATATATTATATTAATTATATATTAAAGCTATATGTTTATATATTAAATCTTATATATTAAAGCTTTGTTTCCATTTTTATATTGTTGCACTTATCAATATACAGTCATATTGTTGCATTTAACACTGTAACGTATTCAGTTTTCCGACATTGCATAACAGAAAAATCCAATTTTGGGAATGCTGATTTCTTGTAAAGTAAAAATCAACAATGGAAATTTTAATTATAATTTCATTACAGATTTCAGTTTATATTTATATTCAAGCTTTGTTTACATTGTTATGTTGTTGCACTCATTAATACATTTTGCATATTGTGGTATTTAACTCTATATCTTATTCCATTTTACGAGAATGTATAACAAAAAAATCTAAATTTGGGAATGTATATTTGTAAAATAAAGTTCAATAATGGGAACTGTAATTAGACAGTCTTTACATATTACAGTACATATTTATATTCACTCTTTGTTTACATTTTTATATTGTTGCTCTTATCAATATACAGTCGTATTGTTGCGTTTAACTGTATAACTTATTCAATTTTACGACAGTGTATAAAAGAAAAATCTAATTTTGAGAATGCTTTATTGTTGTAAAATAACATTTAACAATGAGAACTCTAATTGAATTGTCTTTAAATATTACAGTTCATATTTATATTCAGGCTTTGTTTACATATTTATATTTTTGCACTTATCAATATACAGTCATATTGTTGTATTTAACGCTATAACTTATTCAATTTTACTACAATGCATAACAGAAAAATCTGATTTTGGGAATGCTGTATTGTTGTAAAATAAAATTCAACAATGGAAACTGTAATTAGAATTATTTACGGATTCTAGTTCATATTTATATTCAAGCTTTGCTTACATTTTATATTGTTGCACTTATCAATATACAGTCATATTGTTGTATTTAACGATATATCTTATTCAAGCTATGTTTACATTTTTATATTGTTGCACTTACTAATACATATTCATATTGTTGCATTTAACACTATAACTTAATCAGTTTTACGAAAATGTTTAACAGAAAAACCCAATTTTGGGAATGCTGATTTGTTGTAAAAAAAGTTCAACTAAGGGAATTGTAATTAGAGTCTCATTACAGAATGCAGTTTATATTTATATTCAACCTTTTTTACATTGTTATATTGTTGCACTTATCAATATATTTTGATATTGTTGCATTTAACGCTATAACTTATTCAATTTTACAACAATTTATAACAGAAAAATCTTATTTTGAAAATGCTGTATTGTTGTAAATTAATTTTTAACAATGGGAATTGTAATTAGAGTGTTTTAAAAATTGCACTTCATATTTATATTCAAGCTATGTTCACATTTTTATATTGTTGCACTTATCAATATACAGTCATGTTGTTGCATTTAACACTGTAACTTATTCATTTTTACGACAATCTATAACAGAAATATCTAATTTTAGGAATGTTCCATTGTTGTAAAATAATTTTCGACAAAGGGAACTGTAATTAGAGTGATTTACGGATTATAGATCATATTTGTATTCAAGCTTTGCTTACGTTTTTTATTGTTGCACTTATCAATACATTTTTATATTTTTGCATTCAACGCTATAATTTATTAAGTTTTAGGACAATGTATAGCAGAAAATTCTAATTTTGGGAATGCTGTATATTTGTAAAATAAATTTGAACAATGGGAATTTAATTGGAGTGTTATTACAGATATCAGTTAATATTTACATTCATTCTTTGTTTACCTTTTTACATTGTTGCACTTATCAATATACAGTCGTATTGTTGCGTTTAACTGTATAACTTATTCAATTTTACGACAGTGTATAAAAGAAAAATCTAATTTTGAGAATGCTTTATTGTTGTAAAATAACATTTAACAATGAGACTCTAATTGAAGTGTCTTTAATTATTACAGTTCATATTTATATTCAGGCATTGTTTACATTTTTATATTTTTGCACTTATCAATATACAGTCATATTGTTGTATTTAACGCTATAACTTATTCAATTTTACTATTAAATTATTACTATCAAATTAGAAATATCTAATTTTAGGAATGCTGTATTGTTGTAAAATAATTTTCGACAAAGGGAACTGTAATTAGAGTGATTTACGGATTCTAGATCATATTTATATTCAAGCTTTGCTTACGTTTTATATTCTTGCACTTATCAATACATTTTTATATTTTTGCATTCAACGCTATAATTTATTAAATTTTAGGACAATGTATAGCAGAAAATTCTAATTTTGGGAATGCTGTATATTCGTAAAATAAAGTTGAACAGTGGGAATTTTAATTGGAGTGTTATTACAGATATCAGTTAATATTTACATTCATTCTTTGTTTACCTTTTTACATTATTGCACTTATCAATATACAGTCATACTGTTTCATTTAACACTGCAATTTATTCAATTTTACGACAATTTATAACAGAAAAATCTAATTATAGGATGCTGTATTGTTTTAAAAAATATAGTTCAACTATGGGAATTGTAATTGCAGTGTTTTACAGATTGCAGTTCATATTTATATTTAACCTCCTGACTGCCGCCGGCTGATTTTTTCACACACTAAGCAGCAGGATTCACTGCAACATAAGCAATATTTAATTTAGTATAATTCTGCAAATAAAATTCAGTTCCGAAAAATATAGTTAGGATTGATGCTATCAAAGATTATACACCGATACTAATAACATATTTTGTATCAGGTTAAAAAAATATCTTTTTTAAATATTTTTAATAAATTACAGAGAAAACAACATTACAATATTACCCTTTGGCTGGGCAGTCGGTTAAGTTTTTATATTGTTCACTTATCAATACACAGTTATATTGTTGCATTTAACGCTATAACTTATACAATTTTACGACAATGTATAAAAAAAAATCTAATTTTGGGAATGCTGTATTGTTGTAAAATAATTTTCAACATTGGGAACTGTAATTGAAGTGTCTTTACATATTACAGTTCATAGCTACATTCAGGCTTTGTTTACATTTTTATATTGTTGCACTTATCAATATACAGTCATATTGTTGCATTTAACGCTATAATTTATTCAATTTTAGTACAATGTATAACGGAAAAATCTGATTTTTGGAATGAAGTATTGTTGTAAAATAAAGCTCAACAATGGGAATTGTTATTGGAGTGTTATTACAGATTGCAGTTCATATTTATATTCAAGCTTTGCTTACATTTTTATATTGATGCACTTATCAATTTATATTCATATTGTTGCATTTAATGCTATAACGTATTCAATTTTACGACAATGTATAAAAAAATCTAATTTTGGGAATGCTGTATTGTTGTAAAATAAAGTTCTACAATGGGAACTGTAATTAGACTGTCTTTTCTTATTACAGTTCATATTTATATTCATTCTTTGTTTACATATTTATATTGTTGCACTTATCAATATACAGTCATATTGTGCCATATTTAACAGTGTAACTTATTCAATTTTACGACAATGTATAACAGAAAAATCTAATTTTGGGAATGCGAGATTGTTGTAAAATAAAGTTCAACAATGGAATCTGTAATTAGTGTGATTTACAGATTGCAGTTCATATTTATATTCAAGGTTGCTTACATTTTTATATTGTTGCAATTATCAATACACAGTCATATGTATTGTTGCATTCAACGCTATAATTGCATTCAATTAATATATTGCATTCAAAGTCACTGTTGTATTTAACGCTATAACGTATTCAATTTTACGACAATACATAACAGAAAAATCTACTTTTGGGAATGCTGTATTCTTGTAAAATAAAGTTTAACAATGGAAACTGTAATTAGAGTGATTTACAGATTCTAATTCATATTTTATTCAAGCTTTGTTTACATTTTATATTGTTGCACTTATCAATACATAGTCTTATTGTTTCATTTAATGCTATAACTTATTTAATTTTATGACAATGTATGACAGAAAATTCTAATTTTGGGAATGCTGTATTGAGTAAAATAAAATTGAACAATGGGAATTGTAATTGGAGTGTTATTACAGATTGCAGTTCATATTTATATTTAACCTTCGCTTACATTTTTATATTGTTGCACTTATCGATACACACTCATATTGTTGCTTTTAACGCTATAACGTTTTCAATTTTACGACAATGTATAACAGAAAAATCTAATTTTAGGAATGCTTTGTTGTTGCAAAATATATTTCAACAAAGGTTATTTTAATTATAGTGTTTTACAGATTGCAATTCATATATATATTGAAGGTTTATTTACATTTTATATTTTTGCACATATCAATACATAGTCTTATTGTTTTTTTTAAAGCTATAACTTATTCAATTTTAAGACAATGTATAACAGAAAAATCTCATTTTGGGAATGCTGTATTGTTGTAAAATAAAGTTCAACAATAGTAACTGTAATTAGACTGTCTTTACATATTACATTTCATTTTTATGTTCATTCTTTGTTTACAATTTTATATTGTTGCACTTATCAATACATTTTCATATTGTTGCATTTTACGCTATAACTTATTTAATTTTACGGCAATGTATGACAGAAAATTCTAATTTTGGGAAAACTCTATTGTCTAAAATAAAGTTGAACAATGGGAATTGTAATTGGATTGTTATTACAGATTGCAGTTAATTTTTATATTCAAGCTTTGCTTACATTTTTATATTGTTGCACTTATCAATACATATTCATATTGTTGCATTTAACGCTATAACTTATTCAATTTTACGACAATGTATAACAGAAAAATCTATTTTTGGAATGCTGTAATGTTGTAAAAAAAAGTTCAACAATGGTAACTGTTATTATACTGTCTTTACATATTATAGTTCATATTTATGTTCATTCTTTGTTTACTTTTTTCTATTGTTGTACTTATCAATACATATTCATATTGTTGCATTTAATGCTATATCGTATTTAATTTTACGAAAATGTGTAACAGAAATATCTAATTTTGTGAATGCTGTATTTTTGTAAAATAAAGTTCAACAATGGGAACTGTAATTAGAGTGTCAATACATTTTAGAGTTCATATTTATATTCAAGCTTTGTTTACATTTTTATATTATTGCACTTATCAATACATATTCTTATTGTTGCATTTAACGCTATAATGTGTTCAATTTTACGACAATGCATAACAAAAAAATCTAATTTTGGGAATGCTGCATTGTGTAAAATAAAGTTCAACTGTTCGAACTGTAATTAGACTGCCTTTACATATTACAGTTCATATTTATGTTCATTCTTTGTTTACATTTTTATATTGTTGCTTTTATCAATACATATTCATATTGTTGCGTTTAACGCTATAGCGTATTTAATTTTACGACACTGCATAACAGAAAAATCTACTTTTCGCAATGTTGTATTGTTGTAAAATAAAGTTTAACAATGGAAACTGTAATTAGAGTGATTTACAGATTCTAATTTATATTTTATTCAAGCTTTGTTTACATTTTATATTGTTGCACTAATCAATACATAATCTTATTTTTGCATTTAACGCTATAACTTATTTAATTTTACGACAATGTATGACAGAAAATTCTAATTTTGGGAATGCTGTATTGTGTAAAATAAAGTTGAACAATGGGATTTGTAATTGGAGTGTTATTACAGATTGCAGTTCATATTTATATACAAGCGTTGCTTACATTTTTATATTGTTGCACTTATCAATACATATTCATATTGTTCAATTTTACCCTATAAAGTTTTCAATTTTACGACAATGTATAACAGAAAAATTTACTTTCGGGAATGCTGTATTGTTTTAAAATAATGTTAAACAATGGGAACTGTAAATAGAGTGATTTTCAGATTCTAGTTCATATTTTATTCAAGCTTTGTTTACATTTTATATTGTTGCACTTATCAATACATAGACTTATTGTTGTATTTAACCCTATAACTTATTCAATTTTACGACAATGTATAACAGAAAAATCTAATTTTGGGAATGCTTCGTTTTTGTAAAATGTATTTCAACAATGGGGATTATAATTATAGTGTTTTACAGTTTGCAGTTTATATATATTACAAATTTAAAATTTTTTCGCCAAAACTAACCTCTATACTATCTTAATTTTCTTATAATAATGTTCCGTACTTACTTCAAATTATTAAATTAAAATCTTGTTTCTAAATCTAATCTGTTAATCCTTATATCAATAAATATCAATAAATATAAAAACTTTGTTAAATCACCATAAAAAAGAAAAATTATACAGGACGCGTTTCGAGCTGCAAAATTACCGCTCGTCTTCAGCTGGTCCAAACACGTGTCACAACGGACAGAGTGGAAATAACAGTGAAATAATGAGGGAGGAGATTACACAGAGTGCGACAGGTGGCGCTTCTTGCCAAAGCCAAGGAGGAAGAGAAAAGTAAAGATAAACTCAAAGAAGGAGGGAGGAGATTACAAAGAGTGCCCCAGGTGGCGCTGGCTAAAAGAACCCAGATGGCAGAGAAAAACTAATAAAAGATAAAAAAATAATAATAAATAAATAAATAAATAAATAAAAATAAATAAATAAAAATAAAATAAAAATAAATAAATCAAAAATAAATAAATAAAAATAAAAATAAAATAAAATAAAATTAATTAATTAAAAAATGATAAAAATAATAATTATTAAATAAAAACTAAAAATAATTATAGTAATAATAATAAACTACAAAAGTAATTTCCATGCAGGAGAAAGGGAGGGGGATGAAGAGAGATCGTTGACAAGAGTATTACAATTTTTATAAATAAAATAAGCTTCGTGAGTATCTAAATGAGAAGGAGAGGCAGGATTAGAAATAATTCTGTCCATGGAAAAATTGAAAAAATGACCGGAAGACCAACAGTGCGAAGCAATGGAAGACCTAGATAATTCCTGATATTTAATGTATCTCTGATGTACATCCAATCTTTTCTTCAATGCTCTTCTGGTCTGACCAATATAACCCAAATTGCAAGAGCAAGGAATAAAATAAACACCCCACCTGTTCTCAACAGGAATAGGATCTTTCAAAGACGAGAATTTAATTTTATTCATAGGTTTGAAGATAACTATAAAATTGAAACGAGAAAGGATTTTAGCTATTTTGAAACAAAGAGGAGAATAAAAAGGTAGAACTATAGAGTTAATATTAGACGAATTATTAGAATCAGTAAGAAGACCAGACGATATAAATTCTTAATTTGCCTTAAAAAACATTATTCCAGTATGCGTAAATTTAAAAAGATGGCTCTAAATTAAAAATATTCTTAATTAAAACTTTATTTCTTAATATTCCAAATATAACTGATTTCTTCTATGTTTTTATCAACCCTTTTTAAGAAAATCTTATTAAATTTATTCCAAAACCATACCTTTCAAAAAATATCATTATTTTATTTTATATATTTATTTATTTTTCCGCCGTCAACCTTTGATGTGTGCATTAATAAATTCATTTTTTTTCTTTTTCTCTTAAAATTAATCATTTATAAAAATCGTCTGCCTAAGATATTTAAAATTCTGAGTCAATTATAAATTGGTTAAATAATATTTTTTTTTAAAAATAAATTTATCGTTTGTGGAAAATAATCTCGTAGCTGGACAAGAATTCTGTTTACATAAAAGAATGATGGTTTGAGGTTACAGAATGTTCCAGAACTTTCTTTTTAGTTTAAAAAGTTGGAAGTCTCGAGATGAAGAAGAAGATTTCTTGTGTTGCTTCTTCGATGAGGACAGCTCGCTGAAATAATGATGGAATTTTTGCAAAAGGAGCTTTTCCTTCCTCATTATTACGAATTTAATAAATGAATTTACAGCAGCCCATGACTAATTATTGGATCTTCTACATTTATTTATTTATTTTGTTTTTTCCCTCGCTTGCCATGACTGTGTGTTTCTTTTTAACCAGTGGAAATAATTCGAGTTCTCCTTAAATCGTCACAACTAATCGAAAAGTCGGACAGGATTTGTTATCTGTGCTGCCTTTTAAATGAATGATATTTAAAGAAAATTGCGATGGAACGAAGAAAAGCATGCTATCGCCGAAGTTCGATTGAAGGACAGCCTATATGGTATTTTCAGCTTGCTAATGAATAGTACTTGCTTCGAGTCTGATGTGGATTTCGTGACGCTTGATGTTGATCTGTGCGCACAAATTTTGATTCAGTATTCATGGTCATAGAAAACTTTTTGAAAATTAATGACTTCAAAGTGGTGAGTATGCGAAAGGTATTTGATGAGGAATTTAATGAAGAATGGATTTTATTGAAGATTTTTCGTGAACTGTAAGTTATTTTATTAAATGTTTTGATTATTATTTCTATTCTATTTATGATTGATGGAAAGTATTTATTATTTATTTATTTATTTATTTATTATTTTATTGATGAGAGTAATTTGAAGTTAATTTATTAATTTACTAATTTATTTATTATTTTATTATTTATTGTATGTTATGAATCTGATATAGTAATTTTGAAAAATATGTAATTGATAGAAATTATTAACTTTGAAATTTATTGCGAATGATTTTACGATCAGGATTTAATAAAGAAAATAGAAGTGCTTCATTTATTCTAATGAGTAAGAATCAAAAATTATGGAAGATCCTAAGTTCGTACCGTTTGACACGAGTTCTGGAATGAACATTTTGTCGTGGTTAACTTATTTTGATACAACATGTGAAAAGGAGAAGAAAAATCTAGAATGGAAATTTAATTCTATTGCGCAATATCTGAAAGGGGAAGCGCAAAAAATTTATATCAATGCCTGTTTAAATTGTACGGATTATGAACAAATTAAGAAAATTTTGATAGAAAGACTCATTGAATTAGACTTCCCGAGTTTTTCTGATTTTTCAAATCTGAAATTAGATAATTTAGACAATTTAGAAACTTATTTTCGTAAAAAGTGGAAATTGGTAGGAAATTACCTCTTAGTGAAAATATACTATTACAAGGTTTAACTGATGGTTTAAAACCAGAATTAAAAAACAATATTATTATAAATCCTTCTAATAGTACCACAGAATGGTACCGGGTTGTCAAACAATTCGTGGAAGTTTCCACCCCACTAGTTTCAAACCAAGTAATAAATCAACCATCAACTAGACAAAATTTTCAACCTTTTCAACCAACTAGGCCCTGGATTCAGCCAGTTAGGCCCGATAATACACCTAGGAATTGGATTCCCCAAAGGCAATCTCAGTTTCAAAGACCTAGAGTTTGTCAAAATAATTATATTCAAAATTCATACCCTTCAAGACCTTGTAGGATATGCACAAATAGGGGTGTGAGTAATGCTTTTCATTGGGAAAGAGAATGTATTTTTAGGAGTGAGTTGCCATCCTCTGATACTCTTCCAAGTAGCTCACAAAATAATTCTCATAATATTTGACTATTAATTGTGTATGGATGTACAAATAATTATAAATTACCATTCGTTGTATATAGTTCTTTGTTTGTCAGGTTTATTTATTTGATTATTTATCTGTGAAACTTACTTACTTACCTATTTATGAGTATTATTATTATCATTATTATGTGTTGGAGATTGAAATATTTTTATTCTTAAGGATTTAATTGAGGAGTATGATGTTCTTAAGATATTTACTGTTACTTATTAAGACTATTATGATATTTCTATGCACGATTAAGGGCAAGTTTGTAATAATAAGGTATAACTATGATGTTTACAATTTCTATTTTATTAGATAAAATTTCTGGTTAATGTTAACAGCTAAATATAGTCACAATTTCACGATAATTTTCATTCAATTTTTTTTTTTTTAATGGTGGGTAATGGTTTTGTGTGAGGCAATTAAAATGTATACAACATCAGTAGACAAAGCCCTCAAAATTGCGAAAGCGCGAACTCAGGAATTTCACCTTAAAAGTAAAAGGCTCTATGATCGAAATTTTGTCGAATGCCCATTAAAAATACAAGACTCTGTAATTTATGAAGAATTTAAATACCCTAACACTCGAAAATTAGAACCTACTTTCTCTGGACCATACAAAATTATAAATAAACTTTCTGATGTAACTTATGAAATAGATAAATTTAATTATGAAAAAGGACAGAATTCCGTTATTGTGCATGTTTCTAAATTAAGACCCTATTTTTCACCAGAAGATTTTAAACTGTTTCATGAGCAACCCAAAAAACAAACAAAACCTCAGATACAATCACAATCACTCGATCAAACTAAAGTCAAGACAGTAGATTAAGTTTTAATTCTTATTCTTTAAATAAATTATCACCATAATTTTCAACATTAGCAGGTATGTTCTTGGAGGCCTACAAGAATATTACTTGTTTTTGGGAGTTTTTGGGGTTAAATTGGGCTCCTTATGCAGGCATAAGGTGAACACTTTGATTGTAAAAGCTTTCAAATTGATGTTGATAAATTAATTATAAGAGTGTTTAAATCTAACTATATTTACTCATGTATTGGACGTTAGTATTATTCTATTTATTCCGCAGATATTTATGTTATAACAGTTATAAAATCTAATGATTCAATTCAAACCTATAACATAATATGTGATTTTCAGTGATTGTGAAAACTACAGATATTAAGAGTTTTTCTGAAAAGCACACTATTTTTATTTCTATTTCTCAATTAAGAATGACACCTTTTATTCCTATTTTTTTTTATTATTAAAGTTTATAAACCATGTGTAGATAAAACATTATTCTACATTTGGCATTTGAAAACTTATAACGAAATTTGACAATTTTGTAAAAGAGTATCAGAGAGGAATTATTGTAAGGAAATACTGGTTGAGAGTCCATTTTCTAAATAGTTAGATTTAATTTTATTTGGATTTTGGAATTATTATGATTTTTTTTATTTATACTTTCGGCTAGCAAAAAATACTTTCTTATGCTATTAGAAGATAAGAAAATTATTTAGTTGCTATGTAATTATTTTTATCCTCAACCAATATTTTCCCTATCAATAATAAACAAACTGTGATATTTTCTTTTGATTATACTCTTGTTTTAGTATTATTATTATTATTATGATTTCTATAATGAAGTTTAGTATTAATTATACTCTTAATGAAAAATATTAGGATATGGAGTCTTATTATACTATTACTTATTATTGTTGTTATTGTTATTATTTAAATTTTTCTATATTATTTATTATTGATATTGAGAGTGATGCTATTTATTATTGAAAAATTGATATATTACTGAAAGATGTTGGATCCAACATAACATTAAAACCAAAGATTAAACTAGGTTTGAAGATTTTTAATTAAAGAGACTGTATTCAGAGAACATTAGAAAAGACTCTTTTATATATACTATTGAAAGACTTGTTTCATTTAAAGGACTTATTTAAAATAAACTATGCATTAAGTCATTATAATTATTTATATTTCCATGAGAACGAATTTTTATTGTTTTTATTATATTTTTATCTCTTGCTTATTAATATTCATAACTTATTTACTGTTATTATATGTATTATCTCCTATGCACTTACAAATGGTAAGTGATGTTGTAACATTATTGTATTTCTTTCAGGGAAATGCTCCTACCTAAATTTAATTCAGAATTATTTTCTCTTAACTATTTTATTTTAATCGCTAATATTTTTTATATTGCGTTAATTTTCTTTTCTTCCTTCTCTTGGCTTCCTGAGTTTGACAGTTTTATTCCAAAATTTAACTTTTCTAAATTATTATATTTCTGTTGTCTGAACTTGTAGTTTTATTTAACTAATTATTTAACTAATATTTTATTTAAAAAGATGGCTCTAAATTAAAAATATTATTAATTAAAACTTTATTTCTTAATATTCCAAATAAAACTGATTTCTTCTATGTTTTTATCAACCCTTTTTAAGAAAATCTTATTAAATTTATTACAAAACCATAACTTTCAAAAAATATCATTATTTTATTTTATCTATTTATTTATTTTTCCGCCGTCAACCTTTGATGTGTGCATTAATAAATTCATTTCTTTTCTTTTTCTCTTAAAATTAATCATTTATAAAAATCGTCTGCCTAAGATATTTAAAATTCTGAGTCAATTATAAATTGGTTAAATAATATTTTTTTTTTTTAAATAAATTTATCGTTTGTGGAAAATAATCTCGTAGCTGGACAAGAATTATGTTTACATAAAAGAATGATGGTTTGAGGTTACAGAATGTTCCAGAACTTTCTTTTTATTTTAAAAAGGTGGAAGTCTTGAGATGAAAAAGAAGATTTCTTGGGTTGCTTCTTCGATGAGGACAGCTCGATGAAATAATGATGGAATTTTTGCAAAAGGAGCTTTTCCTTCCTCATTATTACGAATTTAATAAATGAATTTACAGGAGCCCATGACTAATTATTGGATCTTCTACATTACTTATTTTATGTTACTTTTTAACCAGTGGAAATAATTCGAGTTCTCCTTAAATCGTCACATATATATATTCAAGTTTTGTTTACATTTTTATATTTTTGCACTTATCAATACATAGTTATATTGTTGCATTTAACGCTATAGCGTTTTCAATTTTACGACAATGTATAACAGAAAAATTTACTTTTGGGAATGCTGTATTGTTTTAAAATAAAGTTCAACAATGGAAACTGTAATTAGAGTGATTCAAAGATTCTAGTTTATATTTTATTCAAGCTATGTTTACATTTTATATTGTTGCACATATCTATACATAGTCTTATTGTTTTATTTAAAGCTATAACTTATTCAATTTTAAGACAATGTATAACAGAAAAATGTAATTTTGGGAATGCTGTATTGTTGTAAAATAAAGTTCTACAATAGTAACTGTAATTAGACTGTCTTTACATATTACAGTTCATATTTATGTTCATTCTTTGTTTACATTTTTATATTGTTGCACTTATCAATACATTTTCCTATTGTTGCTTTTAACGCTATAACGTTTTCAATTTTACAACAATGTATAACAGAAAAATTTACTTTTGGGAATGCTGTATTGTTGTAAAATAAAGTTAAACAATGGAAACTGAAATTAGAGTGATTTTAAGATTCTAGTTCATATTTTATTCAAGCTTTGTTTACATTGTATATTGTTGCACTTATCAATACATAGAATTATTGTTGTATTTAACCCTATAACTTATTCAATTTTACGAAATTTGTATAACAGAAAAATCTAATTTTGGGAATGCTATATTGTTGTAAAATAAAGTTCAACAATGGGAACTGTAATTAGACTGTCTTTATATGTTACATTTCATATTTATAAAATTCATTGTTTACATTTTTATATTGTTGCGCTTATCAATATACAGTCGTATTGTAGCGTTTAACTGTATAACCTATTCAATTTTACGACAGTGTATAAAAGAAAAATCTAATTTTGGGAATGCTGTATTGTTGTAAAATAAATTTCAACAATGTGATCTGTAATTTTTGTGTCTTTACATATTACAGTTCATATTTATATTAACGCTTTGTTTACATATTATATTGTTGCACTTATCATAGAAGGCGGCAGCCTTCAAGTGACGCAGCTTTAAACCTACCATCGTCATAACGGTAGATGCGGAACTTCATATATACAGCTAACTCAACATCAAAGAAAATCGGAAAAGCCGCCTTCTAATAACTCAGCAAATATTGGTCAGAATGGTCCAATTTTTTTAATATAGTCTTATATTCCCAGTCTAATCATATCCTATAATTTTTACATTTCTACGTGCCGTATATTTTTAGATCTCGATAACCATTTTAAAACTGTAATCGATGGTGTTTGTTCCTGATAATGAGATCTAGGAAACGGGCTGGGAGATTTTATTAAAACTCTTATATATTATGAATCTCTTTAAGATAGAGGTAATAAGACTTGCCTTGTTTCTAGGAAAACTCTTGTTTGTTATATATTGGTCTTGGAAAATTGGACTATATTAGCTCGCGGATTACATGTTATTCTATGGGTTAGCAGACGGAGCCTGAGTGAAAAACCTTATGTACTTATGGTCACAGTTAAAACACCCGAATCGAAGCAATAAATGTTTTTTAAACTACAAAAACATCTTATCATGTGCTTTAAAACATTCAATAAATATATACTAAATCAAATTTCTATTTATTTTGCCTTTATTTTTCGTAAGAAGAAAATATTACATTTCTTACATTGGATATTTTTGCATTTTGTGGAAAAAATATTTTGAATCCTTTTTTAAAATAGGAAAATATTTTTTAATTATACATATTCAATATACTTTCGACTTATGATTTTTTTTTTAAGTTTTCAAACAAAAATTATTTACAAGGCGCCACTTGTCTAGTTTTGTTTTGAATCCGAAACCGAACGCGGCAAGTTACACGGAGCATTTTTCATTCAGGTAGTAATATTCTTACATAATGTCCATTAAATTGATATAGAAAATGCACGAATTAAAAAATATAAACCAGACAAGATAGAATCATTATGTAATTTTCAGGTTTTAATAATCCACATGTTGTTTCTTGTTACGCCAATTGAATCTCGCAATGTCAATATAC
Organism: Maratus speculifer; assembly: GCA_964019185.1. Classification (NCBI taxonomy): domain Eukaryota; kingdom Metazoa; phylum Arthropoda; class Arachnida; order Araneae; family Salticidae; genus Maratus; species Maratus speculifer. The sequence goes on from CAXHSM010000848.1 coordinate 1,534,341, forward strand.
AACGAATAAGCTCTGCAATAAAGTTAACCGGAGAATCTTGCAATGGATTAGTAATTAATACAGAATGTGTAACTTTGCAATAAAGTTTTTTGCTTGTATTTTTGAAGACTTATGGATTACAGAGTGGAGGCAGGATATATTCAAAATTTTACGAGAATGCCAGTTAAAAATCTGGACTGCATTTTGTTTTGTTGTCAGTAATTTTGGGTGAAATGCAGTTTATTCTCCTTCGCCAAGGAACTTTTTATGTGTATTGTTTGATAAACAAAAAATATATAGAGGTAAAATTGTTTATTTTTTTAATTTTTTCGCTGCTTGAGCAAAGAATAGGTTTGCATTAATCATAATTAATAAACGGAAACTTACTGGCTTGCTAAAAGTATTGTTTTTAAATACAGGGTACAAAATACATGAATTTTCTTAAATCCCAGTTTATTTTATTAAAATTTGTCATTTCATGAAAATAAAATTATTGCATATCTGTTATCTTTGAGTTTAAGTGTTAAAACACTTTTCAATGTTTGCATTTTAGCATGTTTTGCAGATAATACATTTTGTGAATTTCACAGAGTTGACTGTATTATACTCTATTATAAGCATTCATTATGATTTCTAGTACATTATTACATTCAAATTACTCTTTTTAAAAATGTAAACAAAAGATGAGCACATATTTGTGCAATGTCTGGTCCCAACAATGGAAATTGTAAAGTACACACACTTGATGGACTTTACAATTTCTATATATTGCTTGTTTTAAACTTAAGTGAAATGTTGGCTAAAACATTTTCAGTTTCATAAATTATTTCAATTTGAAATATTTCAGTAATCGCTACTACTGTTATTCCGTCGACCAATTTCGCCAAATTATACATAATCACATATTTTTTTATTTTAAATAATGAAAAAACAAATAATTAGTAAAATATTAATAAAAAGTCGAAATAAAAATCAATGACATTTTAAATATACAAATTGTATTTAATGTCATTGAATGTGACATTCACAATCATCCATTATTGGAATTTAATCTTATAGTTTGGCGATAATTTTTTGGTCAACGGGATAACCTAGTAGTACCTAGTAATCTATAAAGCTAACAAGTAACATTTATACAACATTTCATTAACTCGATTCTTCTTAAGTAAATTTGAATAAGCGACGGCAAAAATCCATTGCAAGATTCTCTGGTTAACTTTATTGCAGACTTTATTCATTGTATATTAAGACATTGCAAGATTGTATTGGCATAACAAGAAACATCCATGTGGATTATTAAAACCATGAAATATACGTAATGATTCTATCATGTCTGTTCAATGGTTTTCAATTTGTGCATTTTCTTTATCAATTCTATTCTAAATAAATTCTACCTGAATGAAAATTGCTAATAACGCGTTCTGATTTAAAAAAAACTAGACAAGTGGCGCCTTCTTAATATGGAATATAATATAGAATGTATGAAAACTTATGAATTAGAGGGGGGAGGCAGGGTATATTCAAAATTTCATGAGAATGCCAGGTAAAAATCCTGTATTGTACTTTTTTTTGGTTTGTTGTCAAACTTTTTTCTCATGTCTATGAATAAATTACTCCTTGCACCAACATAAGATTTTGTTGTCAGTGGCACAGCCAAGGGGGTGTTTTTGTGAACTACATCCATGAATCGCTAAAAAAAAAGCAAATTGCATAAAAAATGGGAATTACGTCCACAAATTGCTTAATGTGAATTGCGTCCATGAATCATGTAAAAAAGCGAGAATTATATTCATAAATTGTATGAAAAATGCAAATTACGTCTATGAATCGTGTAGTAAAACATAAATTATGTTCATAAATCTCTCAAAAAACACGAATTTTGGCAGCAAAAAGCTGAAACGGAAATTACCTATATAAAACTCATAAAAATAGCGACTTGCATTCATAAATTGCATAAAAAATGTGAATTACGTTCATGAATCACTCAAAAAACGCAAATTACATCCATGAATTGCATAAAAACGTGAATTACGTTCATAAATCACTCAAAAAATGCGAATCACTTCCATGAATTGTGCAAAAAAACACGAATAACGTTCAGAAATTGCAAAAAATGCGAATTACGTCCAAGAATTGGTAAAAAAAGCGAATTACATTCATAAATCCTATAAAAACACAAATAATGTCAATAAATCGATCAAAAAACACAAATTTCGTCGATAGAAAGCTTAAAAGATGCAAATTATGTCTATGAATTGCATAAGTATAACAAATTATGTCCATAAATCATGTAAAATGTAAATTACATTCATTAATTGCATAAAAATTGCGAATTACATTCATGAATCGCTCAAAAAATGCAAATTACGTCCATGAATTGCATAAAAATATGAATTATGTTCATAAATCACTCAAAAAATGCGAATCACTTCCATGAATCATGCAAAAAAAACACGAATAACATTCATAAATTGCAAAAAATGCGAATTACGTCCAAGAGTTGTGTAAAGAAAGCAAATTACATTCATAAATCCTATAAAAACACAAATAACGTCAATAAATTGATCAAAAAACACAAATTTCGTCGACAGAAAGCTGAAAAAACGTAAATTATGTCTATGAATTGCATAAAAATAGCAAATTATGTCCATAAATAATGTAAAATGTAAAGTGCATTCATTAATCGCATAAAAATTGCGAATTATGTTTATAAATTTCTCAAAAATGCAAATTACATTCATAAATCGCATAAAAAACACGAATGATGACCATGAATTGCGCAAAAAATGCGAATTACACCCAACATTAAATTAATTTGCAGAAAGTTTTTCGTTTTATACAAGTCTGCCAACAAGAACCTACAAGTTATCCTGAAACCCATTCTAAACCAACAAAAATTTAATGGAAAGATAAATTTGTCCAAGAAAGACAAAATAATTTCCATTGACATACATTGACCAGAATCGAAAAATTCCTATTGAAATCTATCCTATACACTCCAAAACCAGAAAGAAAAAAATCCCTCCAAGAGTAACTCAATCTATCTGCTGCAAAATAAAATACATTGAAATGCAACTGAACAAGAACCTGAAAATTACATTTGAAATCAAACCGAAACCAGATTCAACCCCCCCCCCCCCCAAAAAAAAAAAAAAAAAAAAAAAATTCAACCATATCTTGATTTGGGAAAGAAAACTTAATTTCCATAGATACGCGTGGTCAGAAATCTGAAAATTCCAATTAGTCTATGGGTTAGCAAACCTTAATTCGATCTGAAAAAAAAAAAAAAATTCTGACAATACACACTGACAAGCAGAGTTGTATAATATAGACGCACGCCATGTGCAGAAAATTTTATGAAGAAACAATTTTTATTTATTTATTTCGACAAAGAATTGCGTAAAAAAAAATGGTATCTCAACAAAGAATCATGTAAAAAAACTAGGGATGCACCGAATATTCGGTATCTATTCGGTATTCGGCCATGTTACCGAATATTCGGTTAGGCCGAATATGAAACTATTCGTCCTGCCGAATATTCGGTATGGCCGAATATCAAAGTATTCGGCCGAATCCAATACTTAATAAAACCTTATCGCTATTTCTACTTTTAACTGTCAATTTTTTAATTTATATTTAAAATAATTAGAAACAAAATCATTTTTAAATAAAATAGAATGTTTTTACATTATTTATTTGCTGTCTGTAAAGTATAACTTAAGAAAATTAACCATGAGAAGGATTAAAATGGTGATTTATTAGGATTCTCCTAAGGAATAAATTATGTGCTGATACAAGTTTCTAAATTTTGTTTAGTAAATAATCTGTTTTTTGCTTTTCCCCAAATAAAAGTCCTTTATAAGGAAAAAAACCGTTTGAGATAGTAATAGCTATCAAGGCAGACAATTTTTGTTCATGAAACCATAATCAACTTATTGAGTCATAAGTACATTGTATTTCATTTCAGTCTAGGTCATAACTTGTGTGTTTGTTTATTATATTAACATTAAATAAGATAATATATTTTCAACTCCCATGCTTTGATTTCTGTAAAATATGATATGATGGGAAGGGTGGAAAATACCACCATTCATAAGAAAAGAACTATGAGCCAAACATACTTTTATTCAGAATTAAGTTGAAAGTATTTGTATTTTATATTGAAAAAAATCTGCCTTGAGTTATTTTAAAAGGACAATTATCAGACTATAAAATTTTTCTTCAACCATTTTTTCATTATTTGATTTTAAAATGCTTGTTTTGATTCGTAGAAATTTTTTTTTAACTTTCATAATTGTGCTTCTTAAATAACTCAAGGCAGATTCTTTTCAATACTAAATGTTCTTATAAAAAGCACATGTTTATCAAAATGTAAGTTTCTTTTATTAAATGTTATGTAAAACTGTTTTAAAAAGTAACATTTTAATACCTTTAAATTTTGATATATAAAAAGTATTTGGAAAGCCGAATATTCGGTATTCGGTTCACCTGTTGGCCGAATATTCGGCATTCGGTATTCGGCCAAAATCACTATTCGGTGCATCCCTAAAAAAAACCCAACATTTCGACAAAATACCACGCGAAAAACGTGAATTCCGTGCAAAGACCACAATAAAAACATTAATTCAATCCATGAATCGCATAAAAAATACGAATTCCATGCATGAATCGCATAAAAATGTGAATTACATGCATGAATCGCATAAAAAATGTGAACTGCATCCATGAATCGCTAAAAAAAAAGCAAATTGCATAAAAAATGGGAATTACGTCCAGAAATTGCTTAAAATGTGAATTACGTCCATGAATCATGTAAAAAAGCGAGAATTATATTCATAAATTGTATGAAAAAAGCAAATTACGTCTATGAATCGTATAGTAAAACAAGAATTGTGTTCATAAATCACTCAAAAAACACGAATTTTGGCGGCAGAAATCTGAAACGGAAATTACCTCTATAAAACGCATAAAAATACCGAATTGGATTCATGAATTGCATAAGAAATGTGAATTACGTTCATGAATCGTTCAAAAAACGCAAATTACATCCATGAATTGCATAAAAACGTGAATTACGTTTATAAATCACTCAAAATATGCAAAAAAACATGAATAACGTTCATAAATTGCAAAAAATGCGAATTACGTCCAAGAATTGGTAAGAAAAGCGAATTACATTCATAAATCCTATAAAAACACAAATAACGTCAATAAATCGATCCAAAAACACAAATTCCGTCGATAGAAAGCTTAAAAGATGCAAATTATGTCTATTAATCGCATAAGTATAGCAAATTACGTCCATAAATCATGTAAAATGTAAATTACATTCATTAATCGCATAAAAATCTCGAATTATGTCCATGAATCGCTCAAAAAAAGCGAATTGCATAAAAAACGTAAATTGGGTCCACAAATTGCTCAAAACGTGAATTACATCCATGAATTGTTTAAAAAAGTGAGAATTACGTTCAGAAATTGTATGAAAAACACAAATTATGTCTATGAAACGTGTAGGAAATCGGGAATTATGTTCATAAATCGCTCAAAAAACACGAATTTTGGCAGCAGAAAGCTGAAACACAAATTATGTTCATAAATCACTCATAAATTGCGAATCACTTCCATGAATCATGCAAAAAAATACTAATAACATTCATAAATTGCAAAAAATGTGAATTAAGTCCAACAATTGGTAAAAAAAGCGAATTACATTCGTAAATCCTATAAGAACACAAATAACGTCAATAAATTGATCAAAAACACAAATTTCGTCGACAGAAAGCTCAAAAAATGCAAATTATATGTACGAATTGCATAAACTTAGCAAATTACATCCATGAATCATGTAAAATGTAAATTACATTCATTAATCGCATAAAAAACGCGAATTATGCCCATGAATAGTTTAAAAAACGCGAATTGGGTCCACAAATCGTCAAAACGTTAATTACGTCCATGAATTGTTTAAAAAAGTGAGAATTACGTTCAGAAATTGTATGAGAAACATAAATTATGTCTATGAATCGTGTAGAAAAACGGGAATTATGTTCATAATTTGCTCAAAAAACACGAATTTTGGCAGCAGAAAGCTGAAACGCAAATTACGTCTATAAATCGCATAAAAATAGCGAATAGTGTTTTGCATTCATAAATTGCATAAAAAACGCAAATTACATTCATGAATCGCTCAAAAAACACAAATTACGTCCATGAAACGCATAAAAACGTGAATTACATTCATAAATCACTCAAAAAATGCGAATCACTTCCATGAATCTTGCAAAAAAACACTAATAACGTTCATAAATTACAAAAAATGCAAATTACGTTCAAGAATTGGTAAAAAAAGCAAATTACATTCATAAATCCTATAAAAACATAAATAACGTCAATAAATCGATTAAAAAACGCAAATTTCGTCAACAGAAAGCTGAAAAAACGCAAATTCTGTCTATGAATTGCATAAAAATAGCAAATTACGTCCATAAATCATGTAAAATGTAAATTACATTCATTAATCGCATAAAAATTGCGAATTATGTCCATAAATTGCTCAAAAATGCAAATCAAATTCATAAATCGCATAAAAAACATGAATGATGACCATGAATTGCGCAAAAAATACGAATTACACCCAACATTAAATTAATTTGCAGAAAGTTTTTGGTTTTATAAAAGTCTGTCAACAAGAACCTACAAGTTATCCTGAAACCCATTCTAAACCAACAAAAATTTAATGGAAAGATAAATTTGTCCAAGAAAGACAAAATAATTTCCATTGACATACATTGACTAGAATCGAAAAATTCCTATTGAAATCTATCCTATACAATCCAAAACCGGAAAGAAAAAAATCCCTCCAAGAGTAACTCAATCTATCTGCTGCAAAATAAAATACATTGAAATGCAACTGAACAAGAACCTGAAAATTACATTTGAAGTCAAACCAAAAGCAGATTCAACCCCCCCCCCCCAAAAAAAAAATTATCCAACCATATCTCGATTTGGGAAAGAAAACTTAATTTCCATATATATGCGTGATCAGAAATCTGGAAATTCCAATTAGTCTATCTTAAACCTAATCTGAACCTGAAAAAGGAAATTCCATACAACCGGAGCCCAGTATCTATACAGGACAAAATATTTTCCATTAAAGCACAACCTGACCAGAACTTGAAAATTCCATTTGAATTGAACCTGATTGAAACCTGAAAAAAATTTCCATCGAACCTTAACCTAATCCGGAAAAGAGAAAATTATTTCTGCCGATACACACTGACAAGAGTCTGAAAGTTATCATGAAACCTAATCCAAACCCGAAAAGGAAAAAACAATGGAAACACAAGTCTGTCCAAGAAAGACCAAATAATTTCTGTCCACATACACTGACAAGAATTTCAATTGAAATCTATCCCAAACCCAGTTCAAACACTACCCGCCCCCCCCCCCCAAAAAAAAAAAAAAATTCCAATTGTAACCCAATTTATCTGCGACAAAATAATATACTTGAAATGCAACTCAACAAGAACCTGAAAATTCCATTTGAAGTCAATCCGAAACCAGATTCAATCCCCCCCCCCCCAAAAAAAAAAAAAATTAATCAAATCGAGATTTTAGAAAAAAAAGAACAATTTATGTCGATATGTATTGACCAGATCATGGAAATTCCAATAGAAGTCTATCTCAAACCCGATCAGAATAACCTGAAACCCAATCTAATCCCCCCCCCCAAAAAAAAGTAAAATAAAAAAATTAGGAAATAAAAATCTGTTCAAGAAAGACAAAGTAATTTTTGTACCCATCCACTGACCAGAATTGAAAACTGGTACTTGAAATGCAACTCGGCAAGAACCTGAAAATTCCAATTCAAGTCAAACTGAATCGAGATTCAAACCCGAAAAAAAAAAACAATTATCTAACCAAATCCAGATTTTTAGAAAAAAAATTATGTAAATACGTACAGACTAGAGCATGGAAATTTTAATAAAATCTTAAACCCGATACAAACTCCTCCCCCTCCCTTAGATAACTAACAAGAAGCCTTGATGACCCCACAAAACATAACTAACAAGAACGAAGAGTCATGCATACTGCATCGATTATGATGCATTTTCTGACTCATTCTGAATATTGTAAACTTATTGTCATTCATGTACAATAATTTTACCATTCTGTGCAAAAAAACAAAGCATAATTAACGAGAGTAAAAAATTTTCCTTTAACATGTTTATATACAGTAGACTCCCTCAAATCCACACAGCTTGGGACCAGAGGTTGTGCGGATTTTAGAATTTTGCGGATTTCTGGTCATTGCTTTGTTTACGTTTTTTAAACAGTAATTTGAGTGCAATTAATAGTGCATTCAGGACTATAATGAATACTTACAGTATAATAAAATGTTAAAATAAGTAATAAATTAAAATAATAAAAATTTAGATAATTTTCAAAATGATTAAAATATTAAAAGCAAAGATCAAGTTAATGATCAATAGTGTATGATTAAATATTCATTATAAAAATTAAATATATTTTTCCAAAATTATTCAACAAAACTTGCCTCTTAAAAGAACATTACTAATTCACATGAAAATCATAAAATAAGGATTTTTTTTTAAAGTTTAGCCAGGCTTAGTAACCAAAAAATCTTGATTAATGCATAAATATATTTGGTAAGAAAATTGTGATTACCAGTGATATCAGCAATATCTTGATTTTTTATTGTATTTTTTAATTTTTCTTCCTTCATGAAAAAAAAAAAAAAAAAAAAAAAAAAAAAAAAAAAAAAAAAAAAAAAAAAAACACATGAATAGAGTATTATTGAGAAAATTAAAAATTAAAAAATATATGGAATTGATACAAAATTTAAAAAATCACATTTTGTCCAAATATCCAATCTGAAAGTTTCATTGTTTACATCCATAAAGTATGTGCGGATTTTAGAGAGTTGCGGATTTGAGGGAGTCTACTGTACTTTCCATTTTATTCTGAATGCTTTAAACCTATCAGTTTCATCTTTGTACAGTAATCTTCCCATCCAAATCTTCCCCCACCCCTGTTAGTTTATATATGTTTTGTGCAAACAGCAAAAAATAAATAAACTAACAAGAATGAAAAGCTACACATACAGTATAGATTATGAAACACTTTCCAACACATTTTCATTATTGTAAACAAATCATTTTAATCCATTTGCAGTAATTTTACCACTCTATATAAAGAACAAATCATAATTAACAAGAAAGAAAAACCTGTGTGCACCATAGATTATTAAACACTTTCCAGCATATTCTGAATATTGTAACGGATATAGTCTTAATCAATCTGCAATATTACCAACCTATACAAAGGTTGAAACATAATTAAAAAGAATCATTTACGCAGCATAGATTATGAAATACTTTCCAGCACATTCTGAATATTGTATTCCTGATCATTTTAATCCATCTGCAGTATATGTATCATCATGTGTAAAGAATAAACATAGTTAACTAGAATGAGAAATGATGCATACAGCATAGATTATGAAATCCTTTCTTAGAAATACAGTGCTGAATGTACATTACTTTCTTATCTTATACTAACGTACTTTACTACAGAGTTGTTTTTAACGAAATCAAGTAGTACAGCATATATTAATAATAAAATATGAAATATCTTTTTTTAAGTAGGTGGGGAGGGGTAATTAAAGGAGATCAGAAATCATGAAAATGAATTCTTTGCATTAGTCTTTAATTTTTTGTTTTTATCTTTTTATTATTAACCTAAAAAAAGCACTGATATCAGTACAAAAAACCCTGAACGGGTTAAAAGCTTGTGACGCAGCACTTTATCTTATATATCTAAGAATTTTAAATTTGGGACTTAAAACTAATGATATCAAAATTTATGTGACGCTATGCTATTAATTAATATATACATATATTAAAATTTATTCATTAAGATTTTATCAATTACATCTTTCATAAATTCAAAATATGAATCTTAAAAGATATGATATCAAAATTTAAGTGACGCCTTGACGAGGCTTTAAACAATGTTTTAAAATTCCATTTATTTATTTATTGTCTAAATACATTTTCATATCTAAACAATACTTTTCATTTTCCAATACACTGTTAAATACATCACTTTCACTGAATATATATAATGCACTGAAATTTATTTATTTGAATAAATAGATTTATCTTTCGGGCTACGCTATCCAAAATCAAAAATAACATTTGAATAAATATTTTTTGCGTCATTGTATCCAAAGTAAGTTAAATAGATGCAAATAGATACAATGACGCAAAAAATATGTATGAATTTATGAAAGATGTAATTGATAAAATCTTAATGAATAAATTTTAATATATGTATATATTAATTAATAGCATAGCGTCACATAAATTTTGATATCATTAGTTTTAAGTCCCAAATTTAAAATTCTTAGATATATAAGATAAAGTGCTGCGTCACAAGCTTTTAACCCGTTCAGGGTTTTTTGTACTGATACATATACAGTTATATTTTTGCATTTAACTCTATAACTTATTCACTTTTACGACAATTTTAACAGAAAAATCTTATTTTGGGAATGCTGATTTGTTGTAAAATAAAGTTCAACTAAGGGAATTGTAATTAGAGTCTCATTACAGATTGCAGTTTATATTTATATTCAAGCTTTGTTTACATTGTTATATTGTTGCACTTATCAATACATTTTGATATTGTTGCATTTAACGCTATAACTTATTCAATTTTATGACAATGTATTACAGAAAAATCTAATTTTAGGAATACTCTATTGTTGTAAAATAATTTTCAACAATGGGAATTGTAATTGGATTGTTTTTACAGATTGCAGTTAATATTTATATTCAAGCTTTGCTTAAATTTTTATATTGTTGCACCTTATAAATACATATTCATATTGTTGCATTTAACGGTGTAAAATTTTCAATTTTACGACAATGTATAACAGAAAATTCTAATTTTGGCAATGCTGTATTGTTGTAAAATAAAGTTTAACAATGGAAACTGTAATTAAAGTGATTTACAGATTCTAGTTCATATTTTATTCAAGCTTTGTTTATATTTTATATTGTTGCACTTATCAATACATAGAATTATTAATGTATTTAACGCTATAACTTATTCAATTTTACGACAATGTATAACAGAAAAACCTGATTTTGGGAATGCTGTATTGTTGTAAAATAAAGTTCAACAATGGTAAATGTAATAAGACTGTTTTACATATTACAGTTCATATTTATGTTCATTCTTTGTTTACTTTTTTCAATTGTTGTACTTATCAATACATAATCATATTGTTGCATTAAATGCTATAACGTATTAAATTTTACGACAATGTATAACAGAAAAATATAATTTTGGGAATACTGTATTGTTGTAAAATAAAGTTCAACAATGGGAACTGTAATTAGAGTGTCTTTGCATATTACAGTTAATATTCATATTCATTCTTTGTTTGCATTTTTATAATATGACACTTATCAATACATATTTATATTGTTGCATTTAATGTTATATCGTATTCAATTTTACGAAAATGTTTAACAGAAATATATAATTTTGTGAATGCTGTATTTTTGTAAAATAAAGTTCAACAATGGGAACTGTAATTAGAGTGTCTATACATATTACAGTTCATATTTATATTCAAGCTTTGTTTACATTTTTATATTGTTGCACTTATCAATATACAGTCATATTGTGGTATTTAACACTATAATTTATTCAATTTTACGACAGTGTATAACAGAAATCCTAATTTTGGGAATGCTGTATTGTTGTAAAATAAAGTTCAACAGTAGGAAGTGTAATTAGACTGTCTTTACATATTACAGTTCATATTTTGCTGTATTGTTGTAAAATAAAGTTTAACAATGGAAACTGTAATTAGAGTGATTTACAGATTCTAATTCATATTTTATTCAAGCTTTGTTTACATTTTATATTGTAGCACTAATAAATACATAGTCTTATTGTTGCATTTAACGCTATAACTTATTTTTTTTTACGACAATGTATGACAGAAAATTCTAATTTTGGGAATGCTGTATTGTGTAAAATAAAGTTGAACAATGGGAATTGTAATTGGAGTGTTATTACAGATTGCAGTTCATATTTATATACAAGCGTTGCTTACATTTTTATATTGTTGCACTTATCAATATATATTCATATTATTGCATTTAACGCTATAAAGTTTTTAATTTTACGACAATGTATATCAGAAAATTTTACTTTTGGGAATGCTGATTTGTTGTAAAATAAAGTTCAACTAAGGGAATTGTAATTAGAATCTCATTACAGATTGCAGTTTATATTTATATTCAAGCTTTTTTTACATTGTTATATTGTTGCACTTATCCATACATTTTATATTGTTGCATTTAACGCTATAACTTATTCAATTTTAAGACAATGTATAACAGAAAAATCTAATTTTAGGAATGCTTTATTGTAGTAAAATAATTTTCAACAATGGGAATTATAATTAGAGTGTTTTACAGATTGCACTTCATATTTATATTCAAGCTTTGTTTACATTTTTATATTTTTGCAGTTATCAATACATAGTCATATTGTTGCATTTAACGTTATAACTTATTCAAGCTATGTTCATATTTTATATTGTTGCACTTATCAATATATAGTCATGTTGTTGCATTTGACACTGTAACTTATTCAATTTTACGAAAATGTATAAGAGAAAAATCTAATTTTGGGAATGCTGTATTGTTGTAATATAATGTTCAACAATGGGAACTGTAATTAGTGTGTCTTTACATATTACAGTTCATATTTATATTCATTCTTTTTTTACATTTTTCTGTTGTTGCAACTTATCAATTCTTAGTCATATTGTTCCATTTTACGCTATAACGTATTCAATTTTACGACAATGTATAACAAAAAAATCTAATTTTGGGAATGCTGTATTGTTGTAAATAAAGTTTAACAATGGAATCTGTAATTAGAGTGATTTACAGATTGCAGTTCATATTTGTATTGAAGGTTTCTTACATTTATATATTGTTGCACATATCAATACATATTCATATTGTTGCATTTAACGCAATAATTTTAATTTTACGACAATGTATAACAGAAAAATCTAATTTTGGGAATGACGTATTTTTGTAAAATAAAGCTCAACAATAAGAACTGTAATTAAAGTGTTTTTACATATTACAGTTAATATTTATATTCATTCTTTGTTTACATTTTTATATTGTCACTTATTAATATACAGTCATATTGTTGCATTTAACGCTATAACTTATTTAGTTTTACGACAATGTATAACAGAAAATTCTAATTTTGGGAATGATATTTTGTTGAAAATAAAATTCAACAATGGGAATTGTAATTTTAGTGTTATTACAGATTGCAGTTCATATTTATATTCAAGCTTTGCTTACATTTTTATATTGTTGCAACAACTTATTCAGTTTTACGACAATGTATAACATAGAAATCTAATTTTGGGAATACTGATTTTTTGTAAAATAAAGTTCAACAATGGAAACTGTAATTAGAGTGATTTACAGATTCTAGTACATATTCATATTCAAGCTTTGCTTATATTTTATATGTTGCACTTATCAATACATTTTCATATTGTTGCATTTTACGCTATAACTTATTTAATTTTACGACAATGTATAAAAGAAAATTCTAATTTTGAGAATGCTGTATTGCGTTAAATAAATTTTAACAATGGAAACTGTAATTAGAGTAATTTACAGATTCTATTTCATATTTATATTCAAGCTTTGTTTACATTTTTATATTGTACATATCAATATACAGTCATATTGTGGTATTACATTGTCGTAAAATTGATTGATTGATTGATTTTTGACGTCCGATTATCTGCGCTAGGGATATAGGACCAGGGGGGAATGCCCTTCGTGGGGGTCTTTCTAAAATTGAATTTGTTACAGTCTTAAATGCAACAATTATGACTGAATATTGATAAGTGCAACAATATAAAAATGTAAACAAAAATTGAATATAAATATGATCTAGAATCTTTAAATCATCCTAATTACAGTTTCCATTGTTGAACTTTATTTTACAACAACTAGGGGGGCGCCGCCCCCCTGCTCGCTATGCTCACCAACCCCCCGCGTAATCGCTTCGCGATTCCAAATTATTGGCTACCCCTGCTTGCTGTGCTCGCCAATACCCCATGGTATGAATAAGCAGTTGCAGACCTTTCAACTGATGTGTCACAGGACTGGTGTTGTAAAAAAATTAAAAATGTGCCCCCCTGGGGGGCAGAGTGGGAGGCGACACAAAAGACATCCATAATATGAATAAGCAGCTGCAGACCTCTCAAATGATATGTCACACGACTGGTGTTGTAAAAAATTGAAAATGTGCCCCCCTGGGGGGCAGAGTGGGGGTGACACACAAGACATTCATAAAATGAATAAACAGTTGCAGACCTTTCAAATGATGTGTCACACAACTGGTGTTGTAAAGAAATTAAAAATGTGACCCCCCTGGGGAGAGCAGAGTGTGGGGGTGACACACAAGACATCCATAATATGAATAAACAGTTGCAGACCTTTCAAATCTTGTGTAACACGACTGGTGTTGTAAAGAAATTAAAAATGTGTCCCCCCTGGGGAACAGAGTGGGGGATAACACACAAGACATCCATTATATGAATAAGCAGTTGCAAACCTCTCAAATGATGTATCAAACAACTGGTGTTGTAAAGAAATTAAAAATTTGGCGAAATATTACAGTTATCGCCAAGTTGGCATCACTTTTGACGACTAATTTTGGTCGCCAAATTTGGCGATATATCGCCAAGTTGGCGAAAAACTTGGCGATTGTTGGCGATGGTAACCTTTCCTCTCTTTATGGTAACCCATACAGCGATGCATAGACGGAGCCCTTTCCTGATTGGTCTATCCGGCTCATGGAAGGAGTGGACAACCCGGATTCGTTAGTTCCGGAAATCTTCCACATCAGCATCATTCCAGGAGTCATTCCTTTTAAGGCTAGTTTTTTTTTACTATAGAAGGATACAGCATTCCCAAAATTAGATTTTTGTGTTATACATTGTCGTAAAATTGAAATGTTATAGTTTTAAAAACCGCAATATGAATATGTATTGATAAGTGCAACAATATAAAAATGTAAGCAAAGCTTGAATAGAAATATGAACTGCAATCTGTAAATCACTCTAATTACAGTTTCCATTGATGAACATTATTTTACAACAATCCAGCATTCCCAAAATCAGATTTTTCTGTTATACATTGTCTTAAAATTGAATAAGTTATGGCGTTAAATGCAACAATATGACTGTATATTGATAAGTGCAACAATATAAAAATGTAAGCAAAGCTTGTATATAAATATGAACTGCAATCTGTAATAACACTCCAATTACAATTCCCATTGTTGAACTTTATTCTACAACAGTACAGCAATCCCAAAACTAAATAGTTCTGTTATACATTGTCGTAAAATTGAATACGTTATAGCGTTAAATTCAACAATATGACTATGTATTGATAAGTGCAACAATATAAAAATGTAAGAAAGCTTGAATATAAATATGAACTGTAATATGTAAAGACACTTCAATTACAGTTCCCATAGTTGAATATTATTTTACAACATTACAGCATTCCCAAAATTAGATTTGTCTGTTATACATTGTCGTAAAATTGAATATGTTATAGCGATTTAAATGCAACAATATAAAAATGTATTGATAAGTGCAAGAATATAAAAAAACAAACTTGAATATAAATATGAACTTGAATCCTTAAATCACTTTAATTACAATTTCCATTTTTGAATTTATTTTACAACAATACAGCATTCCCAAAATCAGATTTTTCTGTTATACATTGTCGTAAATTTGAATACGACATTATCTTAAATGCAACAATATGACAGTACATTGATAAGCGCAACAGTATAAAAATTAAAAAAAAAGCTTGAATATAAATATGAACTGTAATATCTAGAGACTCTTCAATTACACTTCCCATTGTTCAATATTATTTTACAATAATACAGCATTCCCAAAATTAGATTTTTCTGTTATACATTGTCGTAAATTTGTATAAGTTATAGCGTTAAATGCAACAGTAAGACTCTGTATTGATAAGTGAACAATATAAAAATGTAAGTAAAGCTGAAATCTAATTATGTACTGCAATCTGTAAAACACTGTAGTTAAAATTCATGTTGTTGAACTATATTTTACAACAATACATAATTTCCAAAATTAAATTTTTCTGGTATACATTGTTGTAAAATTGAATAAGTTACAATGTTAAATGCAACAATATGACAGTATATTGATAAGTGCAACAATATAAAAATGTAAACAAAGAATGAATGTAAATAATAATGAATATGAACTTCAATCCGTATAACACTCTAATTACAATTATCATTGTTGAAGTTTTTTTTACAACAATACAGCATTCCCAAAATGAGATTTTTTTTGTTAGACATTGTCGTGAAATTGAAAACGTTATAGCGTTAAATGCAACAATATTAATATGTATTGATAAGTTAAACAATATAAAAATGTAAGGAAAGCTTGAAAATATATATGAACTGCAATCTGTAATAACACTAGAATTACAATTCCCATTGTTCAACTTTCTTTTCAAGAGCATTCCAAAATTTAAATTTTCTGTTTTACATTGTTGTAAAATTAAATACGTTATTGCGTTAAATGCAACAAGATGAAAATGTATTGATAAATGCAACAATATAAAATGTAAGCAAACCTTGAATTTAAATATGAACTAGAATCTTTAAATCAATCTAAATACAGTTTCCATTGTTGAATTTGTTTTACAACAATACAGCATTCCCAAAATCAGATTTTTCTGTTATACATTGTCGTAAAATTGAAAAAGTTATAGCGTTAAATGCAACAATATGACTGTATATTGATAAGCGCAACAATATAAAAATGTAAACAAAGATTGAATATAAATATTAACTGTAATATTTAAAGATAGTTTAATTATAGTTCCCACTGTTAAACTTTATTTTACAACAATACAGCATTCCCAAAATTAGATTTTTGTGTTATACATTGTCATAAAATTGAAAAGTTATAGTGTTAAATAAAGCAATATGAATATGTATTGATAAGTGCAACAATATAAAAATGTAAGCAAAGCTTGAATATAAATATGAACTAGAATCTGTAAATTACTCTAATTACAGTTTCCATTGTTGAACTTTATTTTCAACAATACAGCAATCCCAAAATTAGAATTTTCTGTTATATGTTGCCGTAAAATTGAATAAGTTATAGCGTTAAACACCACAATATGACTGTATATTGATATGTGCAACAATATAAAAATGTAAACAAAGCTTGAATATAAATATAAAATAGAATCTGTAAATTACTCTAATTACAGTTTCCATTGTTGAACTTTATTTTACAACTATATAGCATACCCAAAATCAGATTTTTCTGTTATACATTGTCTTAAAATTTAATAAGTTATAGCGTTAAATACAACAATAAGACTATGTATTGATAAGTGCAAGATTATAAAATGTAAGCAAAGCTTGAATAAAATATGAACTAGAATCTGTAAATCACTCTAATTACAGTTTCCATTGTTGAACTTTATATTACAAAAAATCAGTATTCCCAAAATTAGATTTCTATGTTATACATTGTCGTAAAACTGAATAAGTTGTTGCAATAATATAAAAATGTAAGCAAAGCTTGAATATAAATATAAACTGCAATCTGTAATAACACTAAAATTACAATTCCCATTGTTGAATTTTATTTTCAACAAAATATCATTCCCAAAATTAGAATTTTCTGTTATACATTGTCGTAAAATTAAATAGCGTTAAAAGCAACAATATGACTGTATATTATTAAGTGCAACAATATAAAAATGTAAACAAAGAATGAATGTAAATAATAACTGTAATATGTAAAAACACCTTAATTACAGTTCTTATTGTTGAGCTTTATTTTACAAAAATACGTCATTCCCAAAATTAGATTTTTCTGTTTGACATTGTCGTAAAATTGAATACAATATAGCATTAAATGCAACAATATGAATATGTATTGATATGTGCAACAATATAAAAATGTAAGAAACCTTCAATACAAATACGAACTGCAATCTGTAAATCACTCTAATTACAGATTCCATTGTTAAACTTTATTTACAAAAATACAGCATTCCCAAAATTAGATTTTTTTGTTATACATTGTCGTAAAATTGAATACGTTATAGCATTAAATGCAACAATATGACTAAGTATTGATAAGTTGCAACAATAGAAAAATGTAAAAAAAGAATGAATATAAATATGAAATGTAATATGTAAAGACAGTCTAATTACAATTACCATTGTTGAAGTTTATTTTACAACAATAGAGATTTCTCAAAATTAGATGTTTCCCTTATAAATTGTCGTAAAATTGAAAACTTTATAGCGTTAAATGCAACAATAATAATATGTATTAATAAGAGCAACAATATAAAAATGTAAGCAAAGCTTGAATATAAATATTAACAGCAATCTATAATAACACTAAAATTACAATTCCCAATGTTGAATTTTATTTTCAACAAAATGTCATTCCCAAAATTAGAATTTACATACATTGCATTACATACATTGAATTACATACATACATACATACATTGTCGTGAAATTAAATAAGTTATAGCGTTAAATGAAACAATATGAAAATGTATTGATAAATGCAACAATATAAAACGTAAGCAAAGCTTGAATTTAAATATGTACTAGAATCTGTAAATCACTCTAATTACAGTTTCAATTGTTGAACTTTATTTTACAAAAAATCAGTATTACCAAAATTAGATTTTTCTGTTATACATTGTCTTAAAACTGAATAAGTTACAGTTTTAAATGCAATAATATGACTGTATAATGATAATTGCAACAATATAAAAATGTAAGCAAAGGTTGAATATAAATATGGACTGCAATCTGTAAATCACTCTAATTACAGTTTCCATTGATGAACTATATTTTACATCAATACAGCATTCCCAAAATCAGTTTTTTCTGTTATACATTGTCTTAAAATTGAATAAGTTATAGCATTAAATGCAACTATTTGACTGAATATTGTTAAGCGCAACATAGTAAAAATGTAAACAAAGAATGAATATAAATATTAACTGTATTGTGTAAAACACTTTAATTACAGTTCCTATTTTTGAGCTTTATTTTACAAAATTACAGCATTCCCAAAATTAGATTTTTCTGTTATACATTGTCGTAAAATTGAATAAGTTACACTGTTAAATAAAGCAACATGACTGTATATTGATAAGGGCAACAGTATAAAAATTAAAAAAAAGCTTGAATATAAATATGAAATATAATATGTAAAGACACCCTAATTACAGTTCCTATTTTTGAACTTTATTTTACAAAAAGACAGCATTCCCAAAATTAGATTTTTCTGTTATACATTGTCGAAAAATGAATACGATATAGCATAAAATGCAACAATATGGATATGTATTTTTAAATAGAACAATATAAAAATGTAAGAAAAGCTTGAATATAACTATGAACTTCAATCTGTAATAACACTCTAATTACAATTTCCTTTGTTGAACTTTATTTTACAACAATACAGCATTCCCAAAATTAGATGTTTCTGTTATACATTGTCGTAAAATTATATAAGTTATAGCGTTAAATGCAACAATATGAAAATGTGTTGATAAATGTAACAATATAAAAATGTAAGCAAAGCTTGAATATAAACATGAACTGCAATCTGTAAATCACACTAATTACAGTTTCCATTGTTGAATTTAATTTTACAACAATACATCATTCCCAAAATCAGATATTTCTGTTATACATTGTCGTAAATTTGAATACGATATAGAGTTAATGCAACAATAAAACTATGTATTAATAAGTGCAAGAACATAAAAATGTAAGAAAAGCAACTGCAATCTGTAAATCAATCCAATTACAGCTTCCATTATTGAACTTTATCTTACAACAATACAGCATTCCCAAAATCAGATTTATCTGTTATACATTGTCGTAAAATTGAATTAGTTTCACTGTTAAAAGCAACAATATGACTGTATATTGAAAAATGCAACAATATGAAAATGTAAAGAAAGAATGAATATAAATATTAACTGAAATATGTAATGACACTCTAATTACAGTTCCTATTGTTGAACTTTATTTTACAACAATACAGCATTCTCAAAATTAGATTTTTTTGTTATACATTTTCGTATAATTGAATATGTTATAGCATTAAATGCAAAAATATGTAAATGTATTGGTAAGTGCAACAATACAAAAATGTAAGCAAAGCTTGAATATAAATATGAACTGCAATCTGTAATAACACTCCAATTAGAGTTCCCATTGTTGAATATTATTTCACAACAATACAGCATTCCCAAATTTAGATTTTTCTGTTATACATTGTCGTAAAATTGAATAAGTTACACTGTTAAATGCAACAATATGACTGTATGTTGATAAGTGCAACAATAATTAGAATGTAAGCAAAGCTTTAATATAAATATAAACTGCAATCTGTAATAACACTCCAATTACAGTTCCCATTGTTAAATATTATTTTACAACAATACAGCATTCCCAAAATTAGATTTTTCTGTTATATATTGTTGTAAACTTGAATAAGTTATAGCGGTAAATGCAAAAATATGACTGTATATTGATAAGTGCAACTATATAAAAATATAGGCAAAGCTTGAATATAAATATGAAATACAATCTCTAATAACACCCCATTTACAGTTTCCATTGTTGAATATTGTTTTACAACAATACAGCATTCCCAAAATCAGATATTTCTGTTATACATTGTTGTAAAATTGAATAAGTTATAGCGTTAAACGCAAAAATATGACTGCATATTGATAAGTGCAACAATATAAAAATGTAAGCGAAGCTTGAATATAAATATGAACTGCAATCTGTAAAACACACTAATTACAGTTTCCTTTGTTGAATTTAATTTTACAACAATACATCATTCCCAAAATCAGATTTTTCTCGTATACATTGTCGTAAAATTGGATACGATATAGTGTTAAATGCAACAATAAAACTATGTATTAATAAGTGCTACAACATAAAAATGTATGCAAAGCTTGAATAAAAATATGAACTGCAATCTGTAAATCTCTCTAATTACAGTTTCCATTGTTTAACTTTATTTTACATCAATACAGCATTCCCAAAACCAAATTTTTCTGTTATACATTGTCGTAAAATCGAATAAGTTATAGTTTTAAATGCAACAATAAGAAAATGTATTGATAAGTGCACCTATAAAAAATGTAAGTAATGCTTGAATATAAATATGAACTGCAATTTGTTTTAACACTCCATTTACAATTCCCATTGCTGAACTTTATTTTACAACAAAACAACATTCCCAAAATTAGATTTTTCTGTTTTCACTGTTGTAAAATTGAATAAGTTATAGCGTTAAATGCAACAATATGACTGTATATTGATAAGTGCAACAATACAAAAATGTAAAGAATGAATGTATATAAATATTAACTGTAATATGTTAAGTCACTCTAATTACAGTTCCCATTGTTGAACTTTTATTTACAACAATACAGCATTCCCAAAATTAGATTTTTCTGTTATACATTGTCGAAAAAATGAATATGTTATAGCGTAAAATGCAACAATATAAAAATGTATTGATAAGTGCAAGAATATAAAAATGTTAACAAACTTGAATATAAATAAAAACTGGAATCTTTAAATCACTCAAATTACAGTGTCCATTGTTGAATTTATTTTACAAAAATAAAGCGTTCACAAATTCAGAATTTTCTGTTATACATTGTCGAAAAATTGATTAAGTTACAGTGTTAAATGCAACAATATGACTTGAGCAACAATATAAAAATGTAATCAATTCCTGAATATGAATATGAACTGTATTATATAAAGACACTTCAATTACAGTTTCCATTGTTGAATATTATTTTACAACAATACAGCATTCCCAAAATCATATTTTTCTGTTATGCATTGCCGTAAAATTGAATAAGTTATAGGGTTAAACAAAACAATATGACTGTATAATGATAAGTGCAACAATATAAAATATAAGCAAAGCTTGACTATAAATATGAACTGCAATCTGTAAATCACTCTAATTACAGTTTCCATTGTTGAAGTTTATTTTACAAATAGTAAATCTGCAGATCAGGAGCCTGAACGTCAGCTTTGCACATCATTTTTTTAACACACTTTGTGTAATATTCAACTTCCTGGAAACTGTAATTTAAAATTTTCAAATTATGTAATTATTTATAAGAATAAAATAAGAATATGAAGTTTCCAGCCATCAAAAGCGTTAAATTAATAATTTAGTTATGTTAGGATGTTCTGAAATTTTCATGCTCTATTAATTTTTTTTTTTATTATAACATAGAACCCACCGTAGTTTCATTAATTTTAAATTTGTAACTTTCTATCAATTTGCTAATGGTTATCGTATGTCTTGTATTTCTTTATACATTTTGATTTAGAAGGATAAGTAACAGTTTTAATAAGCATTTTGCATTATCCTCATACTTCTACATACCTGCCCACCAGAAACATCTAAATCTGATGAATCAGGAACTTTTGAAAGTGTAAACACAATAATCTAGTGTTTTACAATTTTTTTCCGAAAAAAAGAAGTTTTGATAGTATTTTGTGGCAATTATCGCGGACAGACAGACAGAACAGACTGACAGGCCGAAAAAATAAATTTTGTGTCGCCAAAATAAGACTTCACTGCAGTTTCGGCAATGACGTCATTATTCATGAGATATTGCTGTCCATGTTTCTAATATTTTATACGACTACTATAAAATACCTTTTTTATTTCAATTATGACATCGAATTTTATCACGTGAAAAATTTGTTAAAAATATAATTCTTTTTTATTTCTCTTACTGCTAATTATGCCCCTATTTTTGTCAGAAAAATTCTTATTAACAAAACAAATTTCCATGTTTAATATTTAACAAAGTACTATATTTATTTTAATTTTAATTCTGACATCATATTTATTTTTTCTTTGTTTAATTTTTCGAATGCAAATTGCTCAATTGAAATTTATTGCCGTTGAAAAATTATTCCATATTTGGATTTTTTTTTTTTTTTTTTGCAACGATGAAGGAAATTGGTTAAATTTTATCTAATAAATAGGTATTAATTCTGCATGAAAAAGAAAGTAATTTTCAATTATTAAGGAAAATATGTGAGCAAAATTAATAAAACATAGCCTATGTTCCTTTTTGGGCTATGTTATAGTTATACAAAAGGATACAAGCATATTAATTCATCAGTTTTGACGCTGACTCTATTTAAATTTTCGTACACGCATTCAAATTTATAACATCATAAAAATAAGGATTATGATGAATGGTTGCTTAGCAGCCATTAAGAGAAAATAAATAAAATGAAATAAATATATTTGAAATAAGTAAATCTCTAAAACAAATTAGTTTATATTATTTGAACGCATTTATAATAAATCTCCCAAATTTACAGTAATAATTTAAAAAATCTGACAAATGTGTAGAAAAAAGTTAAAAGAATACGAATAATTTAACTGGTAAATTTCAGTATCCATTTATCATTGAATTCCATTAATGAAATGTGGCAATTTTTCTTAAGAAAAAAAAATTAAAAATCATTTGATTTGCCATAGAAAAGCATTATTGAGCAAAATAAAACATTCTAATTTTCTTTTATACATTGTCGTAAAATTAAATAAGTTATAGCGTAAAATGCAACAATATGAAAATGTATTGATAAGTGCAACATATAAAATATAAGCAAAGCTTGAATATGAATATGTACTAGAATCTGTAAATCACTCTAATTACAGTTTCCATTGTTGAACTTTATTTTACAAAAAATCAGTATTCCCAAAATTAGATTTCTATGTTATATATTGTCGTAAAACTGAATAAGTTGTTGCAACAATATAAAAATGTAAGCAAAGCTTCAATATAAATATGAACTGCAATCTGTAATAACACTAAAATTACAATTCCCATTGTTGAATTTTATTTTCAACAAAAAATCATCCCCAAAATTAGAATTTTCTGTTATACATTGTCGTAAAATTAAATAAGTTATAGCGTTAAATGCAAAAATATGAAAATGTATTGATAAATGCAACAATATAAAATGTAAGCAAAGCTTGAATTTAAATATGAACTATAATCATTAAATCACTCTAAATACAGTTTCCATTGTTGAATTTGTTTTACAACAATACAGCATTCCCAAAATCAGATTTTTCTGTTATACATTGTCGTAAAATTGAAAAAGTTATGGCGTTAAATGCAACAATATGACTGTATATTGTTAAGCGCAACAATATAAAAATGTAAGCAAAGCTTGAAAATATATATGAACTGCAATCTGTTATAACACTCAAATTACAATTCACATTGTTCAACTTTATATTCAAGAGCATACCAAAATTCAAAATTTTCTGTTACACATTGTTGTAAAATTAAATAAGTTATTGCGTTAAATGCAACAATATGAAAATGTATTGATAAACGCAACAATATAAAATGTAAGCAAACCTTGAATTTAAATATGAACTAGAATCTTTAAATCACTCTAAATACAGTTTCCATTGTTAAGTTTGTTTTACAACAATACAGCATTCCCAAAATCAGATTTTTCTGTTATACATTGTCGTAAAATTGAATATGTAATAGCGTTAAATGCAACAATATGACAGTATATTGATAAGCGCAACAATATAAAAATATAGACAAAGAATGAATATAAATATTAACGGTAATATGTAAAGACACTCTAATTACAGTTCCCATTGTTGAACTTTATTTTACAAAAATAAAGCAATCACAAAAATAGAATTTTCTGTTGTATATTGTCATAAAATTGAATAAGTTACGGTGTTAAATGCAACAATATGACTGTATATTGATAAGTGCAACAATACAAAAATGTAAACAAAGCTCTAATATAAATATGAACCGTAGTATGTAAAGACACTCTACTTACAGTTCCCATTGTTGAACATTATTTTACAACATAACAATATCCCAAAATTAGATTTGTCTCTTATACATTGTCGTAAAATTGTGTAAGTTATAGCGTTAAATGCAACAATATAATTGTGTATTGATAAGTGCATTAATATAAAAATGTTAGTAATAATTAAATATAAATATGAACTGCAATCTGTAAAACACTGTAATTACAATTCTCATTGTTGAAAAATATTTTACAACAATACAGCATTCACAAAATTAGATTTTTCTGTTTCTGTAAAGAAAAATGGTCTATTCATACATTTTGTGATGCAAATACCAGAGCTTATGCAACAGCAGTTTTCTTACGTTGTGAAGATAAAGACGCAGTCTTTGTACAACTTTTAGGAGGTAAGTCTCTTCTTGCACCAAAGAAAAATATAACCATACCACGTTTAGAGCTTCTTGCTTGTATTTTAGGAATAAGGTTGACTAAATTTGTTTTGAAAGCCTTTAATTGTATTTCCATACCAGTAAAGTATTGGACCGACTCTTCGACTGTTCTCGCTTATATTCGAAGAAATGATCAATGGGGAACGTTTGTAGGCAATAGAGTTAGAGAAATTTGTAAATTTTCCGAATCTCAACAATGGAACTTCGTACCTGGTCATCTCAACCCTGCTGATCTACATTCTTGCGGATGTAGTCCTAAACAGCTGCTGAAGATGAGATGGTGGGAAGGACCAGAATGGTTGAAGTTATCAAAAGAAAATTGGCCACATTCAGAAACAAGCCCCAACGAAGAATTAGTAATGATGGAAAAGAAGAAAACTGCAGTACCTACTCTTTTATGTTTTAATTCACATGAATTTATGATATATAGTAGAATTTCAAAATTTGGTAGATTTATTAATGTCGTATGTTGGGTAAAGAGATTCATAATGAAGTGCAGAAATCGAAATATATGTTTTCTATCAGAATTGTTGATTGAAGAAAAGGAAGATGCGGAAAGGTCGTTCTGGTCAATAATACAATCTGAAAGTTTTAGTAATACTACTGGTGCAATAAAAGGATTAAAGGTTATGAAAGATCAAGAAGGATTGTTGAGAGTAAAAACAAAGATATTAGAGCGGGATGACGAGTTTTCTTTCAGATATCCAATTTTATTACCATCGAAACATCATGTAGTGAATTGTCTGATTCAAGAATGTCATTTAAAGAATTGTCATGCTGGACTTTAAACAGTTGGATCCATTTTAAGAGAAAATTATTGGATAATTTCTTCTAGACGCAACATTAGAAGTCAATTGTCTAAGTGTTACAGATGCAAAAGATACTCTGCAAAACCATATACTACACCTCCAATTCACCTACCTCTAGATCGAGTCAGAGATTCCAAAGTTTTTGAAGTTGTTGGAGCTGATCTTTTTGGCCCTCTTTTCGTAAAGCAAAGATCCAAAGTTTGGGTGGTACTTTTTACATGTGCAGTATATAGGGCAATACATTTGGAACTTGTATCCAGTCTCTCAACAGAAGGATTCATTCAGTCTCTTCGAAGATTTATATGCAGGAAAGGAAGGCCGACTACTATATACTCTGATAATGGCTCAAATTTTAGAGGAATCAGTAACCTTTTAAAATCATTGGATTGGAAGGCAATAGTTTCTTCGAAGGACTGTCTCCTATTAAATGGAAGTTCATCCCTCCAGCAACAGCTTGGTAGGGTGGATGGTGGGAGCGTCTGATTAGATGTGTTAAAATTCCCTTGATCAGAACACTCGGCACTTCAACTTTAACTTTTGAAGAACTTATGACTGTTCTATGTGATGTCGAAGCAACAGTAAATAAAAGGCCTCTAACCTATATTTTTGAAGAAACAGATAAATTTGTACCTTTGACTCCATCATCATTTTTACAAGATATTGAAGAAATAGGTGTCCCTGATTTAGATGCAATAGATTCAAATAAACTTCAATCTAGATATAAACATTGTCCAAATATTCGGCAACAACTGAGAAACAGATTTAGAAAAGAATATTTAGCTGAATTGGTCCAAAAATCAAAACAGAAAGGACAAGCTGTCAGACTAGGTGAAGTAGTCTTGATAGAACTAAACCAAAAGAGACTTCATTGGCCTATAGGAAAAATTGTAAAGATTTTCCGTCGAGATGGAGCAGCTAAAATGGCTGAAGTTCAAACAAGCTCAGGGACCTTGGTACACCCACTCCGTAAGCTGTACTCATTAGTGATATCAAGTCCTGATGACCCTGTTATCCAGACTGTGAGTAACAGTAAAGCTAGATGTGGCAGAGTACTAAAGAGACTTGTGAAATGACTTTTACTAGAATTCTGAAATGACTTTTCTAAAAAACTCTGAAATAACTTTTCTAGAACTCTAAATGTTTCATTATTATTTTATTATTGTTTAGTTATTGTCTTTATTTATTTTTATGTTTTTTATTTTGAATTAGGGTTTAGTTTGATCATAAGTGATCTTAAGTTTAATTTGGCTTCCGCCTAAATTAAAGGTGGGAGTATGTTAGGAATTGATAATTAATATATAAGTTTATTCACAGAAAATCGTTTGCAAATTTTGCTATTGTGATATTTATTTTATTTATAAGAAGCGACTCGTTGCTATGGTAGCGAAGCTGTTATTTTCGTCTGCTTGAGTTTTACATTTTTTTTTTATCTTTTGAGATGAGTTAAAAGTTTAGATAAAAAAGTTGGCATCAATTTTTGATGGAATGAAAAAAAGAATTTTTTTAGAGAGAATGTTTATATTTTTTTTGTGTCGTGCGTGTCTTAAGTTTTATTGAAGAATTATGATATTTTTATGAAAAGGCACGCATAAATGGATATATGATCATCTCTCCAGTTTAAGTACGATGATCAGAAATTATGAAGGTAAAAAGCATTTATATTTTGTACATATTATACATTTTTTACATATTATGTAAATAATTTGAATTCAATATTTCTTCATGCTATTATTCTACATATGCAATAAAATTTATTAAAAGAAAATTCAAGAATATTTAGAAGATTTTTGAACCCAAATAAGTTTTGATTGTTTAAAAAACAATTCTCGTGAGATTAAAAACGTTATAGCGTTAAATGCAACAATATGAATATGTATTGATAAGCGCAACAATATAAAAATGTAAGCAAAGCTTGAAAATATATATGAACTGCAATCTGTAATAACACTCCAATTACAATTCCCATAGTTAAACTTTATTTTCAAGAGCATTCCAAAATTTAAATTTTCTGTTACACATTGTTGTAAAATTAAATAAGTTATTGCGTTAAATGCAACAATATGAAAATGTATTGATAAATGCAACAATATAAAATGTAAGCAAACCTTGAATTTAAATATGAACTAGAATCTTTAAATCACTCTAAATACAGTTTCCATTGTTGAATTTGTTTTACAAAAATACAGCATTCCCAAAATCAGATTTTTCTGTTATACATTGTCGTAAAATTGAAAAAGTTATAGCGTTAAATGCAACAATATAAAAATGTATTGATAAGTGCAAGAATATAAAAATGTAAACAAACTTGAATATAAATATGAAATAGAATATTTAAATTATTCTAATTACAGTTTCCATTCTTGAATTTTTTTTCACAAAAAAAGCACTCCCAAAATCAGGTTCTTCTGTTATACATTGTCGTAAAATTGAATAAGTTACAGTGTTAAATGCAACAATATGACTGTAAATTCATAAGTGCAACAATATAAAAATGTAAACAAATCCTGAATATGAATATGAACTGTAATATCTAAAGACACTTCAATTACAGTTCCCATTGTTCAATATTATTTTACAACAATACAGCGTTCCCAAAATTAGATTTTTCTGTTATACATTGTTGTACAATTGAGTAAGTTACACTGTTCAATGCAACTATATGACTGTATATTGATACGTGCTACAATATAAAAATATAAACAAAGTTTAATATAAATATGAACTGCAATCTGTAAAACACTCTAATTACAATTACCATTGTTGAAGTTTTATTTACAACAATACAGCATTCCCAAAATGAGAATTTTCTGTTAGACATTATCGTAAAATTGAAAACGTTATAGCGTTAAATGCAACAATATAAAAATGTAAGCAAAGCTTGAAAATATATATGAACTGCAATCTGTAATAACACTCCAATTACAATTCCCATTGTTCAACTTTATATTCAAGAGCATACCAAAATTTAAATTTTCTGTTATACATTGTCGTAAAATTAAATAATTTATAGCGTTAAATGCAACAATATGAAAATGTATTGATAAATGCAACAATATAAAATGTAAGCAAAGCTTGAATTAAAATATGAACTAGAATCTTTAAATCACTCTAATTACAGTTTTCGTTGTTAAACTTTATTTTACAACAATTCAGCATTCCCAAAATTAGATTTTTCTGTTATACATTGTCGTAAAATTAAATAAGTTACACTGTTGAATGAACAAAATGACTGAATGAGTATATTGATAAGTGCAACAATATAAAAATATAAACAAAGCTTGAATATAAATATGAAATGTAATATGTAAAGACAATCTAATACGATTGTTGAAGTTTATTTTCAAGAGCATTCCAAAATTTAAATTTTCTGTTACACATTGTTGTAAAATTAAATAAGTTATTGCGTTAAATGCAAAAATATGAAAATGTATTGATAAATGCAACAATATAAAATGTAAGCAAACCTTGAATTTAAATATATACTAGAATCTTTAAATCACTCTAAAAACAGTTTCCATAGTTGAATTTGTTTTAATACAATACGGCATTCCCAATATCAGATTTTTCTGTTATACATTGTCGTAAAATTGAAAAAGTTATAGCGTTAAATGCAGCAATATGACTGTATATTGTTAAGCGCAACAATATAAAAATGTAAGCAAAGCTTGAAAATATATATGAACTGCAATCTGTTATAACATTCCAATTACAATTCCCTTTCTTCAACTTTATTTTCAAGAGCATTCCAAAATTAAAAATTTTCTGTTACACATTGTTGTAAATTTAAATAAGTTATTGCGTTAAATGCAACAATATGAAAATGTATTGATAAATGCAACAATATAAAATGTAAGGAAACATTGAATATAAATATGAACTTGAATCTTTAAATCACTTTAATTACAGTTTCCATTGTTGAATTTATTTTACAACAATACAGCATTCCCAAAATCAGATTTTTCTGTCATACATTGTCGTAAATTTGAATACGACATTATGTTAAATGCACCAATATGACGGTATATTGATAAGCGCAACAATATAAACAAAGAATGAATATAAATATTAACGGTAATATGTAAAGACACTCTAATTACAGTTCCCATTGTTGAACTTTATTTTACAAAAATAAAGCAATCCCAAAAATAGAATTTTCTGTTGTATATTGTTTTAAAATTGAATAAGTTACGGTGTTAAATGCAACAATATGACTGTATATTGATAAGTGCAACAATACAAAAATGTAAACAAAGCTGTAATATAAATATGAACCGTAATATGTAAAGACACTCTACTTACAGTTCCCATTGTTGAACATTATTTTACAACATAACAAAATTCCAAAATTAGATTTGTCTGTTATACATTGTCGTAAAATTGTATAAGTTATAGCGTTAAATGCAACATTATGATTGTGTATTGATAAGTGCATTAATATAAAAATGTAAGTAATAATTAAATATAAATATGAACTGCAATCTGTAAAACACTGTAATTACAATTCTCATTGTTGAAAAATATTTTACAACAATACAGCATTCACAAAATTAGATTTTTCTGTTGTACATTGTCGTAAATATGTATAATTTATAGCGTTAAATGCAACAGTATGACTCTGTATTGATAAGTGAACAATATAAATATGTAAGTAAAGCTTAAATCTAATTATGTACTGCAATCTGTAAAACACTGTAGTTACAATTCTCATTGTTGAAAAATATTTTACAACAATACAGCATTCCCAAAATTAGATTTTTCTGTTTGACATTGTCGTAAAATTGAATAAGTTACAATGTTAAATGCAACAATATGACAGTATATTTATAAGTGCAACAATATAAAAATGTAAACAAAGTTTAATATAAATATGAACTTCAATCCGTATAACACTCTAATTACAATTATCATTGTTGAAGTTTTTTTACAACAATACAGCATTCCCTAAATGAGATTTTTCTGTTAGACATTGTCGTGAGATTGAAAACGTTATAGCGTTAAATTCAACAATATGAATATGTATTGATAAGTGCAACAATATAAAAATGTAAGCAAAGCTTGAAAATATATATGAACTGCAATCTGTAATAACACTCCAATTACAATTCCCATAGTTAAACTTTATTTTCAAGAGCATTCCAAAATTTAAATTTTCTGTTACACATTGTTGTGAAATTAAATAAGTTATTGCGTTAAATGCAACAATATGAAAATGTATTGATAAATGCAACAATATAAAATGTAAGCAAACCTTGAATTTAAATATGAACTAGAATCTTTAAATCACTCTAAATACAGTTTCCATTGTTGAATTTGTTTTACAACAATACAGCATTCCCAAAATCAGATATTTATGTTATACATTGTCGTAAAATTGAAAAAGTTATAGCGTTAAATGCAACAATATGACTGTATATTGATAAGTGCAACAATATAAAAATATAATCAAAGAATAAATATAAATATTAACGGTAATATGTAAAGACACTCTACTTACAGTTCCCATTGTTGAACATTATTTTACAAAAATACAGCATTCTCAAAATTACATTTTTCTGTTATACATTGTCGTAAAATTGAAAAAGTTATAGCGTTAAATGCAGTAATATGAGTGTATATTGATAAGCGCAACAATATAAAAATGTAAACAAAGAATGAATATAAATAGGAACTATAATATTTAAAGATAGTTTAATTATAGTTCCCACTGTTGAACTTTATTTTACAACAATACAGCATTCCCAAAATTAGATTTTTGTGTTATACTTTGTCGTAAAATTGAAAAGTTATAATGTTAAATACCGCAATATGAATATGTATTGATAAGTGCAACAATATAAAAATGTAAGCAAAGCTTGAA
Organism: Maratus speculifer; assembly: GCA_964019185.1. Classification (NCBI taxonomy): domain Eukaryota; kingdom Metazoa; phylum Arthropoda; class Arachnida; order Araneae; family Salticidae; genus Maratus; species Maratus speculifer. The sequence continues at coordinate 1,566,518 of CAXHSM010000848.1, forward strand.
TATAAATATGAACTAGAATCTGTAAATTACTCTTATTACAGTTTCCATTGTTGAACTTTATTTTCAACAATACAGCAATCCCAAAATTAGAATTTTCAGTTATACGTTGCCGTAAAATTGAATAGGTTATAGCGTTTAATACCACAATATGACTGTATATTGATATGTGCAACAATATAAAAATGTAAACAAAGCTTGAATATAAATATGAACTAGAATCTGTAAATTACTCTAATTACAGTTTCTATTGTTGAACTTTTTTTACATCTATACAGCATTTCCCAAATCAGATTTTTCTGTTATACATTGTCTTAAAATTGAATAAGTTATAGCGTTAAATACAAAAATAAGACTATGTATTGATAGGTGCAAGATTGTGAAATGCAAGGAAAGCTTGAATAAAATATGAACTATAATCTGCAAATCACTCTAATACAGTTTCCATTGTTAAAATCTATTTTACACAATACAGCATTCCCAAAATTAGAATTTTCTTTTATACATTGTCGTAAAATTAAATAAGTTATAGCGTAAAATGCAACAATATGAAAATGTATTGATAAGGGCAACATATAAAATATAAGCAAAGCTTGAATATGAATATGTACTAGAATCTGTAAATCACTCTAATTACAGTTTCCATTGTTGAACTTTATTTTACAAAAAATCAGTATTCCCAAAATTAGATTTCTATTTTATACATTGTCGTAAAACTGTATAAGTTGTCGCAACAATATAAAAATGTAAGCAAAGCTTGAATATAAATATGAACTGCAATCTATAATAACATTTTATTTTCAACAAAATATCATTCCCAAAATTAGAATTTTCTGTTATACATTGTCGTAAATTTAAATATGTTATAGTGTTAAATGCAACAATATGACTTTATATTAAAAAGTGCAACAATATAAAAATGTAAACAAAGAATGAATATAAATATTAACTGTAATATGTAAAAACACTTTAATTACAGTTCTTATTGTTGAGCTTTATTTTACAAAAATACGTCATTCCCAAAATTAGATTTTTCTGTTTGACATTGTCGTAAAATTGAATACGATATAGCATTAAATGCAACAATATGACTAAGTATTGATAAGTTGCAACAATAGAAAAATATAAACAAAGAAACAATATAAATATGAAATGTAATATATAAAGACAGTCTAATTACAATTACCATTGTTGAAGTTTACTTTACAACAATAGAGAATTCTCAAAATTAGATGTTTCTGTTATACATTGTCGTAAAATTGAAAACTTTATAGCGTTAAATGCAACAATACAAATAGGTATTAATAAGTGCAACAATATAAAACGTAAGCAAAGCTTGAATTTAAATATGTACTAGAATCTGTAAATCACTCTAATTACAGTTTCCATTGATGAACTATATTTTACATCGATACAGCATTCTTTAATCAGATTTTTCTGTTATACATTGTCTTAAAATTGAATAAGTTACAGTGTTAAATGCAAACATATGACTGTATATTTATAAGTGCAAATGTAAAAATGTAAGCAAAGCTTGAATATAAACTGTAATAACACTCCATTTACAGTTCCCATTGTTGAATATTATTTTAAAACAATACAGCATTCCCAAAATCAGATTTTTATATTATACATTGTCGTAAAATTGAATAAGTTACACTGTTAAATGCAACAATATGACTGTATATTGATAAGGGCAACAGTATAAAAATTTAAACAAAGCTTGAATATAAATATGAAATATAATATGTAAAGACACCCTAATTACAGTTCCTATTTTTGAACTTTATTTTACAAAAATACAGCATTCCCAAATTTAGATTTTTCTGTTATACATTGTCGTAAAAATGAATACGATATAGCATTAAATGCAACAATATGAATATGTATTTTTATGTAGAACAATATAAAAATGTAAGAAAAGCTTGAATATAAATATGAACTGCAATCTGTAAATCACACTATTTACAGTTTCCACTGTTGAATTTAATTTTACAACAATACATTATTCCCAAAATCAGATATTTCTGTTATACATTGTCGTAAAATTAAATAAGTTATAGCGTTAAATGCAACAATATGAAAATGTACTGATAAATGCAACAATATAAAAATGTAAGCAAAGCTTGAATATAAATATGAACTGCAATCTGTAAATCACACTAATTACAGTTTCCACTGTTGAATTTAATTTTACAACAATACATCATTCCCAAAATCAGATATTTCTGTTATACATTGTCGTATAATTGAATACGATATAGTGTTAATGCAACAATAAAACGATGTATTAATAAGTGCAACAACATAAAAATGTAAGAAAAGCTTGAATAAAAATATGAAATGCAATCTGTAAATCAATCTAATTACAGCTTCCATTGTTCAACTTTATTTTACAACAATACAGCATTCCCAAATTTAGATTTTTCTGTTATACATTGTCGTAAAATTGAATAAGTTACACTGTTAAATGCAACAATATGACTGTATTTTGATAAGTGCAACAATAATTAAAATGTAAGCAAAGTTTGAATATAAATATAAACTGCAATCTGTAATAACACTCCAATTACAGTTTAATTGTTGAATATTATTTTACAAAAATACAGCATTCCCAAAATCAGATTTTTCTGTTATATATTGTTATAAACTTACATAAGTTATAGCGGTAAATGCAAAAATATGACTGTATATTGATAAGTGCAACAATATGAAAATGTAAAGAAAGAATGAATACAAATATTACCTGAAATATGTAATGATACTTTAATTACAGTTCCTGTTGTTGAACTTTATTTTACAACAATACAGCATTCCCAAAATTAGATTTTTCTGTTATACATTGTCGTAAAATTGAATACGTTATAGCATTAAATGCAAAAATATGAATATGTATTGGTAAGTGCAACAATATAAAAATGTAACTAAAGCTTGAATATAAATATGAATTGCAATCTGTAATAACACTCCAATTAGAGTTCCCATTGTTGAATATTATTTTACAACAATACAGCATTCCCAAATTTAGATTTTTCTGTTATACATTGTAGTAAAATTGAATAAGTTACACTGTTAAAAGCAACAATATTACTGTATGTTGATAAGTGCAACAATAATTAAAATGTAAGCAAAGCTTGAATATAAATATAAACTGCAATCTGTAATAACACTCCAATTACAATTCCCATTGTCGAACTTTATTTTACGACAATACAGCATTCTCAAAATTTCAATTTTCTGTTATACATTGTCGTAAAATCGAATAAGTTATACAGTTAAATGCAACAATATGAAAATGTATTGATAAGTGCAACAGTATAAAAATGAAAGCAAAGCTTGAATATAAATATGAAATACAATCTCTAATAACACCCCATTTACAGTTCCCATTGTTGAATATTATTTCACAACAATACAGCATTTCCAAAATCAGATTTTTCTGTTATACATTGTTGTAAAATTGAATATGTTATAGCGTTAAATGCAAAAATATGACTGTATATTTATAAGTGCAACAATATAAAAATGTAAGCGAAGCTTGAATATAAATATGAACTGCAATCTGTAAACCACACTAATTACAGTTTCTATTGTTTAACTTTATTTTACATCAATACAGCATTACCAAAATCAAATTTTTCTGTTATACATTGTCGTAAAATCGAATAAGTTATAGTTTTAAATGCAACAATAAGAAAATGTATTGATAAGTGCAACTATATAAAAATGTAAGCAAAGCTTGAATAAAAATATGAACTGCAATCTGTAAATCACTCTAATTACAGTTTCCATTGTTTAACTTTATTTTACATCAATACAGCATTCCCAAAATCAAATTTTTCTGTTATACATTGTCGTAAAATCGAATAAGTTATAGTTTTAAATGCAACAATAAGAAAATGTATTGATAAGTGCACCGATATAAAAATGTAAGCAAAGCTTGAATATAAATATGATTTGCAATCTGTAATAACACTCCAATTACAATTCCCATTGTCGAACTTTATTTTACGACAATACAGCATTCCCAAAATTTGAATTTTCTGTCGTACATTGTCGTATAATCGAATAAATTATAACGTTAAATGCAACAATATGAAAATATATACATAAGTGCAACAGTATAAAAATGTAAGCAGAGATAATTTTATAAAAGAAGTTGATAGAAATATAGAAGGTCGCTATATTGTAGGTCTTCCTTGGATTAACTGCAAACGTGAGATTACTTCAAATAGACACATAGCTGAACGAAGATTGATAAATTCAACAAAGAAATTAAAATCGATGAAAATGTTTGAAGAATATGCTAAACTTTTCTATGAATGGGAAGAAGAAGGCGTTATAAGTAAAGTACCAGATGAAACACTCAAGATTTCAGGATATTTTTTATCTCATCATCCCGTCATCTAACCAGATAGTCTTTCTACAAGTGTTCGACCAGTTTTTGATGCATCGTGTAAGATAGGGAGGTCTCCTTCTTTAAATGATTGTTTCTTTAAAGGACGAAACCTCATCGAAAAAATTCCTGCAGTGTTAATAAGATTTCGTGAGAAAGCTATTGGGGTAGTAGCCGATATAATAAGAGCATTTCTTCAAATTGAAGTCAAAGAATCAGATCGGCATTTCTTGCGATTTTTATGGTGGATGAGTCCTGACGAATTTAAAGTTTATCAACACAATAGAGTAGTTTTTGGAGCAACTTGTAGCCCATTTTTTCTAGGTGCAGTTATAAGATATCATTTGAGTAATGTTGATGAAGAAAACAAACAGATAGCTGAGAAGCTTATGAAGTCATACTATATAGATAACTGCGTTTCTTCAGTCGACAATGTGCCTGAACTAGAAAATTTTATTTCAAAATCTACAGAAATCATGGCTGATGCGAAAATGGAATTAAGAATGTGGGAATTCGGACCAATTAAAAAGTGGGATGCTCCACTTCCAGAAGAAATTCGAAATAATTTTCAAAAATGGTATGGCGAACTCAAGTATTTAAATGACGTGAAGATAAATAGACGAGTAGGCTATGGTTGTAAAGAAAAATGGTCTATTCATACATTTTGTGATGCAAGTACCAGAGTTTATGCAACAGCAGTTTTCTTACGTTGTGAAGATAAAGACGCAGTCTTTGTACAACTTTTAGGAGCTAAGACTCGTCTTGCACCAAAGAAAAATATAACTATACCACGTTTAGAGCTTCTTGCTTGTATTTTAGGAATAAGGTTGACTAAATTTGTTTTGAAAGCCTTTAATTGTATTTCCATACCAGTAAAGTATTGGACCGACTCTTCGACTGTTCTCACTTATATTCGAAGAAATGATCAATGGGGAACGTTTGTAGGCAATAGGGTTATCTCAACAATGGAACTTCGTACCTGGTCATCTCAACCCTGCTGATCTACCCTCTCGCGGATGTAGTCCTAAACAGCTGCTGAAGATGAGATGGTGGGAGGGACCAGAATGATTGAAGTTATCAAAAGAAAATTGGCCACATTCAGAAACAAGCCCCAACGAAGAATTAGTAATGATGGAAAAGAAGAAAACTGCAGTACCTACTCTTTTATGTTCTAATTCACATGAATTTATGATATATAGTAGAATTTCAAAATTTGGTAGATTTATTAATGTCGTATGTTGGGTAAAGAGATTCATAATGAAGTGCAGAAATCGAAATATATGTTTTCTATCAGAATTGTCGATTGAAGAAAAGGCAGATGCGGAAAGGTCGCTCTGGTCAATAATACAATCTGAAAGTTTTGGTAATACTACTGGTGTAATAAAAGGATTAAAGGTTATGAAAGATCAAGAAGGATTGTTAAGAGTAAAAACAAAGATATTAGAGCGGGATGACGAGTTTTCTTTCAGATATCCAATTTTATTACCATCGAAACATTATGTAGCGAATTGTCTGATTCAAGAATGTCATTTAAAGAATTGTCATGCTGGACTTCAAACAGTTGGATCCATTTTAAGAGAAAATTATTGGATAATTTCTTCTAGACGCAGCATTAGAAGTCAATTGTCTAAGTGTTACAGATGCAAAAGATACTCTGCAAAACCATATACTACACCTCCAATTCACCTACCTCTAGATCGAGTCAGAGATTCCAAAGTTTTTGAAGTTGTTGGAGCTGATCTTTTTGGCCCTCTTTTCGTAAAGCAAAGATCCAAAGTTTGGGTTGTACTTTTTACATGTGCAGTATATAGGGCAATACATTTGGAACTTGTATCCAGTCTCTCAACAGAAGGATTCATTCAGTCTCTTCGAAGATTATTATGCAGGAAAGGAAGGCCGACTACTATATACTCTGATAATGGCTCAAATTTTAGAGGAACCAGTAACCTTTTAAAATCATTGGATTGGAAGGCAATAGTTTCTTTGAAGGATCTGTCTCCTATTAAATGGAAGTTCATCCCTCCAGCAACAGCTTGGTAGGGTGGATGGTGGGAGCGTCTGATTAGATGTGTTAAAATTCCTTTGATCAGAACACTCGGCACTTCAACTTTAACTTTTGAAGAACTTATGACTGTTCTATGTGATGTCGAAGCAACAGTAAATAAAAGGCCTCTAACCTTTATTTTTGAAGAAACAGATAAATGTAAAGAATGAATGTATATAAATATTAACTGTATTATGTAAAGTCACTCTAATTACAGTTCCCTTTGTTGAACTTTAATTTACAACAATACAGCATTCCCAAAATTAGATTTTTCTGTTATACATTGTCGAAAAAATGAATATGTTACAGCGTAAAATGCAACAATATAAAAATGTATTGATAAGTGCAAGAATATAAAAATGTAAACAAACTTGAATATAAATATAAACTGGAATCTTTAAATCACTCAAATTACAGTGTTCATTGTTGAATTTATTTTACAAAAATAAAGCATTAGATAATAAATAAAGATCAGGAGCCTGAACGTCAGCTTTGCACATCATTTTTTTAACACACTTTGTGTAATATTCAACTTCCTGGAAACTGTAATTTAAAATTTTCAAGTTATGTTATTATTTATAAGAATAAAATAAGAATAAGAAGTTTCCAGCCATCAAAAGCGTTAAATTAATAATTTAGTTATGTTAGGATATTCTGAAATTTTCATGATCTATTATTTTTTTTAGTATAACATAGAACCCACCGTAGTTTCATTAATTTTAAATTTGTAACTTTCTATCAATTTGCTAATGGTTATCGCATGTCTTGTATTTCTTTATACATTTTGATTTAGAAGGATAAGTAACAGTTTTAATAAGCATTTTGCATTATCCTCATACTTCTACATACCTGCCCACCAGAAACATCTAAATCTGATGAATCAGGAACTTTTGAAAGTGTAAACACGATAATCTAGTGTTTTACAATTTTTTTCCGAAAAAAAGAAGTTTTGATAGTATTTTGTGGCAATTATCGCGGACAGACAGACAGAACAGACTGACAGGCCGAAAAAATAAATTTTGTGTCGCCAAAATAAGACTTCACTGAAGTTTCGGCAATGACGTCATTATTCATGAGATATTGCTGTCCATGTTTCTAATATTTTATACGACTACTATAAAATACCTTTTTTATTTCAATTATGACGTCGAATTTTATCACGTGAAAAATTTGTTAAAAATATAATTCTTTTTTATTTCTCTTACTGTTAATTATGCCCCTATTTTTGTCAGAAAAATTCTTATTAACAAAACAAATTTCCATGTTTAATATTTAACAAAGTACTATATTTATTTTAATTTTAATTCTGACATCATATTTATTTTTTCTTTGTTTAATTTTTCGAATGCAAATTGCTCAATTGAAATTTATTGCCGTTGAAAAATTATTCCATATTTGGATTTTTTTTTTTTTTTTTTTGCAACGATGAAGGAAATTGGTTAAATTTTATCTAATAAATAGGTATTAATTCTGCATGAAAAAGAAAGTAATTTTCAATTATTAAGGAAAATATGTGAGCAAAATTAATAAAACATAGCCTATGTTCCTTTTTGGGCTATGTTATAGTTATACAAAAGGACACAAACATATTAATTCATCAGTTTTGACACTGACTCTATTTAAATTTTCGTACACGCATTCAAATTTATAACATCATAAAAATAAGGATTATGATGAATGGTTGCTTAGCAGCCATTAAGAGAAAATAAATAAAATGAAATAAATATATTTGAAATAAGTAAATCTCTAAAACAAATTATTTTATATTATTGGAACACATTTATAATAAATCTCCCAAATTTACAGTAATAATTTAAAAAGTCTGACAAATGTGTCGAAAAAAGTTATAAAAAATACGAATAATTTAACTGGTAAATTTCAGTATCCATTTATCATTGAATTCCATTAATGAAATGTGGCATTTTTTCTCAAGAAAAAAAATTAAAAATCATTTGATTTGCCATAGAAAAGCATTATTGAGCAAAATAAAACATTCTAATTTTCTTTTATACATTGTCGTAAAATTAAATAAGTTATAGCGTAAAATGCAACAATATGAAAATGTATTGATAAGTGCAACATATAAAATATAAGCAAAGCTTGAATATGAATATGTATTAGAATCTGTAAATCACTCTAATTACAGTTTCCATTGTTGAACTTTATTTTACAAAAAATCAGTATTCCCAAAATTAGATTTCTATGTTATACATTGTCGTAAAACTGAATAAGTTGTTGCAACAATATAAAAATGTAAGCAAAGCTCGAATATAAATATGAACTGCAATCTGTAATAACACTAAAATTACAATTCCCATTGTTGAATTTTATTTTTAACAAAATATCATCCCCAAAATTAGAATTTTCTGTTATACATAGTCGTAAAATTAAAAAAGTTATAGCGTTAAATGCAACAATATGACTGTATATTAATAAGTGCAACAATATAAAAATGTAAACAAAGAATGAATATAATATTAACTGTAATATGTAAAAACACTTTAATTACAGTTCTTATTGATGAGCTTTATTTTACAAAAATATGTCATTCCCAAAATTAGATTTTTCTGTTTGACATTGTCGTAAAATTGAATACGATATAGCATTAAATGCAACAATATGAATATGTATTGATATGTGCAACAATATAAAAATGTAAGAAAACTTCAATACAAATATGAACTGCAATCTGTAAATCACTCTAATTACAGATTCCATTGTTAAACTATATTTACAACAATACAGCATTCTCAAAATTAGATTTTTTTGTTATACATTGTCGTAAAATTGAATGCGTTATAGCGTAAAATGCAACAATATGACTAAGTATTGATAAGTTGCAACAATAGAAAAATGTAAACAAAGAATGAATATAAATATAAAATGTAATATGTAAAGACACTCTAATTACAATTACCATTGTTGAAGTTTATTTTACAACAATAGAGAATTCTCAAAATTAGAAGTTTCTGTTATACATTGTCGTAAAATTGAAAACTTTATAGCGTTAAATGCAACAATATGAATAGGTATTAATAATTGCAACAATATAAAACGTAAGCAAAGCTTGAATTTAAATATGTACTAGAATCTGTAAATCACTCTAATTACAGTTTCCATTGTTGAACTTTATTTTACAAAAAATCAGTATTCCCAAAATTAGATTTTTCTGTCATACATTGTGGTAAAACCGAATAAGTTACAGTTTTAAATGCAACGATATGACTGTATAATGATAATTGCAACAATATAAAAATGTAAGCAAAGGTTGAATATAAATATGAACTGCAATCTGTAAATCACTCTAATTACAGTTTCCATTGATGAACTATATTTTACATCGATACAGCTTTCCTTAATCAGATTTTTCTGTTATACATTGTCTTAAAATTGAATAAGTTATAGCGTTAAATGCAACTATTTGACTGAATATTGAAAAGCGAATCAATATAAAAATGTAAACAAAGAATGAATATAAATATTAACTGTAATGTGTAAAAACACTTTAATTACAGTTCTTATTGTTGAGCTTTATTTTACAAAAATACAGCATTCCCAAAATTAGATTTTTCTGTTATACATTGTCGTAAAATTGAATAAGTTACATTGTTAAATGCAAACACATGACTGTAAATTTATAAGTGCAAATGTAAAAATGTAAGCAAAGCTTGAATATAAATATAAACTGTAATAACACTCCATTTACAGTTCCCATTTTTGAATATTATTTTACAACAATACAGCATTCACAAAATCAGATTTTTATGTTATACATTGTCGTAAAATTGAATAAGTTACACTGTTAAATGCAACAATATGACTGTATATTGATAAGGGCAACAGTATAAAAATTTAAACAAAGCTTGAATATTGCTATATAAATATGAAATATAATATGTAAAGACACCCTAATTACAGTTCCTATTTTTGAAATTTATTTTACAAAAATACCGCATTCCAAAAATTAGATTTTTCTCTTATACATAGTCGTAAAAAATGAATACGATATAGCGTTAAATGCAACAATAAGACTGTATATTGATAAGTGCAACAACATAAAATGTAAGCAAAGCTTGAATATAATTATGAAATGCAATCTGTAAATCACTCCAATTACAGTTTCCGTTGTTGGACTTTATTTTACAACAATACAGCATTCCCAAAATCAGATTTTTCCTGTTATACGTTGTCGTAAAATTGAATGAATTACAGTGTTAAATGCAACAATATGACTGTATATTGATAAGTGCTACTATGTAAAACGGTAGACGAAGCTATAATATACATGTGAACTGTAATATGTAAAGACAATCTAATTACAGTTCCCATTGTTGAACTTTTATTTACAACAATACAGCATTCCAAAAATTAGATTTTCCTGTTATACATTGTCGTAAAATTGAATAAATTACAGTGATAATTGCTACAATATGACTATGTATTGATAAGTGCAACAATATAAAAATGTAAGCAAAGCTTGAATATAAATATGAACTGCAGTCTGTAATAACACTCCAATTACAATTCCGATTGTTGAACTTTATTCTACAACAATACAGCATTCCCAAAATTAGATATTGCTGTTATGCATTGTCGTAAAATTGAATACGTTATAGCGTTAAATGCAACAATATCACTATGTATTGATAAGTGCAACAATATAAAAATGTAAGCAAAGCTTGAATATAAATATGAAGTGTAATATGTAACGACACTTCAATTGCAGTTCTCATTGTTGAATATTATTTTACAACATTACAGCATTCCCAAAGTTACTTTTGTCTGTTATACATTGTCGTAAAATTGAATATGTTATAGCGTTAAATGCAACAATATAAAAATGTATTAATAAGTGCAAGAATATAAAAATGTAAACAAACTTGAATATAAATATGAAATAGAATATTTAAATCATTCTAATTACAGTTTCCATTCTTGAATTTTTTTCACAAAAAAAAGCACTCCCAAAATCAGGTTTTTCTGTTATACATTGTCGTAAAATTGAATATGCTACAGTGTTAAATGCAACAATATGACTGTAAATTGATAAGTGCAACAATATAAAAATGTAAACAAATCCTGAATATGAATATGAACTGTAATATCTAAAGACACTTCAATTACAGTTCCCATTGTTCAATATTATTTTACAACAATACAGCGTTCCCAAAATTAGATTTTTCTGTTATATATTGTCGTAAATTTGTATATAGTTATAGCGTTAAATGCAACAATATCACTGTGTATTGATAAGTAAACAATATAAAAATATAAGTAAAGCTTAGATATAAATATGAACTGCAATTTGTAAAACACTGTAATTACAATTCCGGTTGTTGAACTATATTTTACAACAATACATCATTTCCAAAATTACATTTTTCTGTTATACTTTATTGTACAATTTAGTAAGTTACACTGTTAAATGCAACAATATAACTGTATATTGATACGTGCAACAATATAAAAATATAAACAAAGTTTAATATAAATATGAACTGCAATCTGTAAAACACTCTAATTACAATTACCATTGTTGAAGTTTTATTTACAACAATACAGCATTCCCAAAATGAGATTTTTCTGTAAGACATTGGCGTAAAACTGAAAACGTTATAACGTTAAATGCAACAATATAAAAAGGTAAGCAAAGCTTGAAAATATATATGAACTGCAATCTGTAATAACACTCCAATTACCCATTGTTCAACTTTATTTTCAACAGCATTCCAAAATTTAAATTTTCTGTTATACATTGTCGTAAAATCAAATAAGTTATAGCGTTAAATGCAAAAATATGAAAATGTATTGATAAATGCAACAATATAAAATGTAAGCAAAGCTTGAATTTAAATATGAACCAGAATCATTAAATCACTCTAAATACAGTTTCCATTGTTGAATTTGTTTTACAACAATACAGCATTCCCAAAATGAGATTTTTCTGTTATACATTGTCGTAAAATGGAAAAGGTTATGGCGTTAAATGCAACAATATGACTGTATATTGTTAAGCGCAACAATATAAAAATGTAAGCAAAGCTTGAAAATATATATGAACTGCAATCTGTTATAACACTCCAATTACAATTCCCATTGTTCAACTTTATTTTCAAGAGCATACCAAAATTCAAAATTTTCTGTTACACATTGTTGTAAAATTAAATAAGTTATTGCGTTAAATGCAACAATATGAAAATGTATTGATTAATGCAACAATATAAAACGTAAGCAAACCTTGAATATAAATATGAACTGCAATCTGTAAATCACTCTAATTACAGTTTCCATTGATGAACTTTATTTTACAACTATACAGCATTCCCAAAATCAGAATTTTCTGTTATACATTGCCTTAAAATTGAATAAGTTATAGCGTTAAATGCAACAATAAGACTGTATACTGATAAGTGCAACAATATAAAATGTAAGCAAAGCTTGAATATAAATATGAAATACAATCTGTAAATCACTCTCCAATTACAGTTTCCGTTGTTGGACTTTATTTTACAACAATACAGCATTCCCAAAATCAGATTTTTCCTGTTATACGTTGTCGTAAAATTGAATGAATTACAGTGTTAAATGCAACAATATGACTGTATATTGATAAGTGCTACTATGTAAAACGGTAGACGAAGCTATAATATACATGTGAACTGTAATATGTAAAGAAAATCTAATTACAGTTCCCATTGTTGAACTTTTATTTACAACAATACAGCATTCCAAAAATTAGATTTTCCTGTTATACATTGTCGTAAAATTGAATAAATTACAGTGTTAATTGCTACAATATGACTATGTATTGATAAGTGCAACAATATAAAAATGTAAGCAAAGCTTGAATATAAATATGAAATGCAGTCTGTAATAACACTCCAATTACAATTCCCATTGTTGAACTTTATTCTACAACAATACAGCATTCCCAAAATTAGATTTTGCTGCTATGCATTGTCGTAAAATTGAATACGTTATAGCATTAAATGCAGCAATATCACTATGTATTGATAAGTGCAACAATATAAAAATGTAAGCAAAGCTTGAATATAAATATGAAGTGTAATATATAACGACACTTTAATTGCAGTTCTCATTGTTGAATATTATTTTACAACATTACAGCATTCCCAAAATTATTTTTGTCTGTTATACATTGTCGTAAAATTGAATATGTTAAAGCGTTAAATGCAACAATATAAAAATGTATTGATAAGTGCAAGAATATAAAAATGTAAACAAACTTGAATATAAATATGAAATAGAATATTTAAATCATTCTAATTACAGTTTCCATTCTTGAATTTTTTCACAAAAAAAAGCACTCCCAAAATCAGGTTTTTCTGTTTTACATTGTCGTAAAATTGAATATGTTACAGTGTTAAATGCAACAATATGACTGTAAATTGATAAGTGCAACAATATAAAATTTAAACAAATCCTGAATATGAATATGAACTGTAATATCAAAAGACACTTCAATTACAGTTCCCATTGTTCAATATTATTTTACAGCAATACAGCGTTCCCAAAATTAGATTTTTCTGTTGTACATTGTCGTAAATTTGTATATAGTTATAGCGTTAAATGCAACAATATCACTGTGTATTGATAAGTAAACAATATAAAAATGTAAGTAAAGCTTAGATATAAATATGAACTGCAATCTGTAAAACACTCTAATTACAATTACCATTGTTGAAGTTTTATTTACAACAATACAGCATTCCCAAAATGAGATTTTTCTGTAAGACATTGTCGTAAAACTGAAAACGTTATAACGTTAAATGCAACAATATAAAAAGGTAAGCAAAGCTTGAAAATATATGTAATGATTTGACGAGATCGATGTTCCATAACAATGTACAAGTTCCAGTGGCACACCATCTATGAGGCAGAACAGATTACTACTACCAAGAATCAACAGTGGGACGAGCTGAGCAGTCGCTCCGGCAATTTGACCAGCAGTGGATGAGTTTATTGGGCTATTTCCCCATAAGAAAGTTCAATCAAGCAGTCTTTAAATTAATTTTATTAGAACTCATAAATAAGTTAAGTTCTTTCACGCAATCACCTTGGCACTCTCCTCGAATAACTTCCACTTCACCAACTCCGTGATTAAGCTACATTCCACAATATTAGAATTTTGGGGAGAGAGAAGAAACAGCATCCTAATAATTTTTGAAAGTCAATCGCATTCTCGGGAAACATAACATGGCTTCCGAGTAGTTTTTAAGAAAAAATGCATTCTAATTCAGCGGAGCAATAAAACGCGCGTCTTGATAGTTTAAAGAAAAGGTGCATTCTACTCTCCTGAAAAGCCAAATGAAAAAATCATTTTCACGACAAAACTAGCGCCCTCCTACTCCGCGTCAATCATTTTAAAAATCCAATCAGGATGGACTCGAGCCTCTAACGGACAAAATGATCACTTCTAATTGGCCGTAATAGGCGGTCTATTGGCAAGAACTATATTTTTTCCTCGGAAGACTAAGCCCTTTAGCAACGCGCAGTAACACTTGTCACGCGATGTTAAAAAATAAAAAATAAAATTAAAATCGCAGGAATATGCCAGAAAGTAAAAAGCTTACGAAATACTTCCCGCCTTTTTGAGAAGCAAGAAATAATTTATTAATAACTAAAGTAAGAAAAGAAATTTAGCTGTTACAAGTTACGAAACTAAGATTGGAATATGTTCCACAAATTTAGAATTGAAGCTAAGAGAGAACAAAAATAAAAATGGCGCAAAATTTTTTTTATTTTATTACATATATATGAACTGCAATCTGTAATAACACTCCAATTACCCATTGTTCAACTTTGTTTTCAACAGCATTCCAAAATTTAAATTTTCTGTTATACATTGTCGTAAAATCAAATAAGTTATAGCGTTAAATGCAAAAATATGAAAATGTATTGATAAATGCAACAATATAAAATGTAAGCAAAGCTTGAATTTAAATATGAACCAGAATCATTAAATCACTCTAAATACAGTTTCCATTGTTGAATTTGTTTTACAACAATACAGCATTCCCAAAATGAGATTTTTCTGTTATACATTGTCGTAAAATTGAAAAAGTTATGGCGTTAAATGCAACAATATGACTGTATATTGTTAAGCGCAAAAATATAAAAATGTAAGCAAAGCTTGAAAATATATATGAACTGCAATCTGTTATAACACTCCAATTACAATTCCCATTGTTCAACTTTATTTTCAAGAGCATACCAAAATTCAAAATTTTCTGTTATACATTGTTGTAAAATTAAATAAGTTATTGCGTTAAATGCAACAATATGAAAATGTATTGATAAATGCAACAATATAAAACGTAAGCAAACCTTGAATATAAATATGAACTGCAATCTGTAAATCACTCTAATTACAGTTTCCATTGATGAACTTTATTTTACAACTATACAGCATTCCCAAAATCAGATTTTTCTGTTATACATTGCCTTAAAATTGAATAAGTTATAGCGTTAAATGCAACAATAAGACTGTATATTGATAAGTGCAACAATATAAAATGTAAGCAAAGCTTGAATATAAATATGAAATGCAATCTGTAAATCACTCCAATTACAGTTTCCGTTGTTGGACTTTATTTTACAACAATACAGCATTCCCAAAATCAGATTTTTCCTGTTATACGTTGTCGTAAAATTGAATGAATTACAGTGTTAAATGCAACAATATGACTGTATATTGATAAGTGCTACTATGTAAAACGGTAGACGAAGCTATAATATACATGTGAACTGTAATATGTAAAGAAAATCTAGTTACAGTTCCCATTGTTGAACTTTTATTTACAACAATACAGCATTCCAAAAATTAGATTTTCCTGTTATACATTGTCGTAAAATTGAATAAATTACAGTGTTAATTGCTACAATATGACTATGTATTGATAAGTGCAACAATATAAAAATGTAAGCAAAGCTTGAATATAAATATGAAATGCAGTCTGTAATAACACTCCAATTACAATTCCCATTGTTGAACTTTATTCTACAACAATACAGCATTCCCAAAATTAGATTTTGCTGTTATGCATTGTCGTAAATTTGAATACGTTATAGCATTAAATGCAGCAATATCACTATGTATTGATAAGTGCAACAATATAAAAATGTAAGCAAAGCTTGAATATAAATATGAAGTGTAATATATAACGACACTTTAATTGCAGTTCTCATTGTTAAATATTATTTTACAACATTACAGCATTCCCAAAATTATTTTTGTCTGTTATACATTGTCGTAAAATTGAATATGTTATAGCGTTAAATGCAACAATATAAAAATGTATTGATAAGTGCAAGAATATAAAAATTTAAACAAACTTGAATATAAATATGAAATAGAATATTTAAATCATTCTAATTACAGTTTCCATTCTTGAATTTTTTCACAAAAAAAAGCACTCCCAAAATCAGGTTTTTCTGTTTTACATTGTCGTAAAATTGAATATGTTACAGTGTTAAATGCAACAATATGACTGTAAATTGATAAGTGCAACAATATAAAATTTAAACAAATCCTGAATATGAATATGAACTGTAATATCAAAAGACACTTCAATTACAGTTCCCATTGTTCAATATTATTTTACAGCAATACAGCGTTCCCAAAATTAGATTTTTCTGTTGTACATTGTCGTAAATTTGTATATAGTTATAGCGTTAAATGCAACAATATCACTGTGTATTGATAAGTAAACAATATAAAAATGTAAGTAAAGCTTAGATATAAATATGAACTGCAATCTGTAAAACACTCTAATTACTATTACCAATGTTGAAGTTTTATTTACAACAATACAGCATTCCCAAAATGAGATTTTTCTGTAAGACATTGTCGTAAAACTGAAAACGTTATAGCGTTAAATGCAACAATATAAAAATGTAAGCAAAGCTTGAAAATATATATGAACTGCAATCTTTAATAACACTCCAATTACCCATTGTTCAACTGTATTTTCAACAGCATTCCAAAATTTAAATTTTCTGTTATACATTGTCGTAAAATTAAATAAGTTATAGCGTTAAATGCAAAAATATGAAAATGTATTGATAAATGCAACAATATAAAATGTAAGCAAAGCTTGAATTTAAATATGAACTAGAATCATTAAATCACTCTAAATACAGTTTCCATTGTTGAATTTGTTTTACAACAATACAGCATTCCCAAAATGAGATTTTTCTGTAAGACATTGTCGTAAAACTGAAAACGTTATAGCGTTAAATGCAACAATATAAAAATGTAAGCAAAGCTTGAAAATATATATGAACTGCAATCTTTAATAACACTCCAATTACCCATTGTTCAACTTTATTTTCAACAGCATTCCAAAATTTAAATTTTCTGTTATACATTGTCGTAAAATTAAATAAGTTATAGCGTTAAATGCAAAAATATGAAAATGTATTGATAAATGCAACAATATAAAATGTAAGCAAAGCTTGAATTTAAATATGAACTAGAATCATTAAATCACTCTAAATACAGTTTCCATTGTTGAATTTATTTTACAACAATACAGCATTCCCAAAATCAGATTTTTCTGTTATACATTGTCGTAAAATTGAAACATTTATGTCGTTAAATGCAACAATATGACTGTATATTGTTTAGCGCAACAATATAAAAATGTAAGCAAAGCTTGAAAATATATATGAACTGCAATCTGTTATAACACTCCAATTACAATTGCCATTGTTCAACTTTATTTTCAAGAGCATACCAAAATTCAAAATTTTCTGTTACACATTGTTGTAAAATTAAATAAGTTATTGCGTTAAATGCAACAATATGAAAATGTATTGATAAATGCAAGAATATAAAATGTAAGCAAACCTTGAATTTAAATATGAACTAGAATCTTTAAATCACTCTAAATACAGTTTCCATTGTTGAATTTATTTTACAACAATACAGCATTCCCAAAATCAGATTTTTCTGTTATACATTGTCGTAAAATTGAATATGTAATAGTGTTAAATGCAACGATATAAAAATGTATTGATAAGTGCAAGAATATAAAAATGAAAACAAACTTGAATATAAATATGAACTTGAATTTTTAAATCACTTTAATTACAGTTTCCATTGTTGAATTTATTTTACAACAATACTGCATTCCCCAAATTAGATTTTTCTGTTATACATTGTCGTAAATTTGAATACGACATTATGTTAAATGCAACAATATGACAGTATATTGATAAGCGCAACAATATAAAAATATAGACAAAGAATGAATATAAATATTAACGGTAATATGTAAAGACACTCTAATTACAGTTCCCATTGTTGAACTTTATTTTACAAAAATAAAGCAATCCCAAAAATAGAAGTTTCTGTTGTATATTGTCGTAAAATTGAATAAGTTACGGTGTTAAATGCAACAATATGACTGTATATTGATAAGTGCAACAATACAAAAATGTAAACAAAGCTGTAATATAAATATGAACCGTAATATGTAAAGACACTCTACTTACAATTCCCATTGTTGAACATTATTTTACAACATAACAAAATTCCAAAATTAGATTTGTCTGTTATACATTGTCGTAAAATCGTATTAGTTATAGCGTTAAATGCAACAATATGATTGTGTATTGATAAATGCATTAATATAAAAATGTTAGTAATAATTAAATATAAATATGAACTGCAATCTGTAAAACACTGTAATTACAATTCTCATTGTTGAAAAATATTTTACAACAATACAGCATTCACAAAATTAGATTTTTCTGTTATACATTGTCGTAAATATGTATAATTTATAGCGTTAAATGCAAGAGTATGACTCTGTATTGATAAGTGAACAATATAAATATGTAAGTAAAGCTTAAATCTAATTATGTACTGCAATCTGTAAAACACTGTAGTTACAATTCTCATTGTTGAAAAATATTTTACAACAATACAGCATTCCCAAAATTAAATTTTTCTGTTTGACATTGTCGTAAAAATGAATAAGTTACAGTGTTAAATGCAACAATATGACAGTATATTGATAAGTGCAACAATATAAAAATGTAAACAAAGTTTAATATAAATATGAACTTCAATCCGTATAACACTCTAATTACAATTATCATTGTTGAAGTTTTTTTACAACAATACAGCATTCCCAAAATGAGATTTTTCTGTTAGACATTGTTGTTAGGAATTGATAATTAATATATAAGTTTATTCACAGAAAATCGTTTGCAAATTTTGCTACTGTGATATTTATTTTATTTATAAGAAGCGACTCGTTGCTATGGTAGCGAAGCTGTTATTTTCGTCTGCTTGAGTTTTACATTTTTTTTTTATCTTTTGAGATGAGTTAAAAGTTTAGATAAAAAAGTTGGCATCAATTTTTGATGGAATGAAAAAAAAGAATTTTTTTAGAGAGAATGTTTATATTTTTTTTTTGTGTCGTGCGTGTCTTAAGTTTTATTGAAGAATTATGATATTTTTATGAAAAGGCACGCATAAATGGATATATGATCAACTCTCCAGTTTAAGTAGGATGATCAGAAATTATCAAGGTAAAAAGCATTTATATTTTGTACATATTATACATTTTTTACATATTATGTAAGTAATTTGAATTCAATATTTCTTCATGCTATTATTCTACGTATGCAATAAAATTTATTAAAAGAAAATTCAAGAATATTTAGAAGATTTTTGAACCCAAATAAGTTTTGATTGTTTACAAAACATCTGGCGCCCCGAGCACGGACATCTGAATAATACTGTTGAGATATTGAATTGTTTTTATAGCGTATAGTGTTTTCATAAGCTGTGCATTACTACTTAATTTTTCTAAGATGAATAAGCTAAAGAAAAAGCGTACACCGCTACTTTCGTCATTTACCAGAACTTTAAATGTTTTGAATGAAGAAATTAATAGCGAGTCTTTAGATAATGGTAAAATTTCAGACGATTTTAGTAAATTAGAAAATTTGATTCATGAAATTAAATGTATTGATGAAGCTATAATTGAGCTCATGTTAGATGATGATAAATGCAACGAAGAGGCTATTGAAAATGAAGTAGTGGAAAATGAAAGTTATTCAGATCAATTTATTACCATTAAGCGTAAAGTTAGTGAAGCATTGGGTACAAATAAACGTAATCAAGATGATAGTGAAAAAAGTACAGATTGCGGTTATTCGAAATCAAAGCATTATAAATTACCTAAACTAAATATTAAGCCATTCGAGTCACAGTTAATAAATTATCTTTCTTTTTGGTCCCAGTTTCAGAAAATTCATGAAGACATAGATTTGGATGATAGTGACAAATTTCAGTATCTTATCCAATCAGTAGAACCTGGAACCAGTGCCAGGCGTTTGTTAGAGAGCTATCCAATGACCGCAGTTAATTCCCCCAAAGCTGTCGAGGCATTTTAAGAGCGTTTTGGGAATAAAGATTTACTAATAGAAGTGTACGTAAGAAAATTCCTGAAATTGGTTGTAGCTAATGTACAAGCGCACGGAAAAGATAAACTTCCCTTATCAGATTTATTTACAAAAGTCGAGGCATATTTAAGATCATTAGAATCAATGGGTTTAAGTTTAGAAAGCAATTCGGCGTGGCTCTATCCCATGATAGAATCTAGCTTATCGGAAGATGTATTAAAAGCATGGCAGCGATATAATATTTCAATTACATCAAACGTTGCTAGTAATAATAATGCATTGTCAACAAAAGCAAATATAGTAAGTTTGATGGAATTTCTGAAACAAGAAGTTGCAAACGAGGAAAGATTCAAATTAGCCAAATCGAGTTTTATAGAGCTGGGCTCTTAAGACAAACCTAAAGAAAAGTTAAGAAAAGCAGAAAGTAAAATACCTACTGCAGCAGGGCTATTTAGCACAAAGGAACGCCTTTGTTTATTTTGCAGTAAATCTCATGAAAGCAAGAACTGTGTTAGGGCTAGATCTCTTTCCTTTAATGAACGGAAGGCCAAAATTAAGAATAAAAATTGCTGTTTAAAATGTCTTCGTTTTGGTCACCACGCTAAAGTTTGCAAAGTTTTTATTCGTTGCCACGTTTGTCCTAAACCCCATACAGAGTTATTATGCCCTGAAATTTCAATGTGTAAAGAACCAGAAAATACATCTAAAACCCCAGAAGTAATTCAAAGCACTATAGCAAATAAGCAGTGTTCTGCTGAAGTAGCTCTTATGACTTTGGAAATAGTTATTAAAGGTCGAATAACAAAGAAAGTACGAGCGTTACTTGATTGTGGGTCGCAAAAGAGCTATATATTAAAAGGTACAGCTGAAGAGTTAGGTTTACATCCTATTTCTTCTGAAGCTATTGTGCATACATTGTTTGGTGGTACGCAAACAGAAGCTAAATCTCACAATAAATTCCAAGTTGAGTTAAGTTCTTCTGATAGACAGAAACAAACGAAAGAAGTCTTAGAACTTTTGGATCAAGATATTATTTGTAATAATATTCCTCGGATACCAAAAGAATCAGTAATTAAAGAGCTTCAACAAAATAAACTATGAATCACAGATTTAGGAACAGGAAGTCCAAAAATTGAAATTTTGATTGGAAGCGATTACTACGGACAACTTCTTACAGGTCGAGTAAATCAGTTAAAGAGCGGTCTTACAGCAATAGAGACTAAATTTGGATGGACACTTTGTGATCGTTTAGAAAGTACATCACAGTCTTGTCTAAATTATGGAAATATGTTTATCACGAACCTAGCTTTAAAAGATATGAAGATTCCAGAATTATAAAAGTTAGAGACAATCGGTATAACAGATCCCTGTCAAACTTTGTCTAAAGCAGAAGAAGAAGAACTCGCTCATGATAATTTTATAAAAGAAGTTGATAGAAATATAAAAGATCGCTATATTGTAGGTCTTCCTTGGATTAACGGCAAACGTGAGATTACTTCAAATAGACACATAGCTGAACGAAGATTGATAAATTCAACAAAGAAATTAAAATCGATGAAAATGTTTGAAGAATATGCTAAACTTTTCTATGAATGGGAAGAAGAAGGCGTTATAAGTAAAGTACCAGATGAAACACTCAAGATTTCAGGACATTTTTTACCTCATCATCCCGTCATCAAACCAAATAGTCTTACTACAAGTGTTCGACCAGTTTTTGATGCATCGTGTAAGATAGGGAGGTCTCCTTCTTTAAATGATTGTCTCTTTAAAGGACCAAACCTCATCCAACAAATTCCTGCAGTGTTAATAAGATTTCGTGAGAAAGCTCTTGGGGTAGTAGCCGATATAAGAAGAGCATTTCTTCAAATTGAAGTCAAAGAATCAGATCGGCATTTCTTGCGATTTTTATGGTGGAAGAGTCCTGACGAATTTCAAGTTTATTAACACAATAGAGTAGTTTTTGGAGCAACTTGTAGCCCATTTTTGCTAGGTGCAGTTATAAGATATCATTTGAGTAATGTTGATGAAGAAAACAAACAGATAGCTGAGAAGCTTATGAAGTCATACTATATAGATAACTGCTTTACTTCAGTCGACAATGTGCCTGAACTAGAAAATTTTATTTCAAAATCTACAGAAACCATGGCTGATGCGAAAATGGAATTAAGAATGTGGGAATTCGGACCAATTAAAAGTGAAGACTGTAGTTTCCTTAGCGAAAAAAAGATGCTCAGCAAAAATGTAACCACGATAGTTCCGGTTTTAGGGTTGAAGTGGGACATAATGGAGGATAGTTTGAAGATCGCTCATAAATTTAGTGATGAGATAGAAAATCTGTCGAAAAGAAAGATATTAGCTGTAACCCAGGGGATCTTCGATCCAATAGGATTTTTAGCCCCAGCATTGTTGCCAGCCAAACTGATAATTCAAGACGCCTGGTCAACGAAATGAGATTGGGATGCTCCACTTCCAGAAGAAATTCGAAATAATTTTCAAAAATGGTATGGCGAACTCAAGTATTTAAATGACGTGAAGATAAATAGACGTGTAGGCTATGGTTGTAAAGAAAAATGGTCTATTCATACATTTTGTGATGCAAGTACCAGAGCTTATGCAACAGCAGTTTTCTTACGCTGTGAAGATAAAGACGCAGTCTTTGTACAATTTTAGGAGCTAAGTCTCGTCTTGCACCAAAGAAAAATATAACCATACCACGTTTAGAGCTTCTTGCTTGTATTTTAGGAATAAGGTTGACTAAATTTGTTTTGAAAGCCTTTAATTGTATTTCCATACCAGTAAAGTATTAGACCGACTCTTCGACAGTTCTCGCTTATATTCGAAGAAATGATCAATGGGGGACGTTTGTAGGCAATAGAGTTAGAGAAATTTGTAAATTTTCCGAATCTCAACAATGGAACTTCGTACCTGGTCATCTCAACCCTGCTGATCTACCTTCTCGCAGATGTAGTCCTAAACAGCTGCTGAAGATGAGATGGTGGGAGGGACCAGAATGGTTGAAGTTATCAAAAGAAAATTGGCCACATTTAGAAACAAGCCCCAACGAAGAATTAGTAATGATGGAAAAGAAGAAAACTGCAGTACCTACTCTTTTATGTTCTATTTCACATGAATTTATGATATATAGTAGAATTTCAAAATTTGGTAGATTTATTAATGTCGTATGTTGGGTGAAGAGATTCATAATGAAGTGCAGAAATCAAAATATATGTTTTCCATCAGAATTGTCGATTGAAGAAAAGGAAGATGCGGAAAGGTCGTTCTGGTCAATAATACAATCTGAAAGTTTTGGTAATACTACTGGTGCAATAAAAGGATTAAAGGTTATGAAAGATCAAGAAGGATTGTTGAGAGTAAAAACAAAGATATTAGAGCGGGATGACGAGTTTTCTTTCAGATATCCAATTTTATTACCATCGAAACATCATGTAGTGAATTGTCTGATTCAAGAATGTCATTTAAAGAATTGTCATGCTGGACTTCAAACAGTTGGATCCATTTTAAGAGAAAATTATTGGATAATTTCTTCTAGACGCAGCATTAGAAGTCAATTGTCTAAGTGTTACAGATGCAAAAGATACTCTGCAAAACCATATAATACACCTCCAATTCACCTACCTCTAGATCGAGTCAGAGATTCCAAAGTTTTTGAAGTTGTTGGAGCTGATCTTTTTGGCCCTCTTTTCGTAAAGCAAAGATTCAAAGTTTGGGTTGTACTTTTTACATGTGCAGTATATAGGGCAATACATTTGGAACTTGTATCCAGTCTCTCAACAGAAGGATTCATTCAGTCTCTTCGAAGATTTATATGCAGGAAAGGAAGGCCGACTACTATATACTCTGATAATGGCTCAAATTTTAGAGGAACCAGTAACCTTTTAAAATCATTGGATTGGAATGCAATAGTTTCTTCGAAGGACTGTCTCCTATTAAATGGAAGTTCATCCCTCCAGCAACAGCTTGGTAGGGTGGATGGTGGGAGCGTCTGATTAGATGTGTTAAAATTCCCTTGATCAGATCACTCGGCACTTCAACTTTAACTTTTGAAGAACTTATGACTGTTCTATGTGATGTCGAAGCAACAGTAAATAAAAGGCCTCTAACCTATATTTTTGAAGAAACAGATAAATTTGTACCTTTGACTCAATCATCATTTTTACAAGATATTGAAGAAATAGGTGTTCCTGATTTAGATGCAATAGATTCAAATAAACTTCAATCTAGATATAAACATTGTCAAAATATTCGGCAACAACTGAGAAACAGATTTAGAAAAGAATATTTAGCTGAATTGGTCCAAAAATCAAAACAGAAAGGACAAGCTGTCAGACTAGGTGAAGTAGTCTTGATAGAACTAAACCAAAAGAGACTTCCTTGGCCTATAGGAAAAATTGTAAAGATTTTCCGTCGAGATGGAGTAGCTAGAGTGGCTGAAGTTAAAACAAGCTCAGGGACCTTGGTACTCCCACTCCGTAAGCTGTACTCATTAGTGATATCAAGTCCTGATGACCCTGTTATCCAGACTGTGAGTAACAGTAAAGCTAGAAGTGGCAGAGTACTAAAGAGACTTGTGAAATGACTTTAACTAGAACTCTGAAATGACTTTTCTAAAAAACTCTGAAATAACTTTTCTAGAACTCTAAATGCTTCATTATTATTTTATTACTTACCCATCATACGTAGTATAGGGTAAGTCTTGCAATCGTTTTGAAAATCGAAAATTTTTTTTGACGGATTTACACGTTTTAGATAGTGGAGATTCCGAAAAACATATTTTTAGAAAAAAAATTTTTGCCGTCCGTCTGTCTGTCTGTCTGTCTGTCTGTCTGTCTGTCTGTAAACGCTCTATCTCCCGAACAAATTGAGATACAGACTTGAAATTTTGTATGTAGCTAGAATGTAAGAATGGAGCGAACCCTATTTAATATCGGTAACCTCGATTATCCGGACCTATTTTTTCCGGACTCTCGAAAAATTCGTTCTGATGAAAGGTATATAAAAATTTCCGAATTTTTTTGTTCTAAGGAATGGACGTAAAAGGCAATAAAATAACACACATTTTACATATAGAACGAAGTCGATCGGATTATTAGTGTCCGAGATATTTGTAATCTTGTTTTCCACATTCTTCGATTTTTCATGACCCTGTATTTCATTCAAATTTCAATTCAGAAGTATATTTTAATTGGAAATGAGACGCTTAATCCGACGCATTTAATTGTTAGTTAATAGAATTATTATTTTTGGAGTTATAAGGATGTTTCTTTTACGCAGTTCGGTACTACTTGAGTAGTTTGGCGTTTTATATAATTTGTCGAAATTGGTACATCAGCAGTTCTTTAATAGAGCATTACTATGTATATTAACACTATTTAAATTTTGTTTATGAATTGCAATGCATTGTATAAATAGTTTCACATGTTTTATTTTCATATACATATCCATGATGGGTAAGTATTACGGTGGCCCCCAACGACTAGTTATTGTTTAGTTATTGTCTTTATTTATTTTTATATTTTTTATTTTGAATTAGGGTTTAGTTTGATCATAAGTGATCTTAAATTTAATTTGGCTTCCGCCTAAATTAAAGGTGGGAGTATATTAGGAAATTATAATTAATATATAAGTTTATTCACAGAAAATCGTTTGCAAATTTTGCTACTGTGATATTTATTTTATTTATAAGAAGGGACTCGTTGCTATGGTAGCGAAGCTGTTTTTTTCGTCTGCTTGAGTTTTACATTTTTTTTTTATCTTTTGAGATGAGTTAAAAGTTTAAATAAAAAAGTTGGCATCAATTTTTGATAGAATGAAAAAAAAAAGATTTTTTTTAGAGAGAATGTTTATATTTTTTTTGTGTCGTGCGTGTCTTAAGTTTTATTAAAGAATTATGATATTTTTATGAAAAGGCACGCATAAATGGATATATGATCATCTCTCCAGTTTAGGTACGATGATCAGAAATTATGAAGGTAAAAAGCATTTATATTTTGTACATATTATACATTTTTTACATATTATGTAAATAATTTGAATTCAATATTTCTTCATGCTATTATTCTACATATGCAATAAAATTTATTAAAAGAAAATTCAAGAATATTTAGAAGATTTTTTAACCCAAATAAGTTTTGATTGTTTACAAAACAATTGTCGTGAGATTGAAAACGTTATAGCGTTAAATGCAACAATATGAATATGTATTGATAAGCGCAACAATATAAAAATGTAAGCAAAGCTCTAAAATATATATGAACTGCAATCTGTAATAACACTCCAATTACAATTCCCATCGTTAAACTTTATTTTCAAGAGCATTCCAAAATTTAAATTTTCTGTTACACATTGTTGTAAAAGTAAATAAGTTATTGCGTTAAATGCAACAATATGAAAATGTATTGATAAATGCAACAATATAAAATGTAAGCAAACCTTGAATTTAAATATGAACTAGAATCTTTAAATCACTCTAAATACAGTTTCCATTGTTGAATTTGTTTTACAACAATACAGAATTCCCAAAATCAGATTTTTCTGTTATACACTGTCGTAAAACTGAATAAGTTTTTGCAACAATATAAAAATGTAAGCAAAGCTTGAATATAAATATGAACTGCAATCTGTAATAACATTAAAGTTATATACAGTATATTGATAAGCGCAACAATATAAAAATATAAACAAAGAATGAATGTAAATATTAACGGTAATATGTAAAGACACTCTAATTACAGTTCCCATTGTTGAACTTTATTTTACAAAAATAAAGCAATCTCAAAAATAGAATTTTCTGTTGTATATTGTCGTAAAATTGAATAAGTTACGGTGTTAAATGCAACAATATGACTGTATATTGATAAGTGCAACAATACAAAAATGTAAACAAAGCTGTAATATAAATATAAACCGTAATATGTAAAGACACTCTACATACAGTTCCCATTGTTGAACATTATTTTACAATTTAACAAAATTCCAAAATTAGATTTGTCTGTTATACATTGTCGCAAAATTGTATAAGTTATAGAGTTAAATGCAACAATATCATTGTGTATTGATAAGTGCATTAATATAAAAATGTAAGTAATAATTAAATATAAATATGAACTGCAATCTGTAAAACACTGTAATTACAATATCTCATTGTTGAAAAATATTTTACAACAATACAGCATTCACAAAATTAGATTTTTCTGTTATACATTGTCGTAAATATGTATAATTTATAGCGTTAAATACAACAGTTAGACTCTGTATTGATAAGTGAACAATATAAATATGTAAGTAAAGCTTAAATCTAATTATGTACTGCAATCTGTAAAACACTGTAGTTACAATTCTCATAGTTGAAAAATATTTTACAACAATACAGCATTCCCAAAATTAGATTTTTCTGTTTGACATTGTCGTAAAATTGAATAAGTTACAGTGTTAATTGCAACAATATGACAGTATATTGATAAGTGCAACAATATAAAAATGTAAACAAAGTTTAATATAAATATGAATTTCAATCCGTATAACACTCTAATTACAATTATCATTGTTGAAGTTTTTTTACAACAATACAGCATTCCCAAAATGAGATTTTTCTGTTAGACATTGTCCTGAGATTGAAAACGTTATAGCGTTAAATGCAACAATATGAATATGTATTGATAAGTGCAAAAATATAAAAATGTAAGTAAAGCTTGAAAATATATATGAACTGCAATCTGTAATAACACTCCAATTACAATTCCCATAGTTAAACTTTATTTTCAAGAGCATTCCAAAATTTAAATTTTCTGTTACACATTGTTGTAAAATTAAATAAGTTATTGCGGTAAATGCAACAATATGAAAATGTATTGATAAATGCAACAATATAAAATGTAAGCAAACCTTGAATTTAAATATGAACTAGAATCTTTAAATCACTCTAAATTCAGTTTCCATTGTTGAATTTGTTTTACAACAATACAGAATTCCCAAAATCAGATTTTTCTGTTATACATTGTCGTAAAATTGAAAAAGTTATAGCGTTAAATGCAAAAATATGACTGTATATTGATCAGTACAAAAAACCCTGAACGGGTTAAAAGCTTGTGACGCAGCACTTTATCTTATATATCTAAGAATTTTAAATTTGGGACTTAAAACTAATGATATCAAAATTTATGTGACGCTATGCTATTAATTAATATATACATATATTAAAATTTAATTCATTAAGTTTTTATCAATTACATCTTTCATAAATTCAAAATATGAATCTTAAAAGATATGATATCAAAATTTAAGTGACGCCTTGATGAGGCTTTAAACAATGTTTGAAAATTCCATTTATTTATTTATTGTCTAAATACATTTTCATATCTAAACAATACTTTTCATTTTCCAATACACTGTTAAATACATCACTTTCACTGAATATATATAATGCACTGAAAGTATTTATTTGAATAAATAGATTTATCTTTTGGGCTACGCTATCCAAAATCAAAAATAACATTTGAATACATATTTTTTGCGTCATTGTATCTATTTGCATCTATTTAACTTACTTTGGATACAATGACGCAAAAAATATTTATTCAAACGTTATTTTTGATTTTGGATAGCGTAGCCCAAAAGATAAATCTATTTATTCAAATAAGTACATTTCAGTGCATTATATATATTCAGTGAAAGTGATGTATTTAACAGTGTATTGGAAAATGAAAAGTATTGTTTAGATATGAAAATGTATTTAGACAATAAATAAATAAATGGAATTTTAAAACATTGTTTAAAGCCTCATCAAGGCGTCACTTAAATTTTGATATCATATCTTTTAAGATTCATATTTTGAATTTATGAAAGATGTAATTGATAAAACCTTAATGAATTAAATTTTAATATATGTATATATTAATTAATAGCATAGCGTCACTTAAATTTTGATATCATTAGTTTTAAGTCCCAAATTTAAAATTCTTAGATATATAAGATAAAGTGCTGCGTCACAAGCTTTTAACCTGTTCAGGGTTTTTTGTACTGATATCAGTGCTTTTTTTAGGTTAATAGTAAAAAGATAAAAACAAAAAATTAAAGACTAATGCAAAGAATTCATATTCATGATTTCTGATCACCTTTAATTACCCCTCCCCCACCCACTTAAAAAAAGATATTTCATATTTTATTATTAATATATGCTGTGCTACTTGATTTCGTTAAAAACAACTCTGTAGTAAAGTACGTTAGTATAAGATAAGAAAGTAATGTACATTCAGCACTGTATTTATAAGAAAGGATTTCATAATCTATGCTGTATGTATCATTTCTCATTCCAGTTAACTATGTTTGTTCTTTACACATGATGATACATATACTGCAGATGGATTAAAATGATCAGGAATACAATATTCAGAATGTGCTGGAAAGTATTTCATAATCTATGCTGCGTGCATGATTGTTGTTAATTATGTTTCAACCTTTGTATAGGTTGGTAATATTGCAGATTGATTAAGACTATATCCGTTACAATATTCAGAATATGCTGGAAAGTGTTTCATAATCTATGTTGCACACAGGTTTTTCTTTCTTGTTAATTATGATTTGTTCTTTATATAGAGTGGTAAAATTACTGCAAATGGGTTAAAATGATAGGCTTACAATAATGAAAATGTGTTGGAAAGTGTTTCATAATCTATACTGTATGTGTAACTTTTCATTCTTATTGGAAAATGAAAAGTATTGTTTAGATATGAAAATGTATTTAGACAATAAATAAATAAATGGAATTTTAAAACATTGTTTAAAGCCTCGTCAAGGCGTCACTTAAATTTTTATATCATATCTTTTAGGATTCATATTTTGAATTTATGAAAGATGTAATTTATAAAACCTTAATGAATTAAATTTTATTTTATTTTAATAGTTTATTTATGTTTTGCTGTTTGCACAAAACATATATAAACTAACAGGGGGGGGGGAGATTTGGATGGGAAGATTACTGTACAAAGATGAAACTGATAGGTTTAAAGCATTCAGAATAAAATGGAAAGTATATCAACATGTTTAATGGAAAAATTTTTACTCTCGTTAATTATGCTTTGTTTTTTTGCACAGAATGGTAAAATTATTGTACATGAATGACAATAAGTTTACAATATTCAGAATGAGTCAGAAAATGCATCATAATCGATGCAGTATGCATGACTCTTCGTTCCTGTTAGTTATGTATTGTGGGGTCATCAAGGCTTCTTGTTAGTTATGTAAGGGGGGGGAGTTTGTATCGGGTTTAAGATTTTATTAAAATTTCCATGCTCTAGTCTGTACCTATTTACATAATTTTTTTTTCTAAAAATCTTGATTTGGTTAGATAATTGTTTTTTTTTTGGGGGGGGTTTGAATCTTGATTCAGTTTGACTTGAATTGGAATTTTCAGGTTCTTGTCGAGTTGCATTTCAAGTACTAGTTTTCAATTCTGGTCAGTGGATGGGGACGGAAATTATTTTGTCTTTCTTGAACAGATTTTTATTTCCTAATTTTTTTATTTTACTTTTTTTTGGGGGGGGGGGGTATTGGATTGAGTTTCAGGTTATTCGGATCGGGTTTGAGATAGACTTCTATTGGAATTTCCATGATCTGGTCAATACATATCGACATAAATTGTTCCTTTTTTTTCTAAAATCTTGATTTGATTAATTTTTTTTTTTTTTTTGGGGGGGGGGGGGATTGAATCTGGTTTCAGATTGACTTCAAATGGAATTTTCAGGTTCTTGTTGAGTTGCATATCAAGTATATTATTTTGTCGCAGATAAATTGGGTTACAATTGGATTTTTTTTTTTGGGGGGGGGGGTAGTGTTTGAACTGGGTTTAGGATAGATTTCAATTGAAATTCTTGTCGGTGTATGTGGACAGAATTTATTTGGTCTTTCTTGGACAGACTTGTGTTTCCATTGTTTTTTCCTTTTCGGGTTTGGATTAGGTTTCATGTTAACTTTCAGACTCTTGTCAATGTGTATCGGCAGAAATAATTTTCTCTTTTTCGGATTAGGTTAAGGTTCGATGGAAATTTTTTTCAGGTTTCAATCAGGTTCAATTCAAATGGAATTTTCAAGTTCTGTTCAGGTTGCGCTTTAATGGAAAATATTTTGTCCTGTATAGATACTGGGCTCCGGTTATATGGAATTTCCTTTTTCAGGTTCAGATTAGGTTTAAGATAGACTAATTGGAATTTCCAGATTTCTGATCACGCATATCTATGGAAATTAAGTTTTCTTTCCCAAATCGAGATATGGTCGGATAATTTTTTTTTTTTTTTTGGGGGGGGGGGTTGAATCTCGTTTCGGTTTGACTTCAAATGTAATTTTCAGGTTCTTGTTCAGTCGCATTTCAATGTATTTTATTTTGCAGCAGATAGATTGAGTTACTCTTGGAGGGATTTTTTTTCTTTCTGGTTTTGGATTGTATAGGATAAATTTCAATAGGAATTTTTGGTCAGTGTATGTCAATGGAAATTATTTTGTCTTTCTTGGACAAATTTATCTTTCCATTAAATTTTTGTTGGTTTAGAATGGGTTTCAGGATAACTTGTAGGTTCTTGTTGGCACACTTGTATAAAACCAAAAACTTTCTGCAAATTAATTTAATGTTGGGTGTAATTCGCATTTTTTGCGCAATTCATGGTCATCATTCGTGTTTTTTATGCGATTTATGAATGTAATTTGCATTTTTGAGCAATTTATGGACATAATTCGCAATTTTTATGCGATTAATGAATGTAATATACATTTTACATGATTTATGGACGTAATTTGCTATTTTTATGCAATTCATAGACATAATTTGCGTTTTTTCAGCTTTCTGTTGATGAAATTTGTGTTTTTTAATTGATTTATTGACGTTATTTATGTTTTTATAGGATTTATGAATGTAATTTGCTTTTTTTACCAATTCTTGGACGTAATTTGCATTTTTTGTAATTTATGAACGTTATAAGTGTTTTTTTGCATGATTCATGGAAGTGATTTGCATTTTTTGAGTGATTTATGAATGTAATTCACGTTTTTATGCGTTTCATGGACGTAATTTGTGTTTTTTGAGCGGTTCATGAATGTAATTTGCGCTTTTTATGCAATTCATGAATGCAAAACATGCTATTTTTTGTTTAGCATGCAAAACATGCTAAACAAATGCTATTTTTATGCGATTTATAGACGTAATTTGCGTTTCAGCTTTCTGCTGCCAAAATTAGTGTTTTTTGAGCGATTTATGAACATAATTTCCGTTTTACTACACGATTCATAGACATAATTTGTGATTCTCATACAATTTCTGAACGTAATTCTCACTTTTTAAAACAATTCATGGACGTAATTCACGTTTTGACGATTTGTGGACCCAATTCGCGTTTTCTATGCGATTCATGGACATAATTCACGATTTTTATGCGATTAATGAATGTAATTTTCATTTTACATGATTCATGGATGTAATTTGCTATATTTATGCAATTCGTAGACATAATTTGCATTTTTTGAGCTTTCTGTCAACGAAATTTGTGTTTTTGATCGATTTATTGATGTTATTTGTGTTTTTATAGGATTTTTGAATGAAATTCGCTTTTTTTACCAATTGTTGGACTTAATTCGCATTTTTTGTAATTTATGAATGTTATTAGTATTTTTTTGCATGATTCATGGAAGTGATTTGCATTTTATGAGTGATTTATGAACGTAATTTGCGTTTCAGCTTTCTGCTGCCAAAATTCGTGTTTTTTGAGCGATTTATGAACATAATTCCCGATTTACTACACGATTCATAGACATAATTTGTGTTTTTCATACAATTTCTGAACGTAATTCTCACTTTTTTAAACAATTCATGGACGTAATTCCCGTTTTGAGCAATTTGTGGACCCAATATACGTTTTTTATGCAATTCGCCTTTTTTGAGTGATTCATGGACATAATTCGAGATTTTTATGCGATTAATGAATGTAATTTACATTTTACATGATTTATGGACGTAATTTGCTATACTTATGCGATTCATAGACCTAATTTGCATCTTTTGAGCTTTCTATTTGTGTTTTTTGATCGATTTATTGACATTATTTGTGTTTTTATAGGATTTATGAATGTAATTCGCTTTTTTTTACCAATTCTGGGACGTAATTTGCATTTTTTGCAATTTATGAACATTATTCGTGTTTTTTGCACAATTCATGGAAGTGATTCGCATTTTTTGAGTGATTTATGAACGTAATTCACGTTTTTATGCAATTCATGGATGTAATTTGCATTTTTTGGGCGATTCATGAACGTAATTCACATTTTTTATGCAATTCATGAATCCAATTCGGTATTTTTATGCGTTTTATAGAGGTAATTTCCGTTTCAGATTTCTGCTGCTAAAATTCGTGTTTTTTGAGCAATTTATGAACATAATTCATGTTTTACTACACGATTCATAGACGTAATTTGCGTTTTTTATACAATTTATGAATATAATGCTTGCTTTTTTACATGATTCATGGACGTAATTCACATTTTAAACAATTTGTGGACGTAATTCCCATTTTTTATGCAATTTGCTTTTTTTTAGCGATTCATGGATGTAGTTCACATTTTTTATGCGATTCATGCATTTAATTCACATTTTTTATGCGATTCATGCATGGAATTTGTATTTTTTATGCGATTCATGGATTTAATTAATGTTTTTATTGTGGTCTTTGGACGAAATTCACGTTTTTCACGTGGTATTTTGTCGAAATGTTGGGGTTTTTTACATGATTCTTTGTTGAGATACTTTTTTTTTTACGCAATTTGTCGAAATAAAGAAATAAAAATTGTTTCTTCATAAAATTTTCTGCACATGGCGTGCGTCTATATTATACAACTCTGCTTGTCAGATTTTTTTTTTTTTTTTTTTTTTTTTTTTTTTCAGATTGAATTAAGGTTTGCTAACCCATAGACTAATTGGAATTTCCAGATTTCTGACCACGCGTATCTATGGAAATTAAGTTTTCTTTCCCAAATCGAGATATTTCGAGATATTGGTTGGATTTTTTTTTTGGGGGGGGGGGGGTTGAATCTGGTTTCGGTTTGATTTCAAACGTAATTTTCAGGTTCTTGTTCAGTTGCATTTCAATGTATTTTATTTTGCAGCAGATAGATTGAGTTACTCTTGGAGGGATTTTTTTCTTTCTGGTTTTGGAGTGTATAGGATAGATTTCAATAGGAATTTTTCGATTCTGGTCAATGTATGTCAATGGAAATTATTTTGTCTATCTTGGACAAATTTATCTTTCCATTAAATTTTTGTTGGTTTAGAATGGGTTTCAGGATAACTTGTAGGTTCTTGTTGGCAGACTTGTATAAAACCAAAAACTTTCCGCAAATTAATTTAATGTTGGGTGTAATTCGCATTTTTTGCGCAATTCATGGTCATCATTAGTGTTTTTTATGCGATTTATGAATGTAATTTGCATTTTTGAGCAATTTATGGACATAATTCGCAATTTTTATGCGATTAATGAATGTAATTTACATTTTACATGATTTATGGACGTAATTTGCTATTTTTATGCAATTCATAGACATAATTTATGTTTTTTCAGCTTTCTGTCGACGAAATTTGCGTTTTTTGATCAATTTATTGACGTTATTTGTGTTTTTATAGGATTTATGAATGTAATTCACTTTTTTCACACAACTCTTGGACGTAACACTTTTACACAACTTTTTGCAATTTATGAATATTATTAGTGTTTTTTTGCACGATGCATGGAAGTGATTCACATTTTTTGAGTGATTTATGAACATAATTCACATTTTTATGCAATTCATGGATGTAATTTGCATTTTTTGAGCGATTCATGGATGTAATTCGCGTTTTTTATGCAAATCATGAATGCAAAATGCTATTCCCTATTTTTATGCGATTTATAGACGTGATTTGCATTTTAGCTTTCTGCTGCTAAAATTCGTATTTTTTGAGCGATTTAGGAACATAATTCCCATTTTACTACACAAATAATAGACGTAATTTGCATTTTTCATACAATTTATGAACATAATTCTCACTTTTTTAGACAATTCATGGATGTAATTCACGTTTTGTGGATATAATTCACATTTTTTATGCAATTCGCTTTTTTTGAGCGATTCATGGACATAATTCGCGATTTTTATGCGATTAATGAATGTAATTTACATTTTACATGATTTATGGATGTAATTTGCTATATTTATGAGATTCGTAGACATAATTAGCATTTTCTGAGCTTTCTGTCGACGAAATTTGCGTTTTTTGATCGATTTATTGACGTTATTTGTGTTTTTATAGGATTTATGAATGTAATTCGCTTTTTTTACCAATTGTTGGACCTAATTTGCATTTTTTGTAATTTATGAATGTTATTAGTATTTTTTTGCACGATTCATGGAATGATTTGCTTTTTTTGAGTGATTTATGAACGTAATTTGCGTTTGCTTTCTGCTGCTAAAATTCGTGTTTTTTGAGCTATTTATGAACATAATTCCCGTTTTACTACACGATTCATAGACATAATTTGTGTTTTTCATACAATTTCTGAACGTAATTCTCACTTTTTTAAACAA
Organism: Maratus speculifer; assembly: GCA_964019185.1. Lineage (NCBI taxonomy): Eukaryota > Metazoa > Arthropoda > Arachnida > Araneae > Salticidae > Maratus > Maratus speculifer. The sequence goes on from CAXHSM010000848.1 coordinate 1,603,012, forward strand.
TTCATGGACGTAATTCACGTTTTGAGCGATTTGTGGACCCAATTCATGTTTTTATGCAATTCGCTTTTTTTTTTGAGCGATTCATGGACATATTTCATGATTTTTATGCGATTAATGAATGTAATTTACAATTTACATGATTTATGGACATAATTTGCTATACTTATGAGATTCATAGACATAATTTGCATCTTTTGAGTTTTCTATCGACGAAATTTGCGTTTTTTGATCGATTTATTGACGTTATTTGTGTTTTTATAGGATTTATGAATGTAATTTGCTTTTTTTACCAATTATTGGACGTAATTCGCATTTTTTGTAATTTATGAACGTTCTTAGTGTTTTTTAGCACGATTCATGGAAGTGATTAGAATTTTTTGAGTGATTTATGAATGTAATTCACGTTTTTATGCGTTTCATGGACGTAATTTGTGTTTTTTGAGCGATTCATGAATGCAAAACACTCTTCGCTATTTTTATGCGATTTATAGACGTAATTTGGGTTTCAGCTTCCTATTTTACTACACAATTCATAGGCATAATTTGTGTTTTTCATACAATTTCTGAACGTAATTCTCAGTTTTTTAAACAATTCATGGACGTAATTCACGTTTTGAGCGATTTGTGGACCCAATTCGCGTTTTTTATGAGATTCATGGACATAATTTGCGATTTTTATGCAATTAAAGAATGTAATTTACATTTTACATGATTTAAGGGTGTAATTTGCTATATTTATGCGATTTGTAGACATAATTTTCATTTAAGCTTTCTCTCGACGAAATTTGCGTTTTTTGATCGATTTATTGACGTTATTTGTGTTTTTATAGGATTTATGAATGTAATTCGCTTTTTTTACCAATTGCTGGACCTAATTCGCATTTTTTGTAATTTATGAATGTTATTAGTATTTTTTTGCACGATTCATGGAAGCGAGTTGCATTTTTTGAGTGATTTATGAACGTAATTTGCGTTTCAGCTTTCTGCTGCCAAAATTTGTGTTTTTTGAGCGATTTATGAACATAATTCCCGTTTTACTACACGATTCACAGACATAATTTGTGTTTTTCATACAATTTCTGAACGTAATTCTCACTTTTTTAAACAATTCATGGACGTAATTCACGTTTTGAGCGATTTGTGAACACAATTCATGTTTTTTATGCAATTCGCTTTTTTTGAGCGATTCATGGACATAATTTGCAATTTTTATGCGATTAATGAATGTAATTTACATTTTACATGATTTATGGACATAATTTGCTATACTTATGCGATTCATAGACATAATTTGCATCTTTTGAGCTTTCTATCAACAAAATTTGTGTTTTTTGATCAATTTATTGAGGTTATTTGTGTTTTTATAGGATTTATGAATGTAATTCGCTTTTTTTACCAATTCTTGGACATAATTCGCATTTTTTGCAATTTCTGAACGTTATTCGTGTTTTTTTTGCACACTTCATGGAAGTGATTCGCATTTTTTGAGTGATTTATGAATGTAATTCACGTTTTTATGTAATTCATGGATGTAATTTGCATTTTTTATGCAATTCATGAATGCAAGTCGCTATTTTTATGCGTTTTATAGAGGTAATTTCCGTTTCAGATTTCTGCCACCAAAATTCGTGTTTTTTGAGCGATTTATGAACATAATTCATGTTTTACTACACGATTCATAGACGTAATTTGCATTTTTCATACAATTTATGAATATAATTCTCGCTTTTTTACATGATTCATGGACGTAATTCACATATTAAGCAATTTGCGGACATAATTCCCATTTTTTATGCAATTTGCTTTCTTTTTTTAGCGATTCATGGAATTTGTATTTTTTATGCGATTCATGGATTAAATTAACGTTTTTTTTTTTTTTTTTTTTTTTTTTTTTTTTTTTTTTTTTGCGGTTTTTGGACGAAATTCATGTTTTTCGTGTGGTATTTTCTCGAAATGTTGGGGTTTTTTACATGATTCTTTGTTGAGATACACTTTTTTTTAATGCAATTCTTTGTTGAAATAAATAAATAAAAATTGTTTCTTCATAAAATTTTCTGCACATGGTGTGCGTCTATATTATACAACTATGCTTGTCAGTGTGTATTGTCAGATTTTTTTTTTTTTTTTTTTCAGATTAAATTAAGGTTCGATAGAATATTTCTTAGGGTTTGGATGAGGTTCAACTCAAATAGAATTTAAACAATTACATTTTAGAAATGACAAAACTAAAAAATGTAATTATTTATCGCCCATTATTAGCTGTTAGTATTTTAAAATATTTATTTGTTAGTGTGTTAGTAACTTTACATTATTTGAAATAAAAATTTTTAATTTCTTGTATTAAATTTAATCTTAAATATGTTTTCTTCTTAGGTATGTTATGCAATTTATTTAAATAATGGATTCAAAGTTATTTGAGGATTTTGTGTTCATTAGTAGAAACAAGGCTTTTTTTTTAAAAAAATAAAAAAAGCGTTAATTATCAAACATTTTTGTAAAAGAATGTTAGAAAGAAATACTTCAATTTCGAGACAATGAATATGAAATTAAAACATCTATAGAAAAAAAGGGGGGTAAATTTATATTTTATGAAACTCATTATTAAAGCATAGAAGTATAAGTTATTTCTTTTTAAACCAATGTTATCATTAATATTTGGTTAAGAATTATTTGCTTACCCAACTTTTAGTGCTTGTAAATTCTAACATTATAAAAATATATTAAGATTTTTATTAATAACGCTATGTTCTAAGCTGTAAAGCTAATGCTTTTATATTTTGATTATTGATTTCTATAACGTAATATTAACTATTACAATACTTTTGTATTTGGTTTGTGATCTGAGAAAAAATTTTTCACGCTTGGAATTAAATCATCAGACTCTTAGGAAGAAAAAAAGAAAAAAAAATTCTATTTTGAACAGCATCTAATGCAGACTACAATGATGCGCTGTAGTACCTCCGTGGCAACTGCTAAATAACATTTTAAAATATAAACATGGAATTTCGAAATTATTAATGAAATAATAGGATGCATGAAACATGTTAAAGCTACAGTCACTAATGGATAATGAGAGCTGGGTGCATGTCAAATTACTGGATGCAGCAAACTTATGCAATGGTCTCTAAAACACATGAAATTTCTCAAAGTCGCAGTCAATAACAAATGTATGAGCACTATGCCCATATGAAAACAAACAACAAAAATTAACAGATGCAGCAAACTATGCGGTAACATGCAGATTCCCAATATCTGGAAGAAATGAGTGATACCTGAACTAAAAAAATCCAGTGACAATATTGTGAAACAAATACATTAAAACAATAACGTTTATATTAGAAAAAAAGGGCCTAAAACTCTCACTCGCTAAAATAAAACTCGTTAAAGCAGTCCAACTACTGCATGTATAGCACTTAGAGCACATGAAAACAAAACAAAAACAAAACACTCAGGCTGCAGCAAAATTGCTGTGCAACAATCCGTAAAATACACAAAATTAATTAAAAATGCAATCACTAATGCATGTTGTACAAGCACTGTGTGTACATGAAGAAAAAAAACAATTAGTGCAACTAATTTGTTTTTAAATCTCTGAAATCTTTATAGCCACAGTCACTAATGCATGTAAGAACAAATTAACTTCTTTACTTTCTTTTGAATTATCAAAATACTGCTGTAATTTGTTGATAAATACTAGTTTGTTCACAATTTCCAATAATAAGTGCACTTACTTATTTTAAAAATTGTTTAAAACCTGGATTTACTGGCCATTAAGCTAAGCTAAAAAGGCACAGTTTTAAAATGAAAATTAATAGCAACAAAAATGCATAAGAAAAAGTAATAAATGCATTTTGAATAACATATTCAAGCAATTTTAATCTAAAAATTAACATCCTGGGTTATTAATCACAGAAATTAATAAATGAAATAAAAAAGCACAATTTTTACAACACTTTAAAACTTAGTATTGTTAATTAATTCATATAATTATTGTTAATTAATTCATATAATAAGGACATCTATAAACTTAAAAACAATCTATTTTGAGAATTTTAGAATTCACAAGCACTTGGTTAAACTGTTGGTCAATTATAAATATTGTTTGTTTACCAAAATTTAGCAATAGTTTACACATTCTGTGATAGTTTATGTTGGTTTGAAATCAAATCAACATGCTAACTAATGTATACATCACTTATACTTTTTAAATAATACTTTAATAATGAGTGCCAAAAAATATTTATTTACCTTTCTTTTTCATTATAGATGGTTTAGCTTCACGTTCGTCTCCTGAAATTGAATATTTCATGCCAACATACAGCACGAATCAATTTGTTTTGATTCGTGTACTTGGATTCACCATATTATTTTATCCAAAAAAGGGGGCCTTTCAGTTTCTCCAAATAACACAATACCTATATTACCATAATAACCATTATTTCGCAAATTACACAACATACATGCTAAAAACAACAAGTGCCAAGTACAAAGCTTACCGCCAGCGAATTCGATTACGATTCAAAACAAAACTATCTAAACGGCGTATGAATACATGGAATTCTAAAGCAAATTTGTTAAAAATAATTTTTGTTTGTAAAATCATAAGTCGAAAGTATATTGAATATGTATAATTAAAAAATATTTTCCTATTTTAAAAAAGGATTCAAAATATTTTTTCCACAAAATGCAAAAATATCCAATGTAAGAAACGTAATATTTTCTTCTTACGAAAAATAAAGGCAAAATAAATAGAAATTTGATTTAGTATATATTTATTGAATGTTTTAAAGCGCATGATAAGATGTTTTTGTAGTTTCAAAAACATTTATTGCTTCGATGCGGGTGTTTTAACTGTGACCATTACTACATTTGCCTTTTTGCAGTGTCTCCGTCTGCTAACCCATAGAATAACATGTAATCCGCGAGCTAATATAGTCCAATTTTCCAAGATCAATATATAACAAACAAGAGTTTTCCTAGAAACAAGGCAAGTCTTATTCCCTCTATCTTAAAGATATTCATATTATATATAAGTTTTAATAAAATCTCCCAGCCCGTTTTCTAGATCTCATTATCAGGAACAAACACCATCGTTTTCAGTTTAAAAATGGTTATCGAGATCTAAAAATATACGGCACGTAGAAATGTAAAAATTATAGGATAGGATTAGACTGGGAATATAAGACTATATTAAAAAAATTGGACCATTCTAACCAATATTTGCTGAGTTATTAGAAGGCGGCTTTTCCGATTTCCTTTGAAGTTGAGTTAGCTGTATATATGAAGTTCCGCATCCACCCTTATGACGATGGTAGGTTTTGAAGATGGTAGGTTTAAAGCTGCGTCACTTGAAGGCTGCCGCCTTCTATGATATGCGCAACAATATAAAAATTTAAACAAAGAATGAATATAAATATGAACTGTAATATTTAAAGATAGTTTAATTATAGTTCTGACTGTTGAACTTTATATTGCAACAATACAGCATTCCCAAAATTAGATTTTTGTGTTATACATTGCCGTAAAATTGAAAAGTTATAGTGTTAAATACCGCAATATGAATATGTACTGATAAGTGCAACAATATAACAAAGTAAGCAAAGCTTGAATATAAATATGAACTAGAATCTGTAAATTACTCTAATTACAGTTTCCATTGTTGAACTTAATTTTCAACAATACAGCAATCCCAAAATTAGAATTTTCTGTTATACGTTGTCTTAAAATTGAATAAGTTATAGCGTTAAATACAACAATAAGACTATGTATTCATAAGTGCAAGATTATAAAATGTAAGCAAAGCTTGAATAAATTATTAACTATAATCTGCAAATCACTCTAATTACAGTTTCCATTGTTAAAATTTATTTTACACAATACAGCATTCTCAAAATTAGAATTTTCTTTTATACATTGTCGTAAAATTAAATAATTTATAGCGTAAAGTGGAACAATATGAAAATGTATTGATAAGTGCAACATATAAAATATAAACAAAGGTTGAATATGAATATGTACTAGAATCTGTAAATCACTCTAATTACAGTTTCCATTGTTGAACTTTATTTTACAAAAAATCAGTATTCACAAAATTAGATTTCTATTTTATACATTGTCGTAAAACTGAATAAGTTTTTGCAACAATATAAAAATGTAAGCAAAGCTTGAATATAAATATGAACTGCAATCTGTAATAACATTAAAATTACAATTCCCATTGTTGAATTTTATTTTCAACAAAATATCATTCCCAAAATTAGAATTTTCTGTTATACATTGTCGTAAAATTAAATAAGTTATAGTGTTAAATGCAACAATATGACTGTATATTAATAAGTGCAACAATATAAAAATGTAAACAAAGAATGAATATAAATATTAACTGTAATATCTAAAAACACTTTATTTACAGTTCTTATTGTTAAGTTTTATTTTACAAAAATACGTCATTCCCAAAATTAGATTTTTCTGTTTGACATTGTCGTAAAATTGAATACGATGTAGCATTAAGTGCAACAATATGAATATGTATTGATATGTGCAACAATATAAAAAAGTAAGAAACTTTCAATACAAATATGAACTGATATCTGTACATCACTCTAATTACAGATTCCATTGTTAAACTTTATTTACAACAATACAGAATTCCCAAAATTAGATTTTTTTTGTTATACAGTGTAATAAAATTGAATACGTTATAGCGTAAAATGCAACAATATGGCTAAGTATTGATAAATTGCAAAAATACAAAAATGTAAACAAAGAATGAATATTAATATGAAATGTAATATGTAAAGACAGTCTAATTACAATTACCATTGTTGAAGTTTATTTTACAACAATAAAAAATTCTCAAAATTAGATGTTTCTGTTATACATTGTCGTAAAATTGAAAATTTTATTGCGTTAAATGCAACAATATGAATATGTATTAATATGTGCAACAATATAAAATAGAACAAAGCTTGAATATAAATATGAACAGCAATCTATAATAACACTAAAATTCCACTTCCCATTGTTGAATTTGATTTTCAACAAAATATCATTCCCAAAATTAGAATTTTCTGTTATACATTGTCGTAAAATAAAATAAGTTATAGCGTTAAATGCAACAATATGAAAATGTATTGATAAATGCAACAATATAAAACGTAAGCAAAGCTTGAATTTAAATATGTACTAGAATCTGTAAATCACTCTAATTACAGTTTCCATTGTTGAACTTTATTTTACAAAAAATCAGTATTTCCAAAATTAGATTTTTCTGTTATACATTGTCGTAAAACTGAATAAGTTACAGTTTTAAATGCAACAATATGACTGTATAATGATAATTGCAACAATATAAAAAATGTAAGCAAAGGTTGAATATAAATATGAACTGCAATCTGTAAATCACTCTAATTACAGTTTCCATTGATGAACTATATTTTACATCGATACAGTATTCCCAAAATCAGATTTTTCTGTTATACATTGTCTTAAAATTGAATAAGTTATAGCGTTAAATGCAACTATTTGACTGAATAGTGATAAGCGCAACAATATAAAAATGTAAACAAAGAATGAATATAAATATTAACTGTAATGTGTAAAAACACTTTAAATACAGTTCCTATTGTTGAGCTTTATTTTAGAAAAATACAGCATTCCCAAAATTAGATTTTTCTGTTATACATTGTAGTAAAATTGAATAAGTTACACTGTTAAATGCAAACATATGACTGTATATTTATAAGTGCAAATGTAAAAATGTAAGCAAAGCTTGAATATAAATATAAACTGTAATAACACTCCATTTACAGTTCCCATTGTTGAATATTATTTTACAACAATACAGCATTCCCAAAATCAAATTTTTATGTTATACATTGTCGTAAAATTGAATAAGTTACACTGTTAAATGCAACAATATGACTGTATATTGATAAGGGCAACAGTGTAAAAATTTAAACAAAGCTTGAATATAAATATGAAATATAATATGTAAAGACACCCTAATTACAGTTCCTATTTTTGAACTTTATTTTACAAAAATACACCATTCCCAAAATTTGATTTTTCTGTTATACATTGTCGTAAAAATGAATACGATATAGCATTAAATGCAACAATATGAATATGTATTTTTAAGTAGAACAATATAAAAATGTAAGAAAAGCTTGAATATAACTATGAACTTCAATCCCTAATAACACTCTAATTACAATTTCATTAGTTGAACTTTATTTTAGCACAATATAGCATTCCCAAAATTAGATGTTTCTGTTATACATTGTCGTAAATTTAAATAAATTATAGCGTTAAATGCAACAATATGAAAATGTATTGATAAATGCAACAATATAAAAATGAAAGCAAAGCTTGAATATAACTATGAACTGCAATCTTTAAATCACACTAATTACAGTTTCCACTGTTTAATTTTACAAGAATACATCATTCCCAAAATTAGATATTTCTGTTATACATTGTCGTAAAATTGAATACGATATAGTGTTAATGCAACAATAAAACGATGTATTAATAAGTGCAACAACATAAAAATGTAAGAAAAGCTGGAATAAAAATATGAACTGCAATCTGTAAATCAATCTAATTACAGCTTCCATTGTTGAACTTTAATTTACAAAAATACCGCATTCCCAAATTTAGATTTTTCTGTTATACAATTGAACAAGTTACACTGTTAAATGCAACAATATGACTGTATGTTGATAAGTGCAACAATAATTAAAATGTAAGCAAAGCTTGAATATAAATATAAAATGCAATCTGTAATAACACTCCAATTACAGTTCCCATTGTTGAATATTATTTTACAACAATACAGCATTCCCAAAATCAGATTTTTCTGTTATATATTGTTGTAAACTTGAATAAGTTATAGCGGTAAATGCAAAAATATGACTGTATATTGATAAGTGCAACAATATGAAAATGTAAAGAAAGAATGAATATAAATATTAACTGAAATATGTAATGATACTCTAATTACAGTTCCTATTGTTGAACTTTATTTTACAACAATACAGCATTCCCAAAATTAGATTTTTCTGTTATACATTGTCGTAAAATTGAATACGTTATAGCATTAAATGCAACAATATGAAAATGTATTGATAAGTGCAACAGTATAAAAATGTAAGCAAAGCTTGAATATAAATATGAAGTACAATCTCTAATAACACCCCATTTACAGTTCCCATTGTTGAATATTATTTCACAACAATACAGCATTCCCAAAATCAGATTTTTCTGTTATACATTGTTGTAAAATTGAATAAGTTTTAGCGTTAAATGCAAAAATATGACTGTATATTGATAAGTGCAACAATATAAAAATGTAAGCGAAGCTTGAATATAAATCTGAACTGCAATCTGTAAATCACACTAATTACAGTTTCTATTGTTTAACTTTATTTTACATCAATACAGCATTACCAAAATCAAATTTTTCTGTTATATATTGTCGTAAAATCGAAAAAGTTATAGTTTTAAATGCAACAATAAGAAAATGTATTGATAAGTGCAACTATATAAAAATGTAAGCAAAGCTTGAATATAAATATGAACTGCAATCTGCAATAACACTCCAATTGCAATTCCCATTGTCGAACTTTATTTTACGACAATACAGCATTCCCAAAATTTGAATTTTCTGTCGTACATTGTCGTATAATCGAATAAGTTATAGCGTTAAATGCAACAATATGAAAATGTATACATAAGTGCAACAGTATAAAAATGTAAGCAGAGCTTTAATATAAATATGAACTGCAATCTGTTTTAACACTCCATTTACAGTTCCCTTTGAACTTTATTTTACAAAAATACAGCATTCAAAAAATAGGATTTTTCTGTTATACATTGTCGTAAAATTGAATTAGTTACAATGTTAAATTGAACAATATGACTGTATATTGATAAGTGCAACAATATAAAAATGTAAAGAAAGAAAGTATATAAATATTAACTGTAATATGTAAAGACACTCTAATTACAGTGTCCATTGTTGAATTTATTTTACAACAATAAAGCATTCACAAAATCAGAATTTTCTGTTATTCATTGTCGAAAAATTGATTAAGTAACTGTGTTAAATGCAACAATATGACTTTATATTCATAAGAGCAACAATATAAAAATGTAAACAAAGCCTGAATATGAATATGAACTGTAATATGAAAAGACACTGTAATTACAGTTTCCATTGTTGAATATTATTTTACAACAATACAGCATTCCGAAAATCAGATTTTTCTGTTATGCATTGCCGTAAAATTGAATAAGTTATAGGGTTAAACACAACAATATGACTGTATATTGATAAGTGCAACAATATAAAATATAAGCAAAGATTGACTATAAATATGAACTGCAATCTGTAAATCACTATAATTACAGTTTCCATTGTTGAAGTTTATTTTACAACTAGTAAATCTGCAGATCAGGAGCCTGAACGTCAGCTTTGCACATCATTTTTTTAACACACTTTGTGTAATATTCAACTTCCTGGAAACTGTAATTTAAAATTTTCATAGTATGTAATTATTTATAAGAATAAAATAAGAATAAGAAGTTTTCAGCCATCAAAAGCGTTAAATTAATAATTTAGTTATGTTAGGATATTCTGAAATTTTCATGATCTATTATTTTTTTTATTATAACATAGAACCCACCGTAGTTTCACTAATTTTAAATTTGTAACTTTCTATCAATTTGCTAATGGTTATTGTATGTCTTGTATTTCTTTATACATTTTGATTTAGAAGGATAAGTAACAGTTTTAATAAGCATTTTGCATTATCCTCATACTTCTACATACCTGCCCACCAGAAACATCTAAATCTGATGAATCATGAACTTTTGAAAGTGTAAACACAATAATCTAGGGTTTTACAATTTTTTTCCGAAAAAAAGAAGTTTTGATAGTATTTTGTGGCAATTGTCGCCGACAGACAGACAGAACAGACTGACAGGCGGAAAAAAATAAATTTTGTGTCTCCAAAATAAGACTTCACTGAAGTTTCGGCAATGACGTCATTATTCATGAGTTATTGCTGTCCATGTTTCTAATATTTTATACGACTACTATAAAATACCTGTTTTATTTCATTTATGACGTCAAATTTTATCACGTGAAAAATTTGTTAAAAATATAATTCTTTTTTATTTCTCTTACTTTTAATTATGCCCCTATTTTTGTCAGAAAAATTCTTATTAACGAAACAAATTTCCATGTTTAATATTTAACAAAGTACTATATTTATTTTTATTTTAATTCTGACATTATATTTATTTTTTCTTTGTTTAATTTTTCAAATGAAATTTGCTCAACTGAAATTTATTGCCGTTGAAAAATTATTCCATATTTTGATTTTTATTTGCAACGATAAAGGAAATTGGTTAGATTTTATCTAATAAATCGGTATTAATTCTGCATGAAAAAGAAGGTAATTTTCAATTATTAAGGAAAATATGTGAGCAAAATTAATAAAACATAGCCTATGTTCTTTTTTGGGCTATGTTATAGTTATACAAAAGGATACAAACATATTAATTCATCAGTTTTGACGCTGACTATATTTAAATTTTCGTACACGCATTCAAATTTATAACATCATAAAAATAAAGATTATGATGAATGGTTGCTTGGCAGCCATTAAGAGAAAATAAATAAAATGAAATAAATATATTTGAAATAAGTAAATCTCTAGAACAAATTAGTATATATTATTGGAACACATTTATAAAAAATCTCCCAAATTTACTGTAATAATTTAAAAAATCTGACAAATGTGTAGAAAAATTTTAAAAAAAATACGAATAATTTAACTGGTAAATTTTAGTATCCATTTATCATTGAATTCCATTAATGAAATGTGGCATTTTTTCTCAAGAAAAAAAAATTTAAAATCATTCGATTGCCATAGAAAAGCATTATTGAGCAAAGTAAAACATTCTATATTTTCCGAACGAAAAAAATCAAATCTTACAAAAAACTATACAGCTTAATCCCAGTGCCTCACTAACATACCCACTTAATCGGATGCACTTTACAGAAGTTATCGCTGAACAGACAGACAGACTGACTGACAGACAGACACAAAAAAATTTCGTGTCTCCAAAGTAAGCCTTCTTTGACGTTTCGGCAACAACACAGCATTCCCAAAATAAGTTTTTTCTGTTATACATTGTCGTAAAATTGAATATGTTACAGCGTTAAATGCAACAATATAAAAATGTATTGATAAGTGCTAGCATATAAAAATGTAAACAAATTTGAATATAAATATGAACTAGAATCTTTAAATCAAACTAATTACTGTTTCCATTAACTAGGGGGGCCCCGCCACCCTGCTCGCTATGCTCGCAAACCCCCGCGTAATCGCTTCGCGATTCCAAATTATTGGCTACCCCTGCTTGCTGCGCTCGCCAATACCCCGTGGTATGAATAAGCAGTTGTAGACCTTTCAAATGATGTGTCACACGACTGGTGTTGTTAAGAAATTAAAAATGTTCCCCCCTGGGGGGCAGAGTGGGAGGAGACACAAAAGACATCCATAATATGAATAAGCAGCTGCAGACCTCTCAAATGATGTGTCACACGACTGGTTTTGTAAAGAAATTAAAAATGTCCCCCCCCCTGGGGGGCAGAGTGTGGGTGACACACAAGACATCTATAAAATGAATAAACAGATGCAAACCTTCAAATGATGTGTCACACAATTTGTGTTGTAAAGAAATTATAAAATGCGCCCCCTCTGAGGGCAGAGATGGGGGGGGGGTTACACACAAGATATCCATAATATGAATAAGCAGTTGCAGACCTCTCAAATGATGTGTCACACAATTGGTGTTGTAAAGAAATTAAAAATGTGCCCCCCCGGGGGGGGCAGAGTGGGGGATGACACACAACAGATCCATAATATGAATAAGCAGTTGCAGACCTTTCAAATGATGTGTCACACAACTGGTGTTGTAAAGAAATTAAAAATGTGACCCCCCTGGGGAGCAGAATGGGGGATAACACACAAGACATCCATTATATGAATAAGCAGTTGCAAACCTCTCAAATGATGTATCAAACGACTGGTGTTTTAAAGAAATTAAAAATTTGGTGAAATATTACAGTTATCGCCAAGTTGGCGTCACTTTTGACAACTAACTTTGGTCGCCAAATTTGGCGATATATCGCCAAGTTGGCGACAAACTTGGCGATTGTTGGCGATGGTAACCTTTCCTCTCTTTTTGGTAACCCATACGGCGATGCATAGACAGAGTCCTTTCCTGATTGGTCTATTCGACTCATGGAAGGATTGGACAAACCGGATTCGTTAGTTCCGGAAATCTTCCACATCAGCATCATTCCAGGAGTCATTCCTTTTAAGGCTAATTTTTTTTACTATAGAAGGATTAATTTATTTTACAACAATTCAGCATTCCCAAAATCAAATTCTCCTGTTATACATTGTCGTAAAATTGAATAAGTCACAGTGTTAAATGCAATAATATGACTGTATATTGATAAGCGCAACAACATAAAAATGTAAACAAAGCCTGAATATGAATAGGAACTGTAACATGTAAAGACACTTCAATTACAGTTCCCATTGTTGAATATTTTTTTACAACAATACAGCATTCCCAAAATTAGATTTTTCTGTTATACATTGTCGAAAAATTGTATAAGATATAGCGTTAAATGCAACAATATGACTGTGTATTGATAAGTGAGCAATATAAAAATGTAAGTAAAGATTGAATATAAATATGAACTGCAAACTGTAAAACACTGTAATTACAATTCCCATTGTTGAACTATATTTTACAACAATACAGTATTCCCAAAATTAGATTTTTCTGTTATACATTGTCTTAAAATTGAACAAGTTATAGCGTTAAATACAACAATAAGACTATGTATTGATAAGTGCAAGATTATAAAATGTAAGCAAAGCTTGAATAAAATATGAACTAGAATCTTCAAATCACTCTAATTACTGTTTCCAATGTAAAAATTTATTTTACAAAATGCAGCTTTCCCAAAATTAGAATTTTCTTTTATACATTGTCGTAAAATTAAATAAGTTATAGCGTAAAATGCAACAATATGAAAATGTATTGATAAGTGCAACATATAAAATATAAGCAAAGCTTGAATATGAATATGTACTAGAATCTGTAAATCACTCTAAATACAGTTTCCACTGTTGAAAATTATTTTACAAAAAATCAGTATTCCCAAAATTAGATTTTTATATTATACATTGTCGTAAAACTCAATAAGTTGTTGCAACAATATCAAAATGTAATCAAAGCTTGAATATAAATATGAACTGCAATCTGTAATAACACTAAAATTACAATTCCCATTGTTGAATTTTATTTTCAAAAAAATCAGCATGATCAGAATATGACTATGTATCGATAAGTGTAACAATATAAAAAGTAAGCAAAACTTGAATATAAATATGAATTGCAATCTCTAATGAGACTCTAATTAATATTCACATTGAACTTTATTTTACAACAAATCAGCATTCCCAAAATAAGATTATTCTGTTGTACATTGTTGTAAAATTGAATAAGTTACAATGATAAATGCTACAATATGACTGTATATAGATACGTGTAACAATATAAAAATGTAAACAAAGCATGAATAGAAATATGAACTCTTATACGTAAAGACACATCAATTAGAGTTCTCATTGTTGAATATTTTTTACAACAATACAGCATTCCCAAAATTAGATTTTTCTGTTATATTTTGTAGTAAATTTGAATAAGTTATAGCGTTAAATCCAACTATATGACTGTATATTGATAGGTGTATATTAATATGTAAAGTCACTCTAATTACAATTCCCATTGTTCAAATTTAATTTACAACAATACCGCATTCCATAAATTAGATTTTTCTGTTATACATTGTCGTAAAATTGAATAAGTTACAGTGTTAAATGCAACAATATGAATGTATATTGATAAGTGAAACAATATAAATATGTAAGCAAAGCTTGAATATAAATATGAACTGCAATCTGTAAGTCACTCCAATTACAGTTTCCATTGTTGAACTTTATTTTACAACAATACGGCATTCCCAAAATCAGATTTTTCTGTTATACATTTTCGTAAAATGAAAGATTTATAGTGTTGAGTACCACAATATGACCGTATATTGTTAAGGGCAACACTATAAAAGTGTAAAGAAAACTGGAATATAAATATGAACTGTGATATGTAAAGAAACTTTAATTATAATTCCCATTGTTGAACATTATTTTACAACAATACTGCATTCCCATTAGATTTTTCTCTTATACATTGTCGTAAAATTGAATAAGTTATAGCGTCAAATACAACAATATAAATATGTATTGATAAGTGCAACAATATAAAATTGTAAGCAAAGCTTGATTATAAATATTAACTGCAATCTCTAATAACACTCTAATTACAATTCCCATTGTTGAACTTTATTTTACAACAATACAGCATTCCTAAAATGAGATTTTTCTGTTATACATTGTCGTAAAATTGAATAAGTTACAGTGTTAAATGCAACAATATGACTGTATATTAATACGTGCAACAATATAAAAATGTAAACAAACCCTGAATGTAAATATGAACTGTAATATGCAAAGAAACTCTAATTATAATTCCCATTGTTGCAATTTACAACTTTATAACAATACAGCATTCCCATTAGATTTTTCTGTTATACATTGTCGTAAAATTGAATAAGTTATAACGTCAAATACAACAATATGAATACGTATTGATAAGTGCAACAATATAAAAATGTAAGCAAAGCTTGAATATAAATATTAAGTGCAATCTGTAATAACACTCTAATTGCAATTCCCATTGTTGAACTTTATTTTACAACAATACAGCATTCCCAAAATCAGATTTTTCTGTTATACATTTTCGTAAATGAAAGAGTTATAGTGTTGCGTACCACAATATGACCGTATATTGTTAAGTTCAGCAATATAAAAATGTAAACAAAACTTGAATATAAATATGAACTGTAATATGTAAAGACACTCTAATTACATTTCCCATTGTTGAATTTTATTATAAAACAATACAGCATTCCCATCATTACAATTTTCTGTTATACATTGTCATAAATTTGAATAAGTTACAGTGTTAAATGCAACAATATGAAAATGTATTTATAAGTTCAACAATATAACAATGTAAACAAAGCTGGACTATAAGCATGAATTGCAATCTGTTATGAGAGTCTAATTAGAATTCCCATTGTTGAACTTTATTTTACAACAAACCAGTATTCCCAAAATTTGATTTTTCTGTTATACATTGTAATAAAACTGAATAAGTTATAGGGACATTCCATGTCAATTCAACCAATTTTTTCCCCCATTTGTAACCCGACCGACAGGGATTTGGATGAAACTTTGTGTACACACTAATTCTATCATAATATGATTCCATCAGAAATCTTTCCTTCCTAGACCACATGGTTTGTCAGATATGGGGGTCCAATTCTTGGGGGTTTCTCAAATCTCACATTTCTTAGTCTGTATTCTGAGATTGCAGTTCCATCTTCAAAAAATTGTTTCTCTGGATCTAAAACTTGAATCATCCTAAAAATATCACTGTAAGAAGTTAAAAAGATTCAGATTTTAATAAAAAATATTAAAAAAAATTACTTGTAATATTTAGGATAAAAAAAGTCAGCCAAAGTTGAGAGTTATGGTTATTTTTCCAAATTTTTGTGACTTCACGAAAAAGGCAAATTAAATTTCCAATTTTTTTTTGTTTTAAATAAAAGTTTACACTATGGGCTTTCTATCTATGACATAAAAATGATGTGTTTCGCATGGCTTATGCAAAAATTTCAGGTACTTTCCAATTAGCCGGAAAAGTGCTTTTTTTACATATTACATATGCACACAAAAAAGCAAATGAAATTTCCAATTTCTTTTTGTTTTAAATAAAAGTTTACATCTTGGGCTTTCTATCTGTGAAATAAAAATTTTGTCTTTCACATGGCTTATACAAAAATTTTAGGTACTTTCCAATTAGCCGGATGCGTGTTTTATTTTTACATATGTACATATGTATAGTTCTGTATAAATACAGATGTATTATACAGGTACATATGTACGTATATATACAGTATATTGATACATATATATATAACACTGGTGCCTGTTTAACCGAAAAGTACAAAATTTTACCTTGTTTTGAAAATCTGCACTAATAAAGGGGAAAAAATCTGACTAAGTTTAGCTGTGGTACTTAAATAATTACTGGAGTTTCTATGAGTTACTGAATTTAATGTTATTTGATACAAAAACAAATTGGGAATTTCATTTGCCTTTTTGTGTAGAGAATTTTTCATAAAGTCACAAAATTTTGGAAAAATAATCATAACTTTCAACTTTGGTTTACTTTTTCGGCCGTATATAAATCTCTATTAATTGCCCTAATTGCTTTTTTCACTTGCTTTTATGACGCTTAAATGGAACTCCTCATTTATATAATTCATATTTCATTAAGAGCGAAATTCTGTGATGCTTACATATATTAATCAAACGATTTTCACTCAATTTTGTTTTATAAATGTAATAGTATGTTTTATACTATTACATTAGTTATGATTTATAAATGTTTTCTATATAATAAAAGTTCTTTTTCTGAATCACAGAGATTATCAATGTAATCTATTTCTCTGTTATTTCTATAGCTAGTTTTGTGACATTCTAAACCAGTTAATATTACAATACTGCAAGCCTGAAGACTAGTAGAAGGTTTATTATCAGGCTCCATATTAAACCTTCGCGAAAATACATAAAACAATAAAGCAAAAAAATTTTTATTCATATCATAAACTATAATGTATTGTTACGAATTTTGTAAATAGTTAGTGTTTGTACTGTAAAATAATGTAAATAATCTTATTAAGCTCCATTCCTTTACTAATATTATGTTACATTGTCTCTGTTATCAAGCAAACTTGTCCATTATTTTCAGTGTATGTCTACGGCAGATTGGCGAAATAATGAAGATATCGCCAAGTTGGCGTCACTTTTGGCGACTAATTTTGGTCGCCAAATTTGGCGATATATCGCCAAGTTGGCGACAAACTTGGCGATTGTTGGCGATGATAACCCTTCCCTCTTAATGGTAACCCCCCTTAGATATACTGATACATTGTTTGTTGTTCCGTGGTTTTCCGGGTTTTTCTAGAAATTTCTAGCACATGCTACGAGACTATATATAAGAAGAGAAGCGATGCGAGCTGTTGTTATTATTTACCAGTCAGTCATTGAGTGAGCTACTAGAGATTGTCCAAGCGAGTTTGCTTGATGTATTGAGTTTTATCTACGTTGTTTTGAATGTGATATAGTGTTGAGACATTGTATAAAGAGTCTCTGCGACCTATATTTGTACTTGTTCGATAGATTTAAACAGTTATTTTGGAATATCTTGTAATATTTGTGAGTTTCGAAGACTCTGTTGTTCTGAAGTTCTGTAAATAAATTATTTTCTACTTTTCTATAAGCAAGAGTTTGAAGTTGTCTAACCATAAGATCAAAAGAACCCAATATACGCTACAACATTTGGTGTCAGGAGTCGGGATCTTATGGCGAAAACAAGAACAATGGACGGTCAACTGAAAGAACTGTTAGAAGCTATTAATGGAATAAAGGCAGAATTGACGAAAGGCCAAGAAGAGTTGGCGGTAAAGATGAATAAAGGCCAAGTAGAGTTGGCGGAAAAAATGAATAAAAACGAAGAAAGAATGGAACAGTTGACAAATAAAATTGATAAAGGCCAAGAAGAGTTGGCAGAAAAAATGAATAAAGGCCAAGAAGAGTTGGCGGAAAAGATGAATAAAGGCCAAGAAGAGTTGGCGGAAAAGATGAATAAAGGCCAAGAAGAGTTGGCGAAAAAAATGAATAAAAACGAAGAAAGAATGGAACAGTTGACAAATAAAATTGACAAATGCCAAGAAGATGTGACTGAAAAGATTAATAAAGGCCAAGAAGAAATGAAGAAAACTTTAGAAGAAAAGTTCTCATCGGTAGAGAGAAGAATAGGCTCGGTAGAAGAGAAAATGGCGGAAGTAGAAGAGAAAATTCAGAATGAAATTTGTAACTTTGAAGAGAAAATCAGTAACGTTGAAGAGAAAATCAGTAACGTTGAAGAGAAAATACTAGGTGAAGTAGATGAAAAGCTAAATAAAAAAGTACAAGATCTTGAGAAGAAACTTTCAGCGTCTAGTGGTAATTATGAAGAATTTAGGAATCCGCCTGCTTCTCCCGTGCACATTAAGCTGTCGACATACGATGGAAAGAGTTCCTGGCAAGTTTACAAGACCCAATTCACTATTGTAGCTGAAGCGAACAAATGGAGTGACGAGGTGAAAGCTTGTCAACTGGCAGCATCTTTAAGAGGAGAAGCCGCCGACGTGCTGCAAACATTGCCCGATATGACGCAACTCAATTTTGAGACTCTAAGTTGTGCACTTGAAATGAGATTCGGCGAAAAATTCTTCAAGGATTATACGAGAATACAAATGAAGAGCCGCCATCAAAAATCGAGTGAAACCCTTCAAGAGTTTGCCTCGGAAATTGAACGACTTGCAAATTTAGCATTCAGTGACTGTCCAACAAATGTACGGGAAATGCTCTCACTGCAATATTTTGTAGACGGAATAAAAGATCCAGAAGTGCAAAGAGCGGTACGAATGGCAGATGTACAGGATTTAAAGGCTGCACTACTATATGCCTTAAAGTTGGAAGCAGCTACACAAGCCAGCCGAAGAGATCGTCATTCAGTCCGAGGGGCAACGGTGAACAAAAGCTCAGACAATGAAATCCACATCTTGAAAGAAATTAGGAAAATAAATCAAGAGCTTGAAGCTTTGAAATACGGAAGAACAAGCTCAAGAAGACAGAATCTCACGTGCTGGGGATGCGGTGATACAGGACATCTCCGAAGAAATTGCCCCAAAATCCACGAACGTGAGATAAATTCAAACAGTCAGCAGGGAAACTAAATTTTGGCCATCTCGCGGGGCGGAGGTTGCCAGAGAATGAAAAGCCCCACCTGAAGATCCTCCAGATATCAAAAATGAGCGGCGGTGATAACGAATTATATGTGATAGGCTTTATTAACGGAATTCAGTGCCGTATGATTGTCGATACAGGAGCCAATGTGACAATAATAAGAGAAGATTTGGCTCGAAAATTGAAATGTAAACTCATCTGGACTCCACCATGCGTTACCCTGCAAACTGTGACGGGCGACAAGATTGGCATATATGGAAAGGCCAATTTAACTATCAACTTTGGAGGAACGAAATATTACCATACGGCATATGTGGCTGACATAACAGATCCTTGCTTAATCGGACTAGATTTTCTGAAGAAGTTTGACTTCAGACTTGATTTCAAAAATAACAAAATGATCTCAAAATTTGAAGAAATAAGTCTTTTTGGATTAAATAACGAAATTGAATGTAAACAAATAGTAATAGCCAAAGAAGACATTAATCTAGATCCAAGAACAGAATTTTTAGTTCCAGCTGAAATTAAAAATGAAACTAATTACCGATTTGGCCATATAGATTATCCAGTAGACAATAGTACACAAGCAGGAGTATTGGTGGCTTCTTCTGTAGTAGACCTCTCGAAAAAGACCATCCCAGTCAGAATTGCTAACATCAGTGATAAGACGAGGACTATCAAGAAAGGAGAGGTGATAGCATCATGTGCTCCTGTGACGTGCGTAAGTCAAAATTCCTATCACTCTCAGAAATCTTCAGATAATTTAGTCAAGGATTTGTTACAAAATACGGACTTAGATCCAAACCAGAGAGATGCTGCTGAAAGTTTAATTAGAGAATTCCAAAGTTTATTTTCCCAAACATCTGAAGACTCTGGACTAACTAAAATGGCACAACACCGAATTGACACGGGAGATCACTCTCCTATTAAACAGCACCCTAGACGATTACCTTTTGCCAAGCAAGAAGAGGTGCAGAATTTAATTAAAGATATGGAAGAAAATGACGTCATCGAACCATCGACAAGTCCATGGGCGTCTCCCATTGTATTAGTAAGAAAGAAGGATGGTTCAACAAGATTTTGTGTAGACTACCGCCGACTGAATGACGTCACTAAAAAGGATAGTTACCCTCTACCAAGGATCGACGACACTCTCGACACACTTGCGGGCAACACTTGGTTCTCGACTCTGGATCTGAAGAGTGGTTACTGGCAGGTAGAGATCCATCCCGACGACCGCGAGAAGACTGCCTTCACAACGGGACAAGGATTATGGCAATTCAAGGTAATGCCTTTTGGTCTATGTAACGCACCTGCAACTTTCGAACGGCTTATGGAAACGGTTCTCCGGGGGCTGTCGTATGAAGCATGTCTTGTTTATTTAGATGACATCATAATCATAGGAAAATCTTTTGATGAACATCTGAACAACCTCAGGCGGGTGCTACAAAAATTAAAGGAAGCTAATTTGAAGTTAAGCCCTTCGAAGTGCAGTTTGTTTCGCAATGAAGTCGCCTACCTTGGACACATCATTTCGGCGGAAGGAGTTAGGACTGATCCGGAGAAGATATCGGCCTTGAAAAATTGGAATCGTCCAGCAGATGTTCACCAGCTTCGAAGTTTTCTAGGATTATGCACCTATTACAGAAAATTCGTCAAAGGCTTCTCGATGATTGCAAGACCACTTCATAAATTAACAGAAGCCAATCAAAAATTTATGTGGACACAGGAATGTGACGCTGCTTTCGAAAAGCTTAAGGAGGCCTTGACATCCACTCCAATTCTGTCGTATCCTCAAATCGATAAACAGTTTATACTTGATACGGATGCAAGCAACGAAAGCATTGGCGCTGTACTGTCCCAGGAAATCGACGGCCAGGAGCGTGTTATCGCCTATTTCAGCAAGTGCTTGTCAAAGGCCGAGCGAAACTACTGCGTAACAAGAAAAGAGCTTCTTGCTGCAGTGAAAGCCATAGACCAATTTCATCACTATCTTTACGGTCGAAAGTTCCTGATCCGAACTGATCATGCTTCTCTAACTTGGCTATTGAATTTTAAGAACCCTGAAGGCCAGATAGCCAGGTGGATACAAAAGCTTCAAGAGTACGATATGGAGATACGCCATCGAAAAGGCTCATCACATGGAAATGCAGATGCTCTCTCAAGAAGACCCTGCTCAGAGAATTGTAGATACTGCGACCAGGCTGAGAAGAAATTTAATGTCAAAGGTCCTATAGTAAGACAAGTTACAACTGGGTCTACATCATCGCAAGATCCGTGGAGTGACGAGAGCCTGCGTAAAGATCAACTTGCTGATCCTGAAATTAAGCCAATTCTAGAGCTGAAAGAGGAGTCCAACAGGAAGCCCAGCTGGCAAGACATGGCCCATTACCATCCTACGACTAAACGTTATTGGGCTCTCTGGGATTCCTTACACTTGAAGAACGGCATCTTGTACCGAAAATGGGAGTCTGACGATGGAAAGACATGTAGATGGCAACTACTACTCCCTAAGTCGAGAATTTCTATGGTCCTTCAAGAACTGCATGGTAGTCCCACAGGAGGTCATTTTGGTGTAATGAAGACCCTGCAAAAGGTTCGAGAGCGTTTCTACTGGAATAATGTTCGCAGTGACGTGGAGAAGTGGTGTCGAACTTGTGACACCTGTGCAGCACGTAAAGGTCCAAAGAGGCGCACCCGTGGACGATTGCAACGTTATAATGTAGGAGCTCCTTTCGAACGAATTGCTTTAGACATCCTGGGTCCACTTCCTAGAACATCTGATGGCAATAAGTACATCCTCGTTGTCATGGACTACTTCACTAAGTGGCCTGAAGCATATGCCATTCCTAATCAAGAGGCGGTAACCGTAGCAGACATACTGATTCAACACTGGGTTTCCAGATACGGAGTTCCTCTTCAGATCCATTCCGATCAAGGAAGAAACTTTGATTCGGCTGTGTTTAAGGAAATGTGTGGACTACTCGGCATGGACAAAACTCGAACTACACCTCTACATCCGCAATCGGACGGCATGGTGGAGCGGTTCAATCGT
The DNA here is from genome assembly GCA_964019185.1 of Maratus speculifer. Taxonomy (NCBI): domain Eukaryota; kingdom Metazoa; phylum Arthropoda; class Arachnida; order Araneae; family Salticidae; genus Maratus; species Maratus speculifer. The sequence goes on from CAXHSM010000848.1 coordinate 1,626,139, forward strand.
ACAATCTTCAATAGCCTCTCTCTCCTGGTGTCTAGAGACCAACAGGACTGGGACAAGAAATTACCGCTTTTCCTGCTTGCCTACAGGAGTGCCACTCATGAGGCCACTGGTTACTCCCCTTCTCAAATGCTCTTTGGTCGTGATCTTCGTCTGCCTGCTGATCTTTTGTTTGGTCGTCCTCCTGATGCTCCTTCATCGCCTGAGGAATATGTCGATGAACTCCAGGCACGGATTGAGGAGATTCATTGTCTAGCGAGGAACCGAATTGGACTGGCATCAGAAAAGATGAAGACACGGTACGACACAAAGGCAACTGGACATGAGTTCAACGAAGGTGACAAAGTTTGGTTGTGGAATCCGATACGTCGTAAGGGACTGTCGCCAAAACTACAAAGAAACTGGGACGGTCCTTACACAGTCGTCAACAGGCTGAATGACGTCGTCGTACGCATACGAAAATCGCCACACACCAAACCCAGGGTCGTACATTATAACCGGCTAGCCCCTTATTTTGGCGAAAGTGATTAAAAATTCAAAACTGGAATTTCAGACCATGGTCATGAAAGTCACTTTTTGTAAATATGTAAATAGTAATTAGTTCTTATTTATGTAAATTTTATTATTATTGTTATTATTTATTTATTTATTTATTTATTTATTTGTTTATTTATTTTAAGTGTTTTCCTCTAACTCAAGGATTGCACTGCCCGGGACGTGCAGTCTTTGAGGAGGGGGTAGTGTTACGAATTTTGTAAATAGTTAGTGTTTGTACTGTAAAATAATGTAAATAATCTTATTAAGCTCCATTCCTTTACTAATATTATGTTACATTGTCTCTGTTATCAAGCAAACTTGTCCATTATTTTCAGTGTATGTCTACGGCAGATTGGCGAAATAATGAAGATATCGCCAAGTTGGCGTCACTTTTGGCGACTAATTTTGGTCGCCAAATTTGGCGATATATCGCCAAGTTGGCGACAAACTTGGCGATTGTTGGCGATGATAACCCTTCCCTCTTAATGGTAACCCCCCTTAGATATACTGATACATTGTTTGTTGTTCCGTGGTTTTCCGGGTTTTTCTAGAAATTTCTAGCACATGCTACGAGACTATATATAAGAAGAGAAGCGATGCGAGCTGTTGTTATTATTTACCAGTCAGTCATTGAGTGAGCTACTAGAGATTGTCCAAGCGAGTTTGCTTGATGTATTGAGTTTTATCTACGTTGTTTTGAATGTGATATAGTGTTGAGACATTGTATAAAGAGTCTCTGCGACCTATATTTGTACTTGTTCGATAGATTTAAACAGTTATTTTGGAATATCTTGTAATATTTGTGAGTTTCGAAGACTCTGTTGTTCTGAAGTTCTGTAAATAAATTATTTTCTACTTTTCTATAAGCAAGAGTTTGAAGTTGTCTAACCATAAGATCAAAAGAACCCAATATACGCTACAACAGTATGTAACAATCAGATTACATTTTTAGTAGCACAGTAAAAGTTAGATCATTCTTCTATGATAAGAAACAACAGAATGACAATAATTTTATTAAATTAATTTCAAAACATCTGCTTTCATATAAACGAACACTACCCTGCCTTTATCAGAAAGTGTTTATACTAGGCAGGTGCAATTAAATCTTTCAGACTATAGAAACAAATTTAAGTTCTGTTAAGCATTTGTGTATTTAAACTTGCCAATATAAATATTTAAACTGATTAAAATTAACCAAGGAAAGGAAATACAAGGTTTTGAACATTTTTAAATACAAATAATTAATATATAAGCATTCAAAAGAAAGAATGGAAATGTGAGGAGAAAAATTTTTCTTATTTTATACTGTACAAAAAAAATCTCTTTTGAGTTTAATTATTGAAAATAAAAGTAAGAGATTCTTTAGATTATCAAAAAATGCCCATTATTAAATACCGAAATGAAATATATGGACCATTCACTAAATTTAATGGGGAAACATATTACAGTCACATTTTTTATATTTAGAAAAAAAACAAAGCCTAAACTTTACTTTGAGAATAAATAACATGCATCAAATAACATTAAATTCAATAACTCATAGAAATTCCAGTAATTATTTAAGTACCACAGGTAAACTTAGTCAGATTTTTTTCCTCTTAATTGGTGCAGATTCTCAAAACAAGGCAAAATTTGGTACTTTTCGGTTAGACGGGCACCAATGTTATAAATATATATATATCAATATACTGTATATATACATACATATGTACATGTATAACACATCTTCATTTACTTAGATCTATACATATGTACATATGTAAAAATAAAACAAACATCCGGCTAATTGGAATGTACCCAAAATTTTTGCATATAAACCATGCGAAAGACATAGTTTTTATTTCACAAATAGAAAGCCCAATGTGTAAACTTTTATTTAAAACAAAAAGAAATTGGAAATTTCATTTGCCTTTTTGTTTGCATGTGTAATATGTAAAACTAAAACATGCATCCGGCTAATTGGAAAGTACCCCAAATTTTTGCATAAGGTATGCAAAACACATCATTTATATTTCATAGATAGAAAGCCCAAAGTATAAACTTTTATATAAAACAAAAAGAAATTGGAAATTTAATTTGCCTTTTCGTGTACAGTCTTTTTGGTGAAGTCAAAAAACTTGGAAAAATAACCATAGCTCTCAATTTTGACTAATCTTTTTATCCTAAATATTACATGAACATTTTTTAAATATTTTTTATTAAAACCTGCCTCTTTTTATATTCTTACAGTGATATTTTTAAGATGATTCACGTTTTAGATCTAGAGAAAATATTTCTTGAAGATGGAACTGCAATCTCAAAATACAGACTCAGAAATGTGCGATTTGAGAAACCCCCAAAAATTGGACCCCCCATATCTCACAAAGTATGAGGTCTAGGAAGGAAAAATTTCTGATGGAATCATTTTATGATAGAATTAGTGTGTACACAAAGTTTCATCAAAATCCCTGTGGGTCGGGTCACAAGGTCTGGTTGAATTGACATGGAATGACCCTATAGCGTTAAATGCAAGAATATGAAAATGTATTGATAAGTGCAACAATATAAAAATGTAAACAAAGCTAGAGTATAAATATGAATTGCAATCTGTAAAATACTCTAATAATAATTCCTATTGTCGAAACTTATTTTACAACAATACAGCATTCCGAAAATTAGATTTTTCTGTTATACATTGTCGTAAAATTGAATAAGTTACAGTGTTAAATGCAACAATATTACTGTATATTCACAAGTGCAACAATATAAGAATGTAAGCAAACCTTGATTATAAATATGAACTGCAAGTTATAAATCACTCTAATTACAGTTTCCGTTGTTGAACTTTATTTTACAACAATACAGCTTTCCCAAAATCAGATTTTTCTGTTACACATTTTCGTAAAATGAAAGAGTTAGAGTGTTAAGTACCACAATATGACAAAATATTGTTAAGTGCAACAATATAAAAATGTAAAAAAAACTTGAATATAAATATGAACTGTAATATGTAAAGATACTCTAATTACAATACTTATTGTTGAAGTTTATTTTACAACAATACAGCATTCACAAAATTAGATGTTTCTTTTAAACATTGTTCAAAATTGAATAAGTTACAGCAACAATAATAAATAAGTAAGTTGAATAAGTAAATAATAAGTTGAATAATATAAATAATAAGTTGAATAAGTTGAATAAGTAAATGCAACAATATGACTGTATATTTATAAGTGCAATAAAATAAAAATGTAAACGTAGCTTGAAGACGTTATAGTGTTAAATGCAAAAATTTGACTATGGATTGATAAGTGCAACAATATAAAAATGTAAACAAAGCTTGAATATAAATGTGAACTGCTATCTGTACAACACTCTGATTACAATTCTTATTGTTGAAGTTTATTTTACAACAATACAGCATTCCCAAAATTAGATTTTTCTTTTATATTTTGTCGTAAAATTGAATAAGTTATTGCGTTAAATGCAACAATATGACTGTATCATGATAAGTTCAACAATATAAAAATGTAAACATAGCTTGAAGACGTTATAGCGTTAAATGCAACAATATGACTATGTATTGATAAGTGCAACAATATAAATATGTAAACAACCCTTGATTATAAATGTGAACTGCAATCTGTAAAACACTCTAATTACAAGCCCCATTGTTGAAATTTAATTTACAACAATACAGCATTCCCAAAATTAGATATTTCTGTTATACATTTTCGTAAAATATAATAAGTTAAAGCTTTAAACGCAACAAATGAAAATGTGTTGATGAGTGCAACAATATAAAAATGTAAACAAAGCTTGAATATAAATATGAACTGAAGTATGTAAAGACACTCTAATCACAGTTCCCATTGTTGAACTTTATTTTACAACAATGGTATTCACACAAAATCAGATTTTTCTGTTATATATTGTCGTAAAACTTAATAAGTTATAGCGTTAAAAGCAATAATATGACTATCTATTGAAAAGTAAAACGATACAAAATGTAAGCAAAGCTTGTATATAAATATGAACTGGAATATGTAAATCACTCTTATTACAGTTTCCAATGTTGAACTTTATTTTACAACAATACAGCATTCCCAAAAACAGATTTATCTGTTATATATTGTCGTAAAAGGGAATAAGTTACAGTGTCGAATACAACAATATGAGTGTATTTTGACAAGTGCAACAATATAAAAATGTATACAAAGCCTAAATATAAATATGAACTGTAATATGTAAAGACACTATTATTACAGTTTCCATTGTTGAACTTTATTTGACAAGAATACAGAATTTCCAAAATTAGATTTTTCTTTTATACATTGTCGTAAAATTGAAATAATTATAGCGTTAAATGCAAAAATATGACTTGATATTGATAAGCGCAACAATATAAAAATGTAAACAAAGAATGAATATAAATATGAACTTCAATCTATAATAAAACCCTAATTACAATTTCCATTGTTGAACTTCATTTTACAACAAAACAGCATTACAAAATTAGATTTTTCTGTTATACATTGTCGTAAAATTGAATACGTTATAGCATTAAATGCAATCAATATTACTGTATATTATTAAGTGCAACAATATAAAAATGTATGTAGAGCTTAAATATAAATATGAACTGCAATCTGTAAAACTATGTAATTACAATTCCCATTGTTGAACTATATTTTACAACAATACTGCATTTCTAATATTAGATTTTTCTATTACACATTTTCGTAAAATTTAATAAGTTAAAGCGTTAAGTGCAACAATATGAAAATGTATTGATAAGTGCAACAATATAAAATTGTAAACAAAGCTTGAATATAAATGTAAACTGTAATATGTAAAGACACTCTAATTACATTTCCCATTGTTGAAGTTTATTTTACAACAATACAGCATTCCCAAAATTAGAATTTTCTGTTATACATTGTCGTAAAATATAGTACGTTAAAGCGTTAAACGCAACAATATTACTGTGTATTGATAAGTGCGAAAATATAAAAATGTAAGTAGAGCTTGAATATAAATATGAACTAGAATCTGTAAATAACTCAAATTACAGTTTCTATTGTTCAACTTTATTTTACAACAATACAGCATTCCCAAAAACAGACTTTTCTGTTATACATTGTCGTAAAATTGAGTATGTTACACTGTTAAATACAACAATATGACTGTATAATGATAAGTGCAACTATATAAAAATGTAAACAAATCTTGAATATAAATTTGAACTGTAATATATAAAGACCTCTAATTACTGTTCCCAATGTTGAACTTTATTTTCCAACAATACAACATTCCTATAATTAGATTTTTCTATTACACATTTTCGTAAAATTTAATAAGTTAAAGTGTTAAATGCAACAGTATAAAAATGTATTGATAAAGGCAACAATATAAAATTCTAAACAAAGCATGAATATAAATATAAACTGTAATATGAAAAGACTCTGTAATTACATTTCCCATTGTTGAAGTTTATTTTACAACAATACAGCATTCCCAAAATTAGAATTTTCTGTTATACATTGTCGTAAAATTGAATACGTTAAAGCGTTAAACGCAACAATATTACTGTGTATTGATAAGTGCAAAAACATAAAAATGTAAGTATAGCTTGAATATAAATATGAACTAGAATCTGTAAATAACTCTAATTACAGTTTCCGTTGTTCAACATTATTTTACAACAATACAGCATTCCCAAAAACAGATTTTTCTGTTATACATTGTCGTAAAATTGAATATGTTACACTGTTAAATGTAACAATAATACTTTATATAGATAAGTGCAACAATATAAAATTGTAAACAAAGCTTGAATATAAATATAAACTATAATATGTAAAGACACTCTAATTACAGTTCCCACTGTTGAATTTTTTTACAACAATACTGCATTCCCAAAATTTGATTTTTCTATTATACATTTTCGTAAAATATAATAAGTTATATGTTAAATGCAACAATATGACTGTGTATTAATACGTGCAACAATATAAAAATGTAAGTAAAGCTTAAATATAAATATGAACTACAATCTGTATTTAGCTTAAATATAAATATGAACTACAATCTGCATTTACAGTTTCCATTGTTGAACTTTATTTTACAACAATACAGCACTCCCAAAATTATAATTTTCTGTTATACATTGTCGTAAAATTGAATACGTTGTAGCGTTAAATGCAAAATATGAAAATGTGTTGAAAAATTCAGCAATATAAAAATGTAAAAAAAAATGAATATTAATATAAACTGCAATCTGTAAAACACTATAATAAAAAATCCCATTGTTGAAATTTATTTTACAACAGTAGAGCATTCCCAAAATTAGATTTTTCTGTTATACATTTTCGTAAAATTAAATAAGATATACAGTTAAACGCTACGATATGACTGTATATTGATAAGCGCAACAATATAAAAATGTAAACAAATCTTGAATGTAAATAAAAAAACTATAATTTGTAAAGACACTCTAATTACAATTCCTATTGTTTTAGTTTATTTTACAATGATACAGCATTCCCAAAAATAGATTTTTCTCTTACACACTGTCGTAAAATTAAATATGTTATAGCGTAAATTAAGACAATATGACTATGTATTGATAAGCTCAACAATATAAAAATGTAAACAAATCTTGATTGTAAATATAAACTATAATATGTTAAGACAGTCTAATTACAATTCCCATTGTTGAACTTCATTTTATAACAATACAGCATTCCCAAAATTAGATTGTTCTGTTATACATTGTCGTAAAATTGAATGAGTTATAGCGTAAATTGCAACAATATGACTATGTATTGATAAGTGCAACAATATAAAATGTAAGCAAAGCTTGAATATAAATATGAACTAGAATCTGTAAATAACTCTAATTACAGTTTCCATTGTTGAACTTTATTTACAACAACACAGCATTCCCAAAAGTAGATTTTTCTGTTATACATTGTCGTAAAATTGAATAAGTTATATGTTAAATGCAACAATATGACTGTATATTGATAAGTGCAACAATATAAAAATGCAAGCAAAGCTTTAATATAAATATGGACTGTAATATGTAAAGACACACTAATTACAGTTCCCATTGTAGAACTTTATATTTAAACAATACAACATTCCCAAAATTAGCTTTTTCTGTTATACATTGTCGCAAAATTGAATAAGTTATAGCGTTAAATGGAACAATATGAATATGTATTGATAAGTGCAACAATATAAAAATGTAAACATAGTTTGAATAAGATATCTATATTATAGAAGCCAAACGTATCTGTGCGTAACGCATACGTCATTTTGCGTGTGGCAACACTTACTGATGAAATTTCACTTTTGCAATTTTCATTACTGCAAATTTTTTAACTCCTAGACATCGCATATTTTCAATCTTTACACCGTTGTGTAGGGAAAAATATGTACTTTTAAATGCAATTTGTTTGAAAACTGTATCTTAATTTGTTTTTGAGACATTATTATTTTTGTAGTTTTTAATTTAACTTTTCTGGACGTGGCAACTTGAGTACCCCATTTCTGTGCAAAGTAAAGTAAAAATAGCCATAAAGTAAAAAGAAGAAATAGAGAGGACTTATGGCGGCTGGGAGTGATGCAAAAAATCTAAACCAGAAATCTGCTACATTAAGCCCAAACACAACCTCGTGTTTTCGCAAAAAAGATTAAACTTTCAATGATAAGTCTGTGGAAACTTTTAGTATTATAGTTTTTAGTTTATAATAAAATAAAATGCTACTTTAGAATGCTTAAATTGAAGCAGATCATTTTTATTTAGAAAAGCAAAAATGCACGGTGTATATCAAAGGATTTAATACCTCTTCAATGTCATTCTTTTTTTCCCCTCCCGGTTGAATTTTTTTTCGCCGAGTGAGACAAGCAAACATAGATGATCTTGGCAATAATTCCATGTTTAAAGTAATGTCCGGCTCCCCAAGTTTTTGTCCAATTGTTTAAGACATTCCACTGTAATTATATTAAAATAACATTAATCACTTAGTGTAATTTTTTATAAATTTCAGTTAAACGTGCTAGAGCAGACGATTTTTTTAGTTCTTTTTTGTTACCTGTCATTTTACCTGAAAGAAAAGGCAAAACAAAATTATTTAATTTTTCTTTCTTTTTGGAATAATATTTTTTTCTGTTATTTATTTTTTACTTTATTTTTAGAACCATTTTTATTTTCCAAATATATTTTCAGAAAAGGAAAAAAAGTACATTTTTCACATAGAAAATTGATCTGAAATAGAAAAAGAACGATGTAAATGACGAAATGCAATTTCGCGAATATCTAATGTTTAAAATGTAATTGAAAATTTGGTTTGGCGTGATTTGTAAAAATCAAGGTTTGCGTATTTCACGGAAAATACAGCATCTTCTTTGCACGTTGAAGTGACGGAGTGCAATGTTTGTGTATTTTAATGTTTATTCTATTAATTTGTGTGGTGTATTTTAATTTATAAAACCTATTTTAAATTTGTCATAGAGTTAACTTTGAAGCAAACTTTTTGAAAAAAAATGTACGTACAGCCATTTCTTTACTTTTAATATTTTAGTATGCCCGTAAGATTTTTCGGTACTACTTGGTTATCCCGTCAACCCAAAAAACTATCGCCAAATTATAAGATCAAATGCCAATAATGTATGATTGTGAATGTCATATTCAATGATATTAAACAAAACACACATGCTTAAAATGTCATCAAGTGGTTTTTATTACTTTTTATTTGTTTTTTATTCATGTTTTACTAATTTATTTGTTTTTCCGTCATTTAAAATAAAAGTTATGTCAACATATATAACTTGGCTATTAGTTTGTCATTTTTTTTAATTTGGCGAAAATGGTCGACGGGATAATCAAGTAATACCGATTTTTCATTTGCTCAAAATCTATATTGTAATGAACAAATGTGTCCGTATGCACTGACGTTATTTTGCGAATGACAACATTTCAGGATAAAATGACTTTTTGCAATTTTTGTAATTACAATTTTTTAATTTTCTAAACGTTGCACATCTTCAATTTTTATTTCGTCATATAAGAAAAGAAATCTACTTTCAAATGCAATTTGATTAAAAACTGTATCTCATTCGACTCATTAATTGCGAGCCTATATTTTTCAAGCATTTTTTTTTTAATTTTTATCACGTATTTCTATTAAGAAATAATGATACACAATTTACTCATAAATCTATAAATATTGCTCCTGATAATTTTCCATTATAAAATTAAAATTTCATGAGTAATAAAATAAAAGAATAGTTAAAAACGCAGATTAAATTATTAAAAATTACAAATTCAACATGTAATCAAACAATTTAAAATTTTACACTGCGAAATAAGAAAAAAAAAATACTTGTTAGATGCATTGAATTTAGTAGGGTTTGAAATGTTGTAAAATGTGGCTCCAGCTAGATTGACGTGCTAAGTTTGATATTTTTGCTTTATTCTACAGGTTCGCTTTATTCTACAGGTTTCTACAGGTTACCATAAATAATGAAGGGTTACCATCGCCAACAATCGCCAAGTTTGTCGCCAATTTGGCGATATATCGCCAAATTTGGCGACCAAAATTAGTCGCCAAAAGTGACGCCAACTTGGCGATATCTTCAATATTTCGCCAATCTGCCGTAGACATACACTGAAAATAATAGACAGGTTTACTTGATAACAGAGACAATGTAACAAAAACTAATATTAGTAAAGAAATGGAGCTTAATAAGATTATTTACATTATTTTACAGTACAAACACTAACTATTTACAAAATTCGTAACACTACCCCCTCCTCAATGACTGCACGTCCCGGGCAGTGCAATCCTTGAGTTAGAGGAAAACACTTAAAATAAATAAACAAATAAATAAATAAATAAATAATAACAATAATAATAAAATTTACATAAATAAGAACTAATTACTATTTACATATTTACAAAAAGTGACTTTCATGACCATGGTCTAAAATACCAGTTTAGGATTTTTAATCACTTTGGCCAAAATAAGGGGCTAGCCGGTTATAATGTACGACCTTGGGCTTGGTGTGTGGCGATTTTCGTATGCGAACGACGACGTCATTCAGACTGTTGACGACTGTGTAAGGACCGTCCCACTTTCTTTGTAGTTTTGGCGACAGTCCCTTACGACGCACAGTGGGGCAAAAAGCCTTCAAAACAGGCAAAAAATCGAAAAAATGAAATTTTATTTTGAACTACCGACATACGTCACTTTAATAGAGCAGATGTCAGTACACATCTACCTAGTATTAAAATTTGCTCAAAGTTATTTTGATCGTCACTAGAGAACGAAGTTAAACTGCATATTGTGCTTTGATAATAAGTGAAAAAAAAATCAATAATTTTGTTTCAACATTCGTTTGTTAATTTCGCTATAATAATTAAAAAATAATTTTTTTTGACTATGGAACCTTTAAGTACAAGTATGTAACAATAATTCATTAACTTTCAATTTGTTTTAATACGATTTTTATAGATATACAGACGCTTAGAATATATAGTGGTGAAATTTATAAAAAAAAATTAACACTGTCTACAAACATTTTAGGTTTTAGTTATGAGTTAAGGCGAGTTAAGTGTAATTATAATTTTTTCTACTAAGTATGAGTTTTAAAAGGACAAATATGCCAGAAAATCTTGCTCCTTTTTGCCACTTTTTTAATTGTATGGTCATTTTTATAGCTAATCATCCTTAAATTTTTGTTAGTGTACGGGTGTGCCAAACATGATTATAAATATTTTCTTTGTTAACCCTTTCCGGCGCAGTGTTACCACTCCGGCAACACCTAAATTTAATTCCAAACTTACATCCGGCACCAATAATATTTTAGTAAAATTTTACTTTTACAATGACAGCTGAAATCGTGGAATTCTTAATTCCTAAAAAAGTATTTTGTAAATTCCGGTGTCAGTCAACAATTTCTCATTTTACGAACAGAGTTTGTCTGCGCCGGAGAGGGTTGAATACGAATTTTAATGCATTGTTTATCACAAAACAATGTATTTAAATGAAACTGACTATCATGGAACGTTTTAACAAAAAACTTTTGAAAAGTAATGTGATTTTATGGTATAAGAGCTCCATAATCGGAGAAACTACGAACAAGTAGTTTAAATGAAAAGAAGATTAAACGTTTTAAAGTTTAATATAAATTCCGATGAGCAAAAGCCTGGCGAAACAAGGAAAATGCTTTAGAATTAACAAAGAGTAGCTTGGCAAATCGCTTTCATTTCCTCGATTTGAAAAACAAACAGAAGCGTCAATGAAAAGCAAACGTGCCCATCTTCATATTCCGTCCGAATTTGTTCTGGACGATCAAAAATATCAAGAGTAAAACGGTTATACAATTCTAGTTCTACATATTCGTTAGTGTACGTGACATGTATGAGATTAAGATCTGAAAAACAGGAAAACAAAAAGTGTGTGTTAGCACTAAAACAACAGAAACAGTTTTTCTTCTGCTGTCTTTATAGTAATACGTACATTTTGCCTGAGAAAGGTTGATCCAATCCTTCAAAACGAGTCGCTAATATTCATTATAATGTTTGCTTGAGAATAATTAAAATTACTAATTATGTTTACATTTTTTAATGCGATATTATGGATGATTTATAAATATCTAATTAGTATAAAACTATCTTAAATTCTTGTTTTTAACTCATTTTTTTACAAAAATATATTGAAAAAGGTTTGTAAATTAATTAATAAATTACTATTTAGCTTCTGTAAAAGTTTAAAATTTTACTACTTTTCTTCTGCAAAAGAATCCGTGATGTGCTTTTTTTGTTCAAAGTAAATTTTATTTTTTGCCAACTTTGGAGGCTTCCTGCCCCACTGTGCGACGTATCGGATTCCACAACCAAACTTTGTCACCTTCGTTGAACTCATGTCCTATTGCCTTTGTGTCGTACCGTGTCTTCATCTTTTCCGATGCCAGTCCGATTCAGTTCCTCGCTAGACGATGAATCTCCTCAATCCGTGCCTGGAGTTCATCCACGTACTCCTCGGGCGATAAAGGAGAATCAGGAGGACGGCATCACAAAAGATCCGCGGGCAGACGAAGATCACGACCAAAGAGCATTTGAGAAGGGGAGTAACCAGTAGCCTCATGAGTGGCACTCCTGTAGGCAAGCAGGAAAAGAGGCAATTTCTTGTCCCAGTCCTGTTGGTCTCTAGACACCAGGAGAGAGAGGCTATTTAGGATAGTACGATTGAACCGCTCCACAATGCCGTCCGAATGAGGATGTAGAGGTGTAGTTCGAGTTTTGTCCATGCCGAGTAGTCCGCACATCTCCTTAAACACAGCCGAATCAAAGATTCTTCCTAGATCGGAATGGATTTGAAGAGGAACTCCGTATCTGGAAACCCAGTGTTGAACTAGTATGTCTGCTACGGTTACCGCCTCTTGATTAGGAATGGCGTAGGCTTCAGGCCACTTGGTGAAGTAATCCATGACAACGAGGATGTACTTGTTGCCATAAGTTGTTCTAGGAAGAGGACCCAGGATATCTAGAGCAATTCGTTCGAAAGGAGCTCCTACATTATAACGCTGCAATCGTCCATGGGTGCGCCTCTTTGGACCTTTACGTGCTACACAGGTGTCACAAGTTCGACACCACTTCTCCAGGTCTCTGCGAAAGTTATTCCAGTAGAAACGCTCTCGAACCTTCTGCAGGGTCTTCATTACACTAAAATGACCTCCTGTGGGACTACCATGCAGTTCTTGAAGGACCATAGAAATTCTCGACTTAGGGAGTAGTAGTTGCCATCTACATGTCTTTCCATCGTCAGACTCCCATTTACGGTACAAAATACCGTTCTTCAAATGCAGGAAATCCCAGAGAGCCCAATAACGTTTAGTCGTAGGATGGTAATGGGCCATGTCTTGCCAGCTGGGCTTCCTGTTGGACTCCTCTTTCAGCTCTAGAATTGGCTTAATTTCAGGATCAGCAAGTTCATCTTTACGCAGGCTCTCGTCACTCCACAGATCTTGCGATGATGTAGACCCAGTTGTAACTTGTCTTACTATAGGACCTTTGACATTAAATTTCTTCTCAACCCGGTCGCAGTATCTACAATTCTCTGAACAGGGTCTTCTTGGGAGAGCATCTGCATTTCCATGTGATGAGCCTTTTCGATGGCGTATCTCCATATCGTACTCTTGAAGCTTTTGTATCCACCTGGCTATCTGGCCTTCAGGGTTCTTAAAATTTAATAGCCAAGTTAGAGAAGCATGATCAGTTCGGATCAGGAATTTTCGACCGTAAAGATAGTGATGAAAGTGATTTACGGCTTTCACTACAGCAAGAAGCTCTTTTCTTGTTACGCAGTAGTTTCGCTCGGCCTTTCACAAGCACTTGCTGAAATAGGCGATAACACGCTCCTGGCCGTCGATTTCCTGGGACAGTACAGCGCCAATGCTTTCGTTACTTGCATCCGTATCAAGTATAAACTGCTTATCGATTTGAGGATATGACAAAATTGGGGTGGATGTTAAGGCCTCCTTAAGCGTTTCGAAAGCAGCGTCACATTCCTGTGTCCACATAAACTTTTGATTGGCTTCTGTTAATTTATGAAGTGGCCTTGCAATCATCGAGAAGCCTTTGACGAATTTTCTGTAATAGGTGCATAATCCTAGAAAACTTCGAAGCTGGTGAACATCTGCTGGACGATTCCAATTTTTCACAGCCGATATCTTCCCTGGATCAGTCCGAACACCTTCCGCCGAAATGATGTGTCCAAGGTAGGCGACTTCATTGCGAAACAAATTGCACTTCGAAGGGCTTAACTTCAAATTAGCTTTCTTTAACTTTTGTAGCACCCGCCTGAGGTTGTTCAGATGTTCATCAAAAGATTTTCCTATGATTATGATATCATCTAAATAAACAAGACATGCTTCATATGACAGCCCCCGGAGAACCGTTTCCATAAGCCGTTCGAAAGTTGCAGGTGCGTTACACAGACCAAAAGGCATTACTTTGAACTGCCATAATCCTTGTCCCGTTGTAAAGGCGGTCTTCGCTCGGTCGTCCGGATGGATCTCTACCTGCCAGTAACCACTCTTCAGATCCAGAGTCGAGAACCAAGTGTTGCCCGCAAGTGTGTCGAGAGTGTCGTCGATCCTTGGTAGAGGGTAACTATCCTTTATAGTGACGTTATTCAGTCGGCGGTAGTCTACACAAAATCTTGTAGAACCATCCTTCTTTCTTACTAATAAAATGGGATACGCCCATGGACTTGTCGATGGTTCGATTATGTCATTTTCTTCCATATCCTTAATTAAATTCTGCACCTCTTCTTGCTTGGAAAAAGGTAATCGTCTAGGGTGCTGTTTAATAGGAGAGTGATCTCCCGTGTCAATTCGGTGTTGTGCCATTTTAGTTCGTCCAAAGTCTTCAGATGTTTGGGAGAATAAACTTTGGAATTCCCTAATTAAATTTTCCGCGGCGTCCATCAGTTTTGGATCTAAGGCTGTATTTTGTAACAAATCCTTGACTAAATTATCTGAAGATTTCTCAGAGTGACTGGAATTTTGACTTATGCACGTCACAGGAGCACATGACGCTATCACCTCTCCTTTCTTGATAGTCCTCGTGTTATCACTGATGTTAGCAATTCTGACTGGAATGGTCTTCTTCGAGAGGTCCACTATAGATGAAGTCACCAATACTCCTGCTTGTTTACTATTGTCTTCGGGATAATCTATATGGCCAAATCGGTAATTAGTTTCATTTTTAATTTCAGCTGGAACTAAAAATTCTGTTCTTGGATCTAGATTGATGTCTTCTTTGGCTATTACTGTTTGTTTACATTCAATTTCATTATTTAATCCAAAAAGACTTATTTCTTCAAATTTTGAGAGCATTTTGTTATTTTTGAAATCAAGTTTGAAGCCAAACTTCTTCAGAAAATCTAGCCCGATTAAGCAAGGATCTGTTATGTCAGCCACATATGCCGTATGGTAATATTTCGTTCCTCCAAAGTGTATGGTTAAATTGGCCTTTCCATAAATGCCAATCTTGTCGCCCGTCACAGTTTGCAGGGTAACGCATGGTGGAGTCCAGATGAGTTTACATTTCAATTTTCGAGCCAAATCTTCTCTTATTATTGTAACATTGGCTCCTGTATCGACAATCATACGGCACTGAATTCCGTTAATAAAGCCTATCACATATAATTCATTATCACCGCCACTCATTTTTGATATCTGGAGGATCTTCAGATGGGGCTTTTCATTCTCTGGCAACCTCCGCCCCGCGAGATGGACAAAATTTAGTTTCTCTGCTGACTGTTTGAATTTATCTCACGTTCGTGGATTTTGGGGCAATTTCTTCGGAGATGTCCTGTATCACCGCATCCCCAGCACGTGAGATTCTGTCTTCTTGAGCTTGTTCTTCCATATTTTAAAGCTTCAATCTCTTGATTTAATTTCCTAATTTCTTTCAAGACGTCGCTCTCAGTGTCTGAGCTTTTGTTCACCGTTGCCCCTCGGACTGAATGACGATCTCTTCGGCTGGCTTGTGTAGCTGCTTCCAACTTTAAGGCATATAGTAATGCAGCCTTTAAATCCTGCACATCTGCCATTCGTACCGCTCTCTGCACTTCTGGATCTTTTATTCCGTCTACAAAATATTGCAGTGAGAGCATTTCCCGTACATTTGTTGGACAGTCAATGAATGCTAAATTTGCAAGCCGTTCAATTTCCGAGGCAAACTCTTGAAGGGTTTCACTCGATTTTTGATGGCGGCTCTTCATTTGTATTCTCGTATAATCCTTGAAGAATTTTTCGCCGAATCTCATTTCAAGTGCACAGCTTAGAGTCTCAAAATTGAGTTGCGTCATATCGGGCAATGTTTGCAGCACGTCGGCGGCTTCTCCTCTGAAAGATGCTGCCATTTGACAAGCTTTCACCTCGTCACTCCATTTGTTCGCTTCGGCTACAATGGTGAATTGGGTCTTGTAAACTTGCCAGGAACTCTTTCCGTCGTATGTCGACAGCTTGATGTGCACGGGAGAAGCAGGCGGATTTCTAAATTCTTCATAATTACCACTGGACGCTGAAAGCTTCTTCTCAAGATCTTGTACTTATTTATTTAGCTTTTGATCTACTTCAACTATTTTCTCTTCAATATTACTAACTTCATTCTGAATTTTCTCTTCTACTTTACTAACTTCATTCTCTATTTTCTCTTCTACCGAATCTATTCTTCTATCTACCGACGAGAACTTTTCTTCTAAAGTTTTCTTCATTTCTTCTTGACTTTTATTAACTTCTTTCTTCAATTCTTCAGTCAACTCTTTCATTCTTTCTTCGTTTTTATTCATTTTATCCGCCAACTCTTCTTTGCCTTTATTCATTTTTTCTGCCAACTCTTCTTGGCCTTTATCACTTTTATTTGTCAACTGTTCCATTCTTTCTTCGTTTTTATTCATTTTATCCGCCAACTCTTCTTGGCCTTTCGTCAATTCTGCCTTTATTCCACTAATAGCTTCTAACAGTTCTTTCAGTTGTCCGTCCATTGTTCTTGTTTTCGCCATAAGATCCCGACTCCTGACACCAAATGTTGCAGCGTATATAGGGTTCTTTGATCTTATGGTTAGACAACTTCAAACTCTTGCTTAGAGAAAAGTAGAAAATAATTTAATTACAGAACTTCAGAACAACAGAGTCTTCGAAACTCACAAATATTACTAGATATGAAAAAAACTGCTCCAATCTATCGTACAGGTACAGCTTTAGATCCCAGAGACTCTTTATACAACGTCTCAACACTAAATCACATTCAAAATAACGTAAATAAGACTCAAGCAAACTTGCTTAACAAACGCGTTGTTCACTCAATGACTGACTGGTAAATAATAACAACAGCTCGCATCGCTTCTCTTCTTATATAGGCTCGTAGCAGGTGCTGGAAATTTCTAGAACCATCTCGAAAAAACTGGAAAACCACGGAACAACATTCAATGTATCAGTAGACCTAAGAGGGGGTACCATAAATAGTGAAAGGTTACCATCGCCAACAATCGCCAAGTTTGTCGCCAATTTGGCGACCAAAATTAGTCGCCAAAAGTGACGCCAACTTGGCGATATCTTCAATATTTAGCCAATCTGCCGTAGACATACACTGAAAATAATAGACAGGTTTGCTTGATAACAGAGACAATGTAACAAAAACTAATATTAGTAAAGAAATGGAGCTTAATAAGATTATTTACATTATTTTACAGTACAAACACTAACTATTTACAAAATTCGTAACAGTATGTTAAATTACATGTTTTCGGGGTCAAGAAATACAAATCTGTAATAAAATTAGGTGTAAATTAAGTTTTTCACGAGTTTTAAGAGGTAAGATGCAAATAAAGAACAAAAATATGAAAAACATCAGATATACTAGCGTTTTATTAACCAAATATACCCAACCAAAATACTTAAATGAAATCGCACAAATAACTGAAGATATTTAACAGAATTATTAAAAGACAGCATATATATATATACATACAGTACTTTGATGTTACGTGTTCACTTCCGCTTCGCTACTATCGCTGTCATAATATTGTTGTAGTCATTGCATTTGCAAAGTACAATACAAATAAGAAAATTCTTTAACCAAGAGTATTTCCCAGTTGTACGCATTCTCTTATATTCACATTTCCCAAGTTCAATAAATCCTTTGGATGCAGGTAACTCGAAGCATTTGAGTGGAGGTATTGTAAGTCAAGGAATTTTCTAGTTTTCTTTCCACTGATGCAAATTGAGCTCGATTGTAGAATATGTGGCTTCAGTTCTACAATGGTTGGTAGTAACTACTGCCCCTCGATATTTCTAATTCTGTAAAGGTGACATCTTAACCTTGAAATGATTGAAAAATTACTATTTTTTTTTAAATAAGCCAAATTGGTGAATTTTTCAAACAATGACCGATTGGATAACGGATGAATATTAGGTTCCTCAAGTTATTCAAAAGCTGTTTGAATACCATCATCACACTGAATATTTATATACCTTTTTATCTACTTCTGTTTTGAAATGCCTACAAAATTTCCTTCCCAGTCTCCATTAGTATAGAATATAAACCTTGTAAATCTTTATTTTATGAGCTTCTACTTCTCGACGTCCTTCACTAATTTTCATTTTTCTGTGTTTGTTGCGTCTAGCAGTAACAAAATTGACTTCACCATTTACTAAGTGATTTGAAACCAAGCTAATCAATAATATGAAAATGTCAGTACGTTGAGAAAATACATTAATCTCATAATTTTCATGGTGGTTTACTATATAAAATACATGAAGAGGGATAATGATGTCTGTTTCTTCACGTGTGTGATCACATAATTCTGATTCGAAAGCATTTGCGTGGTTACTGCATACTTTACTGCCAAAGACGACAACAGTTTTCTTCTCACTAGCAAAAACTTGTAGTTATTTATTTCTGATAGTTCTGATACTCCTTTAGCTGTGATTTTGTTTCATTATGCAAAAGAAGCGTCCTTAATGACACGAATGTTATATTGGTAATATTTCTAAGAGTAAATCTAATAGTTTCTGTCATTCCCAATTTTTTCTTGCGAGTTTTCTCCTTCAATGAATGATCAGGCTATTGGTCAAATATTATTCTCACCTCAGAGTATCAATTATCATTTTTATAGTGATCTCAGTAAAAGTATTTGCGAAGTCTTCATGGCAGGTATCTTTTTTACTGATTATACAACTACCATTTTAACTATAATACACATTTTTTCTGTCGGAAAAGTAATCGAAGGCTCTAATGATTATAGTATGGTAGAACGATTACATTGCTCTATTTCTGCAATAAATGAACTTTTGTGAGATGAAATATAACGATATCCATCATAAGAAAATACTCGTAAGACATGGTGACGTCACGGTGACGTCGTTGTGAAGTCACACTGTGACTTTGTGACCGTCGATGTGACGTCACGTAACGTCGATGTGAAGTCACAGTGACTAAAATGTGAAGTCGTTATGGCCGTTTTAGAGCTTGTTTGTGACGTAACATTGTGACCACTTTGTGACGTCACAATGTGACCAATTTGTGAAAAGTGTGTCATTTGTGACGATTTTGTCATTAACATTGTGACGAAATTGTGACGAAAGTGACAATGCTTTCAAGTCACATTGTGACCAAATTGTGAAATACAGGGTGAGTCCAAAATCATGGAACAAACTTTGAGGGGGCGGTAGGACTCACTATAACAAATAATGATGGCACAGAAATATATGACCCGAAGTGACCCGTCAAGACGCTACACTAGTCACCAAAAAAGACCCGGATGATAATGTTAAGTCAATGGGGGGGGGCTTTGTTTTCAAATATCTTGCTCCAATTTCAATATTTTACATGACATTTTTCCCATAGGATAGCTGAGGACGATCCACAACCGGGCTAATTTTTACTTTTCCGATTTTGGTTATAATTTTTTTTATTACAATAGTTTCAGTCTTAGAACCGGTTTAAACTGGTTCTGAAAGTTAAAGTATTTTTCTTTTATTCTGTAACCAAAATCAAAAGAGTAAAAACTAGCCCAGTTGCAGGTCGTCCTCAGCTATCCTATGGAAAAAAAATATGCGAAAATATTAAAATTTTAGCGAGATATTTGAAAATAGCGCTCCCATACACTTAACATTATAATCCGTGTCTTTTGCAGTGACTAGTGTGGCGTTTTAACGCGTCACTTCCAGTCTTACATTTCTATGCTATATTTTTTTATTATAGTGAGCTCTAACACCTCCCTTAAAGTTTGTCCCATTATTTTAGACTCACGCTGCAGATCATTTGTGACAAAACTTTCGTTAACACTGTGATGATTCTGTGACGATTTAACTTTTCTTAACGATTCTCTAACAATTTCTAAGAAACTGGATCTGATGAAACTATAACTCCATGCCATGTTCCTGTTAAAATAAGGTTTGAGTCCTAAAATCATATATTGACAATTTATGAAAAAATACTGTATAATATATAAAAATAGTTACCTTCAGTAAGGAGACTTTCTTCTAAATTAAAGTTAAAAATTCGATTTACCACACATGCCTTACAACTCTGGTGTTGTTTTCAAAATTTGAAAAATATTACCTTTCAAAAATATTTATATATTTTTCCCCACATGCTGAAAATTGCATAGCTTCAATTTTATTTATAACTGACACACATTTTGTAGTATGTTGTTCAAACTGTTTAATCTTTTTGAACTTTTTTTTTTAAAAACTTTTACTCGCTTTAAAAGCCACAAATCCCAGCACATATCTAAAACTGTACAGCTTGCCAATATTTCTGACCAATAATCCTGATGTCTATAAATATATAGGGTGGATGCTCCAGTTTTGGCCACATTAAGAGAAAAGTTTAAATGGAAATTTTATAGTTTTAGACTGAATAAAGCATATTAAATCGCAATAACAGTATTCTTTAGTAAATTTAGTTGTCTTTCTGTTAATTATAATAACTTTCTATCAAATATTTTAGATTGTGAGTAATAACTCGTTAATTTCTTTCAATTTGCACCAGTTTTGGCCACCCTAATATCTTGTAATTTTGCAAACATTTTAACTGATAATAAGTAAAAATAAAGCATTTTTGTGCTAAATCTGTTTTACCACACGCATATTTGTTTGCTGTATAAAAAAGATTTGCATTTTTTTAAATGAAATCATAAAAACATAAAATAAAATATACTTAAACTGATTTTAACTGAACACTTAAATTTAAAAACAAAAAATTTTTTATTCATATAAAAGACTTATAGGACATAAAAAGCTTATTTTAACATTTTGCATACTTTCATTTATATATATCATATGTTATACTATACCAATGTTTACAGTTATATGACTAGAATCTTGAAATTATTCCAGTTTTTCATGAAATAGTATTTTGACAATCTCTAAAATCCATTTTTTTCAACTGATTTTTAACTTTAATTCCTCGTACTTAGCTGCCTGTCAGCCTAATCATTTGGAGTTAGTTTTCTTCAAACCTTAGATTTCCTTGTGTAAATATGGGCTAGGATCTTAGAAAGACCTTCACAGAGGGCATCCCCCTTCTCTTCGGCCCATCTCTCTCATATAGATAATTGGCCATCATAAATAGCACAACCCTATTACTTGACATTCAAAAATAGTAAAAACTGGTCTCCATTGTGTAAACTTGTGTTGCAAGGTAGAACGAGATACTACAAAACTTAACCATCTTGAAAAGCTGACAATGAATTTTGAAAAGCCATAATTTTATTTCCTATCTTATATCAACGTTTAATCTAGACCATTTTTAAGAGTACAGAATTGTCTTTTTTAAACTTGTTAAAATGAATCCTATTTATAGTGTAAAGAGTTTCACATTATTTGTTATTTCTAAATTCATGTGCTTGAAATTTTGCAAAAGTTATGCAACTTCCTCATTTTGTTTTGAAAAAAATACAAGAAACCACTAAATCATGCTGTAATTTTATTGAACTTTTAAATTTATCAGTCATAAAACATTTCTAAATATATTGCTGAAATTTTCACTATAATTAGTCTTGTAGCCGAAAGTGGAGCATAATGTTGTGCCCTTTTTGGCCACACCATGGCCATAACTGGTACACATAGCAAATTTAAAGTACCAGTTTTGGCCACCCTTACTTTAAGCTGTAAATATAATTAATTTAGATATGAAATTACAACAGAGAGAAAGCCTACTTCATAAAGCTTCATAGCAATTTCTTTCAGAACAAATAAAGTTCGATAAATGCCTAATATTGAAAGATTATGAAAACTTGTCACCTAAGCAAAAACCTTAATATATGTGAGTGCACACTATAGTTTTACACATTTATTTTTTTTGCAAGTCATTTTTTATCAAAAAATAAACAAATGGGATTGGAAATGATAAAAGAGTGTTAGATTAAGGAGTAAGAATGCATATAATTTGTTAAAATCAATTTACAGCCTAAATAGAGGGTAAATCATTCCAGTGTGGCCAAAACTTGTGTAGTTGTCAAAACTGGAGCATCCACACTATATCTTTAAATTATTTTTTGTTGTAATTTTCCATCTGATTGAAAAAGTGTCCAGGTCAGGATTCGAACAAAGCAGTTTTTCGCCCAATTGTCAATACTTTGTCGACTGAACTATCCTGGAAAAATCTGACGCACACAATTCACATAGTGAATACGAACGCATACTTATCATTATTATACATAACCCTATGTAATAATACTTTAATTTTTTTTTCAAACTACCCGTATGATAAATGCATACTATTCGTATGAGTATACAATGATATTTCTCCTGGTGAATTGTGCGAGCTAAGTTGGTCTGTTGGAAGAGCATTGGCAGCATACATCGAGGGTCTCTAGTTCGAACCCTAACCTAAACACTTTTTTACTCATTTTGGAAAATTAATATTCGTTTGATTAATTTACCAATTAAAATCATTCTGTTAAATATAATGTGGAATTATCTTTTCATAAAACTACGTGAAGTTTATGCGCAATATTCGTAATATACAGATTTTATTTGAAAATCGATAACA
Source organism: Maratus speculifer (assembly GCA_964019185.1). Taxonomy (NCBI): domain Eukaryota; kingdom Metazoa; phylum Arthropoda; class Arachnida; order Araneae; family Salticidae; genus Maratus; species Maratus speculifer. The sequence goes on from CAXHSM010000848.1 coordinate 1,649,238, forward strand.
AATGAAGATGAGGCAATTAGTTCTCGTATTACGCTTAGTTATTTTCTTACTATAGTGGCCTGTGCGCATGTATGATTACACCATGGTTTAAATTCGTAGTTAAACTCATATATATATATATATATATATATTGTATATGTCATAAAGTATAGATGTGCCGGTAAAGAGCATCCTTAAGGAATTTTTTTTGTAAGTTTCCTTATTAATAGTTATAATTATTAGATTTCATTTTTTTGTATTAGATGAATGTATTAATAATATTTAAGTATTCTCAGTCTCACTTCCCAATATTAGACAAAATTTTATTGAAAATAATAGAAATACATCAAACACTAAAAATTTCAGCAATGTACATCCCACAAAAGGGTACATGTAATTGTTTTTATGACTATTTAGAACCAGGATTTAATGAACACATACTAATGAAACAAAATTGTTATTTCAACACAATTTAACAATTAAGATATCAAAAATTAATAAAATAATGCGATAATTACTCATTTTTTAAAATCAATAATTGTTATTACCACAAAATCAATATCTTAATTATTTTAGATACATGGTTTAAAATAATAAATGTCATGGAATTACAGTTATCAAATTTTTGGGATTATAAGAAATTCAGAAAGGTAATAAAAAAGTTTTACAAAAGTATTTTTGCAATATTAGTGCATAAATTAGTATATTTATCACTATTTTCAACAATTAAACATCCCCAAACTCCTTTATATATTAATTATAACGTTAACTTTTGATTATGTGTATATTTTTTAATTTATTAAAATGCGATTTTAACCATGTAATTAAAAAAATGTGATTAAAGTGCATTTTAAAAATAATATTATTAACTATTTTCAAATCATTGACATGCTGTTCCGTATTTCAACAAAATAAATGTTAAATTTATTGAATTTACTAAGGTAAGTGAATTCAAAAAAGCTAAATTAATATGATACTTATTCCTTTTATATCATGTTTTTTACGAAATTAACAGAAATCATTATAAAAAAAGCAGGAAAAGTAACATTTTCTTACCTCTTTTTTATCGGCATTATCCTCTAATTCCAGTTTCATAATCCAAATAGGGAAGATAATTTCGAAGTCGGAATGTCCGAATGAAGTACAATGACATTGGCGCGCTCATATTAACGAAACGCCACTGACATTGTATTTTTTCGGACCGACATTTTATATAAAATGTCACCTGATCGAATTTTTGCATAACTTTTTAAAAATTTTCAACTTACGTACTAAATATGCACACATAACATCATAATAAAGTTACTAGAGCAGCTGCATAATATTCTAAAGAATAAATACACTAGTGTCAACTATTCTGGTCGTTGCCAAACGATATTTTTTAAGCAGGTGATTTTTTGTTATTATTGGTTGTTTGAGCTTCGAAGATTTATAAGTTGAATGCGCATGCGCATTAGTTTTATGAGGGTATCCCTAATTAAAATTTAGAGTTAAAATTTTTTTTCACGCATTTCTATTTTACTTTTAATTAGTTTCGAAATACAGTGGAACTTTCATTTAACGAAGCCCATATTTAATGAAATTATCTACTTTTTAAATTTTCTGTTGAACCTTCATTTAGAACGCAATTAATATTTAAATTAATATTTATATTAAAAAATTCTACTTAGCAAAATTTGTTGCACTTCCGTGCGTGCATAATATTCAAAAGGATAGATTGCTGTTAAGATTGATTGGTGAATATATTTCAGCGGATTGTATGAATTGAAATTATGTATTTATTATTTTATTTTTGAAATAAAAAGAAAAAAATGCGAAAATTTTTTGATATGCTAAGAAAGGGATTCTAGTTCCACGAAAATATTATAGGTCCATTCTCTGAATACTTAAAAAAGATGCGAAAGTTTTTATGAGTGCATCCTTTATAAGAGATCGCACACAAAGTAATATTCCATTTTTTTTTTCGATTTGAAATACAAGAGAAAACGAGAAATATAACGCTGCGATTCAGTTTTTGTTTCCCTTCCTTTATTACGTGGTTTTATAGATATTATACTAATGATTTTTTTTTATGTGGCTATATTGCATAACAAAAATTACTATCCAAATTAAAACACAGTTTTATAATATTTCCATTTTTATTTGTAGCTTACTATACAAATTTCATGAATTTTCGTGGGTTTCTATTCAACGATATTTTTTTCATAACGAAGCATTTAAGTGTAATGAGAAATTTCCTTAAATGGAAGTTTCACTGATAGGTTCAATGCTGGGTGCTTAGTTTCATATGATGGGAGGTTTATCTCACATATGTGATATGACGTATACGTTACACGCAGTGCATGTAACGTGTGACACAACAGCGATTGCACAATATTCGTCTGAAATGCCAGAAAAAACGTTTATTTTGCCAGTAAATAACATGGTTTGAAGAATTTTTGTAATTTTCTAAAGTTTTCTAAGAAAGTCACATCTGAATCACAATGTGACGTCACTGAGTGGTTGTAATTTGGTCACAGATGTGATGTGACCACAGTGACTCTCAGTGACGTCATTGTGACCATGCATGCCATGAGGGATCTTTTGAAGAATTTTTGTATATATTTTTTAATTTTCTAAGAAGGTCACATTTCAGTCACAATGTGACGTCACTGAGGGGTCGCATTTTGGTCACAGATGTGACGTTACATTTCAGTCACAATGTGACGTCACTGAGCGGTGGCATTTTGGTCACAGATGTGACGTGACCACAGTAACTCACAGTGACGTCACTGTGACGTCACTGTGACCATGCATGCTATGTGGGTAATGATCTTCGTATTACTGAAAACTCATTGCATCTTTTAGGTTGTAGTCATTTGAAGTCTGGATTCCATAACAACAAGAAAACGAGCAAGAAATTGCTTATCCTTTCGAATTTTAACCAACTGATCACTAAATGCAGTCTTCTTGTTACAAGTGCTGAATGCTTTAAGTTTCAGTTTTATCATTAGACACCACTTGACAACTTAGCGTCTTCACTCAGTAAATCTATCGGTTACAAATTTTCTGAATTCCAACTGTCCTTTTTCATTAAGTTTCAGAATATCATTCTTCGCAAATATTGGAATTTTTATAGATGATGCGATATTCATTAGTATGGTATTATCTTGGAAAGGTTATCCTCCACAATGATTCCAAATGCTCTCTGTGACGATGACTACTATGTGAAAAATTCATAGTGTTATGGAGGTCTGAAGTTAATAATGTCTCCTGGGCTGCTTAGAGATTTCATTTGGACTGTACTTTTCAAAGAAACTTGAAACAATGCATAATACTTCTGGTGCACACAAGAAATACCTTTCGAAGATGCTTTCCTTCTGAGTTAAACTAATAACTCCACAAATGTTTTTCAGTTCTTTGATTTCTGTTCCAAGTTGTGATCTGAAAATAGTTTCGTAAACGGCACATTGGATTTTGATACTGCAGAACAACCAGATTCAGGAGAATTTCATACTTCTGGATATGATTTTTTTAGAAATCTTCATTTGTGCTATGTATACTGGAATGGGTCTAGCATAATGAAATAAATCATGAGTAAAATAACATTTGATTTGTTCCTCTAATGACGCGAGATCCAATGCCCAATCTCCTTGATAAATACAACGGATGAAACATAGCAAACATCCAAATTGGTATATACACTTGTAGTAGGAGCTTTGCCATGTCAAACCTGCATTGTGTAATATGTGGAAGACAATCTTTTTCAACTACTCCTTTGATCTCTTTAAACAAAGGTGTAGCTTGAACTTCACAATTGTGCAATTTCTCTGGTAATAAATTAATTTTTTTTTAGGAAGTAATATTTGTAGAATGTGGCAGTGTTTCAAAAAGTAGGTGGTAACATGCCAAAATGATAGTCATATGAAACTCTATCCCTCTAGTGTATTTCTTCCCTCCAAAAATCTGACGAATTGTTTTAGGAGATTAGACAAATTTCAATATATATGAGAGGCCATTATCTTTTATGCATTTTCCTAGTGCATGGAGATATGCAACACAAACATGAAGCTCTCGCACTCGGATTAGTCACTTTTGACTGCCAGTAGACAGTTGAATTTACAGAGTAGACAGAATGGAATTAAATTTGACCCCGAATTTTGCTCGATTTGTAGCATATGCTACAAAGCGACTTTAGTTTTCAGTTTTTCAAAATTGCCTATTTTATATTTTTGACATAATTATCCACCTTTCAAGCAAATTAAACAATTCATTGTGTATTTATGCGGCAATCATTCTTATTAGTAAGTATAATCCAGCAAACATTTAGTTTTGACATCTGCAGCAGAAGAGAAAACAAGTAATAGTAGTAATTTTGTTGTAAATTTATAAATAAATAATAAATAACAAGATTTACGCCTATTTTAACTGTAGATTTGTATTTCTTGACTCTAAAAACATGTAGTTTGACATACTGGTAAATAATTATCTACAAATATTAAAGAAGTCAGTAAATGGCAGCCATCTTGGACGCCATCTTGAAAATCTCCCCAAAAATGTGTAAGAAAAAAATGGCACCTAAGATATTTGGAATCTACATGTCAAAAGCTACAAAATAAAACAAAAATATCAAACTTAGCACAAAAATCCAGCTGGAAAACATTTCCGACCCTACTAATTTGTTTGAAAACTGTACTTACATTTACTGATTGGCTGTAGTTTAAAAAAAATCGAGTTATTTTTAAATTTATCCCTAGCGAGTGAAACTCGATTACGATAGATTAATCTATTTGTCCTTAGAAAAATATAAAGAGTTCGGGATTTGTTTCCGCCTAATATACTATAGCAAAATTAAAATTTCTTTTATAAATAATAAAATAAAATAAAATAAATTAATACAAATTTAACAGACATGTAATTGAATTACGTGCTCGAAGCACTGAAATGACCAGAAACAAAATTGCTGCTGTAATGAAAACTTTGGCCAATAACTGCTGGCAAGCGTCTAATACAGAAATGTGACTTTTATAAACTTCATAGCTTTATTTGATTCCATAATTAATATTTTTCTTTTAACTTTTTAACCTAACCATGTTAGCCTGAGCTCAGTGGCCTAACCATGTTTTTTTTCCGCTATGTAATATTTTTATTCAAAGATTGATTTAATAGTATATTGAGATTAATGTTAATTTTTTATATAAGATTAAAAAAATACGTAAAGTTATCAAATACAAATTTTCATACCAATACTTTTCACAGTTATTATTTTATGAATGAAACATGAATGAAAAAATCTGCAAGATGCTTGACCCTTTCAGGGAGAAAGCACTTCAATTCTTAAAATGCTGAAATTATTGATTGACACCAGAATTTAAAAACAAATTTTTTTCAAAATATTTAAAAGCGTTTCTTCAGGTATTTACGTATTTGAAAAAAATAAAATTGCTATTTCAAATTAATTGCGTAAATGTGGCGTTTTGAAATTAAAGTTAAGTTGGATATATTTTATCCCACCCCCTTCAAGGGTTTAAAGGGTTAAAAAAGCTTTTTTGGAGTTAGTTAGCAATCTCAAACGCATATTACGTGTAAAAAATTCATTAAAGATTTCCATTAAAAAAAAAGATTTTTTATCTTTGCTATGTAACCCGAAAAGCCCGGGTTCGGTCTACTAGTATCGTTAAATACAACAATATGACTATGTATTGATAAGTGCAACAATATAAAAAAGTAAACAAAGCTTGAATATATATATATGGAGATTCTTCTTTAAAAAGTTCTTTTGAACACATAAGTAAATAAACTCGGAGGTAAATTAAATTCTGACACTGTTTTTAAACTTTTAAATGACTTATATTAAACGTTAATATTTATAAAAAAGATATTTACATAAGACTATTTACAAAACAAACAATCATAACTCTAATTAATCAATTACATCTTATACGGGAAATCGTCTTCATCTTACGTTCTTTTTACACCAACTTAAAACTAAAAACATTCCATTCTCCTTTCTTCCGTTCAGTTCTTTTTTCTACCGCTTAAATCGTCTGGCTTCTTAGGAATTAATAGTTTCTTCAAAATCGTCTGCCTCACTGAGAGCCTGTTCATCAGAGTTGCGATGCGTAGAAAATAATATGCAGATCTAATAGTGGAGGAGATTTCCCATATTTCGGCCATACTGATGAGACATTCGTCCTCGAATGTATTCTTGTTGGCTGGAAACAGCAGCTGGATCATCTGAAAAGATAAAGAAAAAAAACACAGCAGCATCCAAAGTCTAAATTGAAAAAAAGAAGTCATCATGATGAACATTTAAATAATCTCGTTCAAAATAAATTCGTATTCTTTTCTTTTCACGTCCTTTCGTCTTCTTTTTTCTTACGTCTTTTCGTCTTCTTTTATCTGACGTCCTTTCGTCTTCTTCTTTCTTACATCTTTTCGTCTTCTTTTATTTTACGTCTTTTCGTCTTCTTCCTTAATACGTCTTTTCATCTTCTTTTACCTTACGTCTTTCCGTCTTTTTCTTTCTTACGTCTTTTCGTCTTCTTTTATCTTACGTCTTTTCGTCTTCTTCTTCCTTCTTACGTCTTTTCATCTTCTTTTACCTTACGTCTTTTCGTCTTTTCGAGAATAAAGTTAAAATTCTATTAGTTGTCAGTCCAGAGGTTTGTCATAGTTGGTATAGTGTCACAATCGGTGAAATTCTTTTTTTTTTAAGCTTCGTCCGTCCACGGCTTCAGGTACTCTGCACATGTACTGGTGACCATGGGTCCTTCGTTGAATCCAAGTTTCTTTACATCGTAGGTGTCATTATTTTTTACTTTTATGACTTTGTATGGACCTAAATATTTTGGTTTTAACTTCAAACCTGGACCTTGTTGTGTGCGTATTATAGCAACCACATCATTAATCTTAAATTTGTTAGCTTTCTTTCGTCTGAGGTTGTAAGTTTTACGGTTCTCTTCTTGGACTTTTAAAATCTGTTTTTTAGCATTATTTCTCATATCTTCGCGATTATTTGTAAAATCAGATTGTATTTCAGCATTCAGAAGACTAGTAATTTCAATGTTATTTTTTAGTTTCATTTTAGTACCAAACATCAATTCAAAAGGAGTTGTGCTTATACTTCTCTGAAAAGTCGAATTTATCACCTGTTGGACGTTGCTTACATGTGTATACCATTTTTTAGGATTATCGACAGACAATTTAGACAGAACAGATATTATGACAGAATTTAGACGCTCAACTTGGCCGTTAGACCTGGGTAATCCAGTGGTAATCGGGATATGTTTAATATTTTCATTGATGCAATAATCTTCAAAAGCTTTAGAGGTAAATGCAGGACCTTTATCTGATATAATTCGAACTGGATTTCCAAAGATAGATTTTTGGATTTCTAATTTAGAAATTACTTCGGCAGCATTGGTAGATTTTGTGGGATACAACCAAACAAATTTTGTGAATGCGTCAATGACCGAAAGGATATGTTTGTAATTTTTATTAGTGCTTTCTAATGGACCTAAGTGATCAACATGGTACGTATGTAATGGAGCTTCTTCTTTTTCTATTGGGTGAAGTAAGCCTTCTTGTTTACCACATTTTCTATTAACTAAAATACAGGGAACACAATTTGCTATACATTTCTCAATTTTTTGTTTAACTTTAGGGATGTAAAAATCATTTTCTAAACTTTTCTCTGTTCTTGCAACTGCGTAATGACCTTTTTCGAGAGCGGCATTGATTATATTCATTTGCATGTCTTCCGGTACAACTAATAAATCATTACCATTAACACATTTATAAAGAACATCATTTTTAACTAGATAATCATCATAAGATTTCACCTTTAGGATTTCTTTTATTGTTTTAATATGGTCATCGGTTTCTTGAGCTTGGATAATTTTTAAAGTTAAGCTATCTTGGATTACCATACAAATAGGATACCTACTTAATGCATCGACATGTCTCATACTGCTACCCTGTCTATGTTCAATAACATAATCAAAATCGGATAACATTATTGCCCATCTAGCTATTTTTGTACTCATTTCTTTTTTATCCATAGTCATTTTAAATGCATTACAATCGGTTACAATTTTAAATGGGATACCTAGCACATATACTCTAAACTTTTTCAGGGCTTCAATTACAGCTAAAACTTCTAATTCGTAACTAGTGTACCTCCGTTCAGCTTCGGTGGTTTTTTTACTTGCGAAATAAACTGGATGAAATTGATTATCTACTGGAGATTGTTGCATTAAAACAGCTCCATAGCCATCAATACTGGCATCACAATGGATTTCGGTCGCACTTTTGGGATTGTAAATTAAAAGTACTGGTTCTGACGACAAAATACGTTTGAGTTCATTAAAAGCTCTTTGTTCTTCTATATCAAATTTAAATTTTGAATCTTTTCTTAGCAGGTCACTTAACGGTTTAGCTATAACCGAATAATTTCTTATAAATTTTCGAAAGTATCCTGTCAATCCTAAATAACTTTGAACATCTTTGGTACACTTTGATTCGGGAAAATTTATTACTGCTTTAGTCTGGAGAGGGATACAATTTACCATTTATGATTCTATACCCCAAGAAATCAATTTCACGCTTCAAAAAATTGCATTTTTTAAGATTTAATTCTAATCCATATTCCGATGCAGTTTCGAGTACAAGTTTTAATTTTTCTAGACCTTCAGCTTCGTTTTTAGCAGGTATTATTAAATCATCCATATAAATGACAACAATGTGATCTTTTAATAGGTTTCGAAATACATTATAAATATACTTTTGAAAAACACTAGGGCTATTGGTCAACCCGAATGGACATTTCAAAAATTCGTATTGTCCTTCATGAGTAACAAACGAGGTGTATTTCCGCGAGTCTTCTTCAACATCTACATGAAAGAAACCGTTTTTCAAATCTATGGTGGTAAATACTTCGGCAGAATGTAATTGATCTATTACATCATCAATAACTGGCAAGGGGAAATGCTCACGTACTTTCTTTTTGTTAAGACATCTGTAATCAACACAAAGTCTCATTGTGTTATTTTTTTCTTGACTAACACAACCGGCGAAGAAAAATTAGAAGAACTTTCTCGAATTATTCCCTGAGCTAGCCACTCCTCAATTTGGTTTTCGACTATTTTTTTCTCGCATGGCGGTAATCTTCGAGGAGAAGAACAAACAGGGATTTCGTCAGTTAAATTAATTTTCATTTTAACATCTACTGTTTTAGTTTTAATTGGTACATAATTTTCAATTAAAGAGTATAACTCTGAACGTAATTTTTTGTCAGCAATGTGAGTTAAATCAATTTTAGGCTCATCCAAAACATTTACAATATTAACTAAAAAGTCATTAGACTGAACTTCAGCTTTAAACAGTTTCACTTTATTCTCAGAAATAGTTAATGTACCTTGATGAATAACATCAGTGCCAATAATTAAATCGAAATTAATGCAACTGTCCTTAACGACAAAAATAGTAACTTTAAATTTTGAACCATCTACTTCGATTTCTGAATTGAAACAACCTTCTGGTTTAATTGAGGCTTTTCCTAGACCGGTCAAAGAGATACTCGTAGGTTTTAATTCTACAAAGTTCTTCAAATTATCATAAATACTTTTCTTTAACAAAGTCTTTTGGCTACCAGTATCTATTAAAGAGATTAAACGCAAAGAATAAAGCTTTATCTCTTTCAGAATTAAATCTTGGAATGTAATAATGTTTACTTGTGACTGAGCATTTTTAACACTTGTATCTTTAGATTTATTACATTGAACTGATTTATGACCATAAGCGTTACAAGCAAAACAAAGCGGCCCTTTATCTTTATTTACACAGTTAATACTCTTATGATTATTCCCGCCACAATTAAAACAACGCATATTTGGCTTTACAGGCTTAAATTTGTTCTTAACTTCAACTTCGGATTTAATTTTAGGCTTAGCTCCTTCATATTTATGAAATTTTGCATTTTCATACTCCGATCTTATTTTTTCATAAATCTTTAATTTTTGTTTAAATTCAGCAATATTGGGACAACCATACAAAAAAGATTTTTTAGAAATGGGGTCATTAATTCCATTTATTACATACTGAATAAGGGCAGAATCTTCAATATTGCCTTTTGAGCATAATTGTTTCATATTTAAAAAATATTCATCTAACGATTCATGTGGTCTAATTTTTCTTTTGGACAGCAATTCGTGTAATTCAGCTGAATTGCACGTTTGACCAAATTCAGATACGAGTAGGGCTTTTAATTTAGACCACGAATTAATATTTGTTTCACTTTCAAGAAATAATTTTGCTTTTCCTGTCATACGGCGTTTAGCCAAAATCAATTTGTGCAAATCACTAACGTTAAATAATGAAACGATATCTTCAAAATCGGCGATCCATTTATTAATATTTTGTACATGAGTACCTTCAAACATTGTAATCATAATTACAATATCATTAATAGAAATGCTTGGTTTATTAACATAATCAGGAATTAGGATTTTCTGATTTTCATTACTTTCACAATTAGAACTACCAGAATCATTTCTCATATTATTCTCAAAAACAGTTGAAATATTTTTAGTTTTATCTTGTAAATCATCATTAAATTCATCGACACTTTCGTCATCACTAAGAGTACCTACATCGGCTATCATATTAATTTTTAAAATATTAAAATCACATAAACTAGAAATTATTCTGGCAGCAATTTCATCAAAAGTTCCCGAATTATTTATACACAAAACATTGCAAATGGTAATTAAGTCGTTAACAGAAAAATTATCTTTAATTTCTTTGAATTTAGTTTGATATTCATCGGAATCTACTTCAAACGTAAACCCAGTAAAATTCCGAATTCTAAGTCGATTATTTCTGTCACCGATTTCTCCAAAAATTAATTTGTGCAATATCTTAATACTAGCTGATTTTTCAGTTTTCAAAGAAAACTCTAATTCCTTTAAATCAACTAATTTTTCCATTATTGAAAAGAAAAATGAAATAATAAACTCACTTCATAATCAGATGCTCAGCTTCACACACTTTGATAGCACTTTCGTCGCAAATTTATACCTCTTCTGAAATAGCTTTGTAGGCTTGACATTCCATCACAGTTCTAAAAAATATCGGCTACCAAGATATTAAAAAATATATATTTCCATCTCTGTGGGCATGCGTCTGTATCTCACTTACTGAGACCATTATTTATGGAGATTCTTCTTTAAAAAGTTCTTTTGAACACATAAGTAAATAAACTCGGAGGTAAATTAAATTCTGACACCGTTTTTAAACTTTTAAATGACTTATATTAAACGTTAATATTTACAAAAAAGATATTTACATAAGACTATTTACAAAACAAACAATCATAACTCTAATTAATCAATTACATCTTATACGGGAAATCGTCTTCATCTTACGTTCTTTTTACACCAACTTAAAACTAAAAACATTCCATTCTCCTTTCTTCCGTTCAGTTCTTTTTTCTACCGCTTAAATCGTCTGGCTTCTTAGGAATTAATAGTTTCTTCAAAATCGTCTGCCTCACTGAGAGCCTGTTCATCAGAGTTGCGATGCGTAGAAAATAATATGCAGATCTAATAGTGGAGGAGATTTCCCATATTTATGAACTGCAATCTGTAAAACATTATAATTACAATTCCCATTGTTGAAATTTATTTTACAACAACGCTACATTCCAAAAATTAGATTTTTCTGTTATACATTGCCGTAAAATTGAATAAGTTATACAGTTAAATGCAACAATATGACTGTATATTGTTAAGCGCAACAATATAAAAATATAAACAAATCTTGAATTTAAATAAAAAACTATAATTTGTAAAGACACTCTAATTACAGCTCCCATTGTTGAACTTTATTTTAAAACAATACAGCATTCGCAAAATTAGATTTTTCTGTTATACATTGTCATAAAATTATATAATTTATAGCGTTAAATACAACAATATGACTATGTATTGACAAGTGCAACAATATAAAATGTAAGCAAGGCTTGAATATAAATATGAACTAGAATCTGTAAATCACACTAATTACAGTTTCCATTGTTGAACTTTATTTTACAACAATACAGCATTCCCAAATTCAGATTTTTCTGTTATACACTGTTGTAAAATTGAATAAGTTACAGTGTTAAATGCAACAATGTGACTGTATATTGATAAGTGCAACAATATAAAAATGTAAACGAAGCCTAAATATAAATCTTAACTGTAATATTTAAAGACACTTCAATTAGAGTTCTCATTGTTGAATATTATTTTACAACAATACAGCATTCTCACAATTATATTTTTCTGTTATACATTGTCATAAAATTGAATAAGTTACAGTGTTAAATGCAACAATATGATTGTACATTGATAAGTGCAACAATATAAAAATGTAAACAAAGCCTGAATCTAAATATGAATAGTAAACACTTCAGTTAGAGTTCTCATTGTTGAATATTATTTTACAACAATACAGCATTCCGAAAATCAGATTTTTCTGTTATACATTTTCGTAAAATTCAATAAGTTATAGCGTTAAATACAACAATATGACTATGTATCGATAAGTGCAACAATATAAAATGTAAGTAAAACTTGAATATAAATATGAACTGGAATCTATAATGAGTCTCTAAATAATATTCCCATTGTTGAACTTTATTTTACAACAAATCAGCATTCCCAAAATTGGATTTTTCTGTTATACATTGTCGTAAAATCGAATAAGTTACAGTGTTAAATGCAACAATATGATTGTATATTGTTAAGTGCAACAATATAAAAATGTAAGCAAAGCTTTTCTATAAATATGAACTGTAATATGTAAAGACACACTAAATACAATTCCCATTGTTGAACTTTATTTTACAACAATACAGCATTCCCAAAATTAGATTTTTCTGTTATACATTGTCGTAAAATTGAATAAGTTTTAGCGTTAAATGGAACAATATGGATGTGTATTGATAAGTGCAACAATATAAATATGTAAACATAGCTTGAATAAGACATGTCGTTAAATACAACAATATGACTATGTATTGATAAGTACAACAATATAAAAATGTAAACAAAGCTTGAATATATATATATGAACTGCAATCTGTAAAAACTATAATTACAATTCCCATTGTTGAAATTTATTTTACAACAACGCAGCATTCCTAAATTTAGATTTTTCTGTTATACATTGTCGAAAAATTGAATAAGTTATACAGTTAAACGCAACAATATGACTGTATATTGTAAAGCGCAACGATATAAAATTATAAACAAATCTTGAATGTAAATAAAAACTGTAATTTGTAAAGGTACTCTTATTACACTTCTCTTTGTTGAACTTTAATTTACAACAATACAGCATTCCCAAAATTAGATTTTTCTTTTATACATTGTCGTAAATTTAAATAAGTTACAGTGTTAAATGCAACAATATGTCTGTACACTGGTGTCCAAAAGTTAAGCATAATTTGTAATTAAGTAATTATTTTTAAGTAATGAAAGAAATATAAATCGAAATGTGGTGAAACTCCAGGTGTGTAAAAAAAATAGTACGCGTCATATATTTTCTCGAAGAGTTTTCCCCGAAATCAAACAGGGGACCGTCAACAAATTGAAAAATAGCGAAGATCTTTTGAATAACCCTGTCAAAACTAATGTAGCAAAAGAGTTAAAACTGCACATTTTGATTAATTGGCTTATTGTAATGTACTGTGTTTATTTTTATAAAGATAGCATGTACTCTCGTAGAGGAATTAAGGTTTTTATAAAAACAGTCCTAATTTTTTCCAAGTTTTTTGCTTATAATTTGCAGAGTTCTTATTATAAAATAATGTTCTTTTCTGAAAATATGAAAAACATCATTGTACACAATACCCTGTCATCAGAATTTAAAAATAATAAAAATTGTATGAAAAATGAGTATGTTTAGTAACTATTTTTTCATTGCGCATGCGTCAACGATATCAAAATGTCATTTGCGTATTGTGTTAGCTAAATGTACATAGCAACTTCTGTAAAAGTTTCTAAAACATAGTTTGAAAATTCTGAAAATGGTCACCTGTAGAATCAACTCAAAATCCGTTATTCCTAAAGGAAGCAAAAAAATCAGGGGGTTTACCTAAATATAGTTGTACGTGCAATATTGTGTAGGCACTAAAAAATGGAATATGGATAGAGCCCCTCATCTTTTTGCTTCATTTAGGGAATAAAGGATTTTGATCTCATTCTATCAACGATAATTTCAAAATTTTTAAGCTATGTTTTTGAGACTTTCACAAAAGTTGCTCTATACATTTAACTAACATACTATGCAAATGAAATTTTAATAGCGTTCACGCATGCGCAGTAAAAAATTATTTAGTAAACCTGCTCATTTGTCATACAATTTTTATTATTTTTTAATTCTGATGACAGGGTATTGTGCACAATAATGTTTGTCATTTTTTCAAAAAAGAACATTATTTTATATTAAAAACTCTGCAAATTATAAGGAAAAAACTTAGGACTAATTTTATAAAAACCTTAATTTCTCTACGAGTATACAGGCTATCCTTGTAAAAATTAACAAAGTCATTACGATAAGCCAATTAATTATAATGTTCAGTTTGAACGCTTTTACTACATTAGTTTTGACAGGTTTATCCAAAAGATATTCGTTTTTTTTCAATTTGTTGACGGTCCCCTGTTCGATTTCGGGGAAAACTCTTCGCGAAAATATGTGACGCATACTATTTTGTTTACACACCTGGAGTTTCAGCACATTCCGATTCATATTTCTTTCATTACTTAAAAATAATTACTTAATTACCAATTATGCTTAACTTTTGGACACCAGTGTATTAAGTGATTAATAATAAAGGTTTAAATAGAACTTTTAAAAAGTAACCAGCTTTGTAGGAATTTAATTTAATTTTTTTTTTTTTTTGGAAAAATGTAAAAAAAATATCAAATTTTATCTAAAATTTCGAATTACCAATTTCGATTTACCAACTTAATTACCAATTATGCTTAACTTTTGGACAACAGTGTATATTGATAAGTGCAACAATATAAAATGTAAGCAAAGCTTGAATATAAATATGAACTAGAAACTGTAAATCACTCTAATTACAGTTTCCATTGTTGAACTTTATTTTACAACAATACAGCGTTCCCAATATCAGATTATTCTGTTATACATTGTTGAAAAATTGAATAAGTTACAATGACAAATTCAACAATATGACTGTATATTGATAAGTGAAACAATATAAAAATGTAAACAAAGCTTGAATATAAATATGAAGTGCAATCTGTAAAACACTCTAATTACAGTTCATATTGTTGAAAATTAATTTACAACAATACAGCATTCCCAAAATCAGATTTTTCTGTTATACATTGTCGTAAAATTGAATACGTGACAGTGTTAAATGCAAAAATATGACTGTATATTGATAAGTGCAAAAATATAACATGTAAGCAAAGCTTGAATATAAATACCCAGGTCGAAATACATGCTGGTATTTTTTGCTAAACAAGCACCAAGTGCTATAATAAAATAGTGTAAAATAGCATAAACTAGCATAACACATTGCTGTTTACATGGTGTGTACAATTCATGGTGTGTATTGGCCCACTTTGCTGGATATCTAGCAGCCTTAGCAATACCTAGCAATAACTAGCATATTTTTGTTGCTGGTACAAGCATAAATTTTGACCTGGGTATGAACTAGAATCTGTAAATGACACTAATTACAGTTTCCATTGTTGAACTTTATTTTACAACAATACAGCATTCCCAAAATCAAATTATTCTGTTATACATAGTTGTAAAATTGAATAAGTTACAATGATAAATGCAACATTATGATGTATATTGACAATTGCAACAATATAAAAATGTAAACAAAGCCTGAATATAAATATGAACTGTAAAATGTAAAGACACTTGAATTAGAGTCTTCATTGTTGAATATTATTTTATAACAATACAGCCTTCCCAAAATCTGATTTTTCTGTTATACATTGTAGTAAAACTGAATAAGTTATAGCGTTAAAAACAACAATATGACTATGTATCGATAAGTGTAACAATATAAAGTATAAGTAAAACTTCAAAATAAATATGAACTGCAATCTGTAATGAGACTCTAATTACAATTCCCATTAGTGAACTTTATTTTACAACAATACAGCATTCCCAAAATTAGATTTTTCTCTTATATTTTATCGTAAAATTGAATATGTTATAGCGTTCAATGCAACAATATGACTGTATATTTATAAGTGCAACAGTATAAAAATGTAAATAAAGCTTGAATATAAATATGAATATGTAAAGACACTCTAATAACAATTCCCATTGTTGAAATTTATTTTACAACAATACCACATTCCATAAATTAGATTTTACTGTTATACATTGTGGTAAAATTGAATAAGTTACAGTGTTAAATGTAACAATATGACTGTATATTGATAAGTGCAACTATATAAAAATGTAAACAAAACTTGAATGTAAATACAAACTTTAATATGCAAAGACAATCTAATTACAATTCATGTTGTTGAACTTTATTTTACAACAATACAGCATTCCAAAATTAGATTTTTCCGTTATACATTGTCCTAAAAATGAATACGTTACAGTGTTAAATGCAACAATATGACTTTATATATATAAGTGCAACAATATAAAAATGTAAACAAAGCTTGAATATAAATATGAACTGTAATATGTAAAGACCTCTAATTACTGTTCCCAATGTTGAACTTTATTTTACAACAACACAGCATTCCCAAAATTAGATTTTTCTATTACACATTTTCGTAAAATTTAATAAGTTAAAGTGTTAAATGCAACAGTATGAAAATGTATTGAGAAGTGCAACAATATAAAATTGTATACAAAGCATGAATGTATATATGAACTGTAATAGGTAAAGACACTCTAATTACATTTCCCATTGTTGAATTTTATTTTACAACAATACAGCATTCCCAAAATTACAATTTTCTGTTATACATTGTCGTAAAATTGAAAAGGTTAAAGCGTTAAATGCAACAATATGACTGTGTATTGATAAGTGCAACAATATAAAAATGTAAGTGTAGCTTCAATATAAATATGAACTAGAATCTGTAAATAACTCTAATTACAGTTTCCATTGTTGAACATTATTTTACAATAATACAGCCTTCCCCAAAACAAATTTTTCTGTTATAAATTGTCGTAAAATTGAATATGTTACACTGTTAAATGCAACAATATGACTGTATATTGATAAGTGCAACTATATAAAAGTGTAAACAAATCTTGAATGTAAATACAAACTTTAATATGCAAAGACAGTCTAATTACAGTTCCCATTGTTGAACTTTACTTTACAACAATACACCATTCCCAGAATTAGATTGTTCTGTTATACATTGTCGTAAAATTGAATAAGTTAGAGCGTTAAATACAACAATATGACTATGTACTGATAAGAGCAACAATGTAAAATGTAAGCAAAGCTTGAATATAAATATGAATTAGAATCTGTAAATATCTCTAATTAAATTTTCCATTGTTGAACTTTATTTTACAACAATACAACATTCCCAAAATTAGATTTTTCTGTTATACATTGTCGTAAAATTTATTAAGTTATAGCGTTAATTGCAACAATATAACCGTATATTTATAAGTGCGACAATATAAAATTGTAAACAAAGCTTGAATATAAATATGAACTGTAATATGTAAAGGCACTCTAATCACAGTTCCCACTATTGAATTTTATTTTACAACAATACTGCATTCCCAAAATTAGAATTTACTGTTATACATTGTCGTAAAATTAAATATGTTACAGTGTTAAATGCAACAATATGACTGTATATAGATAAGTGCAACAATATAAAAATGTAAACAAAGCTTGAATATAAATATAAACTGTAATATGTAAAGATACTCTAATTACAGTTACCATTGTTGAACTTTATTTTACAACAATACAGCATTCCCAAAATTAGATTTTCTATTATACATTTTCGTAAAATTTAATAAGTTTAAGCGTTAAATGCAACAATATGAAAATGTATTAATAAGTGCAGCAATATAAAAATGTAAACAAAGCTTGAATAGAAATATGAACTGTTTATATGTAAAGACACTCTAATTACGATTCCCATTGTTGAATTTTATTTTACAACAATACAGCATTCCGAAAATCAGAATTCTCTGTTATACATTGTCGTAAAATATAATAATTTATAGTGTTAAATGCAACAATATGACTGTTTATTAATAAGTGCAACAATATAAAAATGTAAGTAAAGCTTAAATATAAATATGAACTATAATCTGTATTTACAGTTTCCATTGTCGAACTTTATTTTACAACAATACAGCACTCCCAAAATTATAATTTTCTGTTATACATTGTCGTAAAATTGAATATGTTATAGGGTTAAATGCAACATAATGAAAATGTGTTTATAAATGCAGCAATTTATAAATGTAAAAAAAGTTTGAATATAAATATGAACTGTAATCTGTAAAACACTATAATAACAAATCCCATTGTTGAAATTTATTTTACAACAAGAGAGCATTCCCAAAATTAGATTTTTCTGTTATACATTGTTGTTAAATTAAATTAGTTATACAGTTAATCTCAACAATATGACTGTATATTGATAAGCGCAACAATATAAAAATGGACACAAATCTTGAATGTAAATAAAAACTGTAATTTGTAAAGACACTCTAATTACAATTCCTGTTGTTGTAGTTTATTTTACAATGATACAGCATTCCCAAAATTAGATTTTTCTCTTAATCTGTCGTAAAATTGAATAAGTTATAGCTTAAATTACAACAATATATGACTATGTATTGATAAGTGCAACAATATATAAATGTAAACAAATCTTGAATGTAAATATAAACTGTAATATACATATACAGTCTAATTACAGTTCCCATTGTTAAACTTTATTTTATAACAATACAGCATTCCCAAAATTAGATTGTTCTGTTATCCATTGTCGTAATATTGAATAAGTTTCAGCGTAAATTGCAACAATATGACTATGTATTGATAAGTGCAACAATATAAAATGTAAGCAAACCTTGAATATAAATATGAACTGCAATCTGTAATAACACTCCTTTTACAATTCCGATTGTTGAAATTTATTTTACTACAATACAGCATTCCCAAAATTAGATTTTTCTCTTATACATTGTCGTAAAACTGAATAACTTATAGCGTTAAATGCTACAATATGACTGTATATTGATAAGTGCAACAATATAAAAATTTAAGCAAAGCTTGAATATAAATATGAACGTCCGATCTGTAAATCAGCTCAATCTGAATCTGAATCTGTATGTACTTCTTCTGCTGGGGTCAAATGAAAAGTTGAATGTATGAGACTCCTGTACCGTCAGTGGAACAACCCTCAACTCGAATTTCTGTAGCTGCCAAAAAGCTATCCGAGATGCCTGGAATCTTTCAAAGCATGAGAAATTGCATGCGACGCTGCTGTCAAGCATACCCGATTACTTTTAATCGTAATTTCGGAAACCTTTTGTAATAAAATCTTTAACTAAATTGTGTTCTACCACATGAACGTGTTGCTGTTTCACTACCTGTTTCTGTTTCTTTTTTACCTGCTTCTTTTAACCACAGTTGGCAAAAAAGTCATTTTCAGCGTTACATCCCTATGTGATTCCAAGTCGCTTTGTATCCCTAACACTTCCTGGAAGTATGTTGTCTAGTAGTAAATTACCCAAGAGTAATGCCATTGAACTGTTGGAGATGTGTCGGAAGCGCCCTCTATCAAAAAATGGAGACACATTACTGTAAATCTTTTTGAATAAAATAATTAACAAGGGAACGACCTACACGCAAACCGCAACAAAATCGAACAGTTTTTGTAATGTTTATTAGTGTTTAAAATCCCCTTTCTGTTCACAGTTCAATTTTCGCTATTTACCCGATTACAATGTTTCCGTTTTTGGGATTAAAATTTAAGTTAAAGTGTAAACTTTAGAATAATTTCAACCCCATGCACAAAATAAGGGTAAAAAGTAGTTGTTCGTTACTCTAAATTCTAAAGCACCCTCTATCGACTATTTTTGAACGTAACTGTAAAAAATAATCTACAAACAAATCGTTATATAAAGAATGATTTTAGCGAAAACCGCAACCGAATCCATCCTTTTTTCCGTTTTTTATAATCGTTTTAAGTTTTGGACGCTAAATTTAATGGGCCCTAGCTCCTACTGAAGACATTTGCGCCACATGGTTTCCTATTTGATAATGTTTGTCTTCATGTCTAACTATCACCCCTCAATGTTTGTCGGTCTGGTAGCGAAACACCCTATATATATATATATATATATATATATATATATATATATATATACTGGCTGTTACCCGTGACTTCGTTCACATAACATTTAAAGAAGAATTAATTGACGAATCAAGCAAAAGAATTCGTTGATTGAAAGATGTGTAATTAACTTTTTATCGCAATTCATAATAAAAAACTTTTGATAATCCCTATTTGTCGAATTTTTTTTGCTGGTTGAAATTTTCCTTTCAGCGATGTATACTAATAGATAGAAACATTCTTGAATACATTTGTTCAACCCTCTAGTTTACCTAGTCCCTTTTAATACACGAATTTTTTTTTTTCTAAAATTTAGGTCAAACAAAAATATTCCTTATTACTACCTAAATTACATTTTCAGAAATTATCATCCAAAGACAATCATGTATCCAGGTCTTTGAGTGACCCTGTATATCATTTTGCCTAAATACTGCAAACATTTCTTTGTTTACTGAATGCAGTTCAAAATAAAAATGCATATTTTATTTAAAAACCGCCTTTAAATAAATTACGCTCATATTCAGTAACCTTTCCGAGATCTTTTGTGAACCCTTTATATCTACATTGTGTAATTATTGGCATTTATACACACCATTTAATATGCATACATTTAGTAAAGCTTTAAAGCACATATCATAATTCAAAATGCATTTCATACTGCAACAATGTATGCAACAGTCATCATCCATCTTATATATTACTTCGAATAGAATATATACTATTTGAAATCCTTTTTGTGTCCCTGTTAATGCTATACACTTTGTATTATGCATGAAATAACTCACATTTAGTCTCAGCGATTTCATGTATATCAATTTGATTATACATGATTGTATACCATAATTAAAATATGCCGCAAACTGCTCCTGCCTTTGTTCTTATGCAATGGAATCCTTCCGTGTGACCCTGTAAATGAATAAGTGTCCTTTTCACTGCATATTTTACAAAATGCATATTTTAGTGCACTTTGTAGATGCATATAAATTTGGATATGTTTCACAGGGTGTAACATCGTTAAAATTCTATTGAAACGATTTTTCCCTGTAAATGAACTAATCATGGTAGAAACTTCATTTTCAATAGGTATTCGTGTTAAGGTAATCGTTATTAACGTCCAAAAATTTCATGACAATCCGAGTATATTTACGAGAGTTAGAAAGCGGTCAGAAGGATAGTCAAACCGAAAGTATAATAACATTTGAACTTTGTTGGAAAGTGTTAAAAAATGAAGTCAAAAACATATCAATCCGTAGTATTATATTCTGCCTTTTCCCCACAAAAAAATTCTTCCATTGATAATTATGAGTTTTGAATAAAAATTTCCATTTGTGTGTAAGTTACAACTTATTAATTAGTATAAGTAAAAAATATTTCTCATTCATATTAAATATGACGTCATTTTTTATATAGCTCTATTAACTATTGATATTCATGACCCTTGTATTTTTAGCGACTACTATAAAGTACCTGTTTTATTTCAACTATGATGTCACATTTTTCCAAGTGAAATAGTTGTTAAAAATATAATTATTTTTCATTTTTTACTTCTAATTTATGTCGCCATTTTTGACACATAAATTCTCATTAATTAACAAATATTTAAAATATATTATAAAAAGTACACCTGTTATTTTTATTTCAAATATGACGTCATATTTATTTTCTTTTAAATTATTTTATTTGTTTTTCGCATGGAAATTGCTCAAGTGAAAATTTATAGCCGCTGAGATATTATTACTCCAGATTTTTATTTTCTTGGCAATGGGAAAGAAAATTTATTAAATTTTATCTAAAAAAATGCCGACTGATTCCATGTGAAAAATAATGAAATTTTAAATTATTAATTAAAATATTTGAATAAAATAAATAAAACATAGCCTATGTTCATTTCGGGGCTATAACCTATCTATATGCAAAGATTCAAAAACATTAATCTATCCGTTTTGAAGCCAACTTCATTCCACCTTCGGACACACTTCCACATTTATAATACACTTGTTGTTACCCGTGACGTCGTTGACGTTGAATTAAAAAAAAGATAAACTTATTAACTAAGCAAAGTGTTTCATTAACGATAATTTAAAACATATATAATTAACACACATTTTATGGGAGGCAATATAGTAAATAGTTCTTATTTACTGAGGACTTGAAATAACTCAGACAAATAAAACGGAAATATGTCAGATAATATGGACAATCGCGAAAATGTTACTTCAATAATCTATATTGTACACCATTTTCTATAGAAATCATGTTGTAGTGCATTTCATAATTTCATATCAAAGAAAGAAAAACCTTGCATTACGCCTAGATAATAAAAAAATATCCAACACCTCCAAAATCCGTAACTTCGCCGATCCATTCGTTTGTGCAGCTTTGTATATGATCTATATGTTTGCAAATATTACAAATACAGTGCTAAAATTTAGTTTAGTTAGAAAAAGTATACTGAAGATTAAAATTCATCTTTAGCAATTTATAACAATACAAAGAAATGTACTTGAATTCTTTTTTTCACGTTTTAATCTTTTCATCCTTCTTTGGCGCAGCATGTCCCTAAAAGGACTTTGTGCCATTAAACTCCCACCAACCAACCAACCTTGAATTCTTTTGTACAGCCCTGTATATTACGTGGAAATTTTAATATGTGCCTCATATTTAACTTAAAATATTCAAGCAAAAATTCGATTAAAATTATTATATTCACATTTCGGAGAATTGCTATTGCACCAGACTATTTAAAAATACCAGTTTTTTATATAGTCCGGTATAATGATTTAATTTAAATTATACAAATATCTCATCTCTTATGTAGCTGAATGTATCTGATTCTATAAACATCTAAATGTAGCTGAAATTGGAAATGCGTAACTCGGATTAAAAACACCAATGAATTTACGCTCATTCTCAATACTGCTTACAAATTCTTTTGTATTGTCCCATATGTAGGCTATATCATTTAAGCACAGGACATATTATGCAGAAAATTATTTAACCGTAAAATGCATACCATAATTGAAAACGGTCTTCAGTAATCATTACTAATAGATCACAGTTTAGATACAGTATTGTATCCGAAATCTTTTACGTGGCCCTGTAAATGAAGAATAAATGTGATGCAAATCAAACACAACTGCAGGCATATTGTGGTAAATTTTAGTAATGTATTATGTTTGGAAAAGTGCAACACAATTAAAATATACTGGGAATGTTTTTCCCTGTAGACTGTTATATTACTGATCTCTTTTCTGCAACTCTGTCAAGAATGTTAAATGCTTTACACGCAATTTTCTACAAAAATTTCGTTTCAGTGCATTTCAGAAATAGATATCCATTTCATCATTTTGTAACAGAGTAACATCACTAAAATATGCCACAAATATTTTTACTTTATAGACTACAATATACTTAAATATTTTTCAGTTCCCTGTACGCATACTATTAGTATTACACTTAAACATATTCGACACTAACTATGTTCTTGTGCACCTCAACAATTTATATAAATTTCACCACATTTAAAATTATGCAACACTATTATAATATATCGCGAATGCTTATTTTTTTCTCAGACTATAATGTAAAGTCTCCTCTTGAGTACTTCTATGATTGAGCTGTGGTTGTTACACGCTTCATTTTCAATGCCGAACATGCTATGACAATTCTCAAAAATGTAATTTCGTGGAAATTCGACTATATTAACTCGAGTCAAAATAATGACAGATAGAGAGTAGAGCGCAGGCACTGTAGTATCCGGCTACAGACAGCGCGAAGTCGTAAACATTTTTTAACCATGTTAGAATGTGTAAAAAACAAGGGTCTAGTAAAATCATGAAAATCGACGAATTTATTTTCGTAAAACGAAAAATCAATGTTAGAAAAATTCTACCACAAAACTGTGTTTAGGAGGTACTTTTTTTAATTTGTATAGGTATGCTTTGCATACTATAAAACTATATAGAAATCTGTTATATTTTATGTGACAACGTATTTTTATTCTTTGAAAACGAAAAGAATATGGAATTAAAATCCGGTTGCAAATCGGCATTTAGAAACTTGTTTACAGCTACAACGAACTTCGAGCTCTGGATGCTTAATTGCGATATTGACAGATGGAAATGATATTTTCATTGCTATCATATTAAATATTTAGTTTTTAAGCCTGAAAGTTTTTAATAATATTTTATGAACTGAGCATATTTAATATTTAACACTAGTTAAATACCTTTTTTTCCCTGATTAGTTAACTATTTTTTTACTTTTTAAAGAGAATGAAAACTATTTTTCATTAATTATTACGTCATTTATACCGTTGATAACTTTGCGGAATAAATTATTGACATTTTCTTTTCATTTTCTTTCTAACCTTTCTTTTTAATCTTAATTCATTTGGAAAACAAAATTTCAATATTAATTTAATCGTGCACAGACGATAATCATAGATTTCCTTAAATAATAATATTTGATATCTTAATTCAATCTAATTTTATTTCAACATCAAAATTCCAACATTAATTCCATTTTATTTTTCATATATGACGTCATATTTTTTTCTTTTTAGCACTTACTCAAAATTTATGCTCCTTAAGTTATTAGAAATGAATACTTGAAAACTTATGTTTTGTTTTCAATATGACGTCACAATGATACATTTTTAATAATCAATTAATTTATTTCATTTTTAGGTAGATTTCGTATTAAGTACTACCTATTGCATTCGCACCAGTTTATATATATATATATATATATGTTACAAATTTAAAAATTTTTCGCCAAAACTAACCTTTATATTACCTTAATTTTCTTATAATAATGTTCCGTACTAACTTCAAATTATTAAAATAAAATCTTGTTTCTAGATCTAATCTGATAATCTGTATGCAGACGATATAAATTCTTAATTTGCCTTAAAAAACATTATTCCAGTATGCGTAAATTTAAAAAGATGGCTCTAAATTAAAAATGTTCTTAATTAAAACTTTATTTCTTAATATTCCAAATAAAACTGATTTCTTCTATGTTTTTATCAACCCTTTTTAAGAAAATCTTATTAAATTTATTCCAAAACCATACCTTTAAAAAAATATCATTATTTTATTTTATCTATTTATTTATTTTTCCGCAGTCAACCTTTGATGTGTGCATTAATAAATTCATTTCTTTTCTTTTTCTCTTAAAATTAATCATTTATAAAAATCGTCTGCCTAAGAACTTATGAGTCGATTATAAATTGGTTAAATAATATTTTTTTAAAAATAAATTTATCGTCTGTGTAAAATAGTCTCGTATCTGGACAAGAATTCTGTTTACATAAAAGGATGATGGTTTGAGATTACAGAAAGTTCTAGAATTTTCTTTTTAGTTTTAAAAGGTGGAAGTCTCCAGATGAGAAGGGGAGAGATTCTGGAGTTCTTTCGTCGATGAGTACGGCTGGTTGAAGTAAATGATGGAATATTTTTTGGACATTTCGGTAAAAGATCGTTTGCAAAAAGGAGTTTTTCCCTCTATAATGACTACAGTTGAATAAATAAACTTACAGCCACCAATGAGTGATTTATTGGATATTCTACATTTATTTATTTTTTATTTTTTCCCTCGCTGGCCATGACTTCTGTGCAAAGAACGGGGACCCTGGCGATGATGTTTCTGGCTCCTAACTTTAAAATGTCACAGTCTTTTCTAGAGCCGACAGGATAATTATGTGATTTTTTCGGATTGCAAACTGAATCTGTGGAATGGCGTGTGTTCCAGTTAAAGAACTTTACAACTATGCTCGCAAAGATGCTAATCTGAAATAATTGCTAGTCGCTTCGAGTCTGATGTGGATTTCCTGACATCATAGAAAAAATGTCAATTGATTCAGTATGAAAAATAATGAAATTTCGGTTTATTAAGAAAAATATTTGAATAAAGTAAATATAAACTAGTCTGTGTTCATTTCAGGCCTCTAATCAATCTGTATGCAAAAATACAAAGACATTAATTTATTTGTTTTGAAGCCAATTTCATTCCAACTTTTCGGACAAACTTTCACATTTATAATATATATAAGATATATATATACATAATTCTTTTTACGGCAACACAGCTAATTACACATACATTCTAAATGGCGAAGTATCAATGATCTGACGTACAACAGCTGTGTTCAAAAATCTCAGTTTAACTGGCAATTTGCCAGTCTATGAATTTTAAAGATTTTTGGAAAAAAAAACCAGTCACTTTTGAAATGTTAAAATCTCAAATTGGCTTTCTTAAATCCTGTCTCAGTTTTCTTAATTACTTCTGCGAAAATTTTATACAATCAACCAACCATAAGCTAAAGAAAGGGAAAAAAGTGGGAAAAGAGTATTTTTTTATGAGAGTGAGCTCTCGATTTTAATTAATTTCTCAACTAATTATTAGAATTTTAAAATTCTGATGGTCAGGTACATTAGAAAAGGCCTTGTTCAATCTTTAAAAAAATTTAACCCTCGTACGTGCCGTAGTTTTTGCTAACCATCGCAGACACACAAACACACACACACAGAGGGATTTGCTATTTTATTAGTATAGATCACCAGTTTATTCGCTGCTCAATGGTGCCCATCACATGGAGTTCAACATTACAATGTTTTACTCATTTCAGCTGAAGAACTTGAATAAAACAAAGCTTATAAACTAAAGATAACATCTCTAAGCATTGAACAATGCATTAAAATTTTAAGGCTAGAAGTTTGTAAACAAAAATCTAGCAACTTTATTTTCTTAAATTTAGATTCAAGAGGGAGAAAAATACTTATCTTATTTAGACAGTACTCTATATACAAAATAGTACAGCTTTGTAAAATTATTTCCTTGAAGAAGCATTAATGTATCTCCATATACATTTTTTAAAAATAATTTATTTGAAGGAAAATATTTAGTGTTGAAAGGGACACCCCTCTCTCCTATACTAAAAGTAAGAAGTTATTTTTTTTTCTATTTTCACAAAATTTCTATTTATTTCCACCCACTTTGTCCGAACTAACCCATTAACGTTTTTGACCGAGATTTTCTGAGCCTTGATCTTATGTATCAGTTTGCAAGAGATCTGTGCAGAATTATGGACGTTATCGTGTCCATAAAAAAGTGATATAGATAAATAGATAGATTGATAGATAAAGTTTGTGACTGGTGTGTAGGGGGTGATGTTTTTGGTTTTAGTGGCCATGATTGGCGTAGATGCCATAAAGCTTTAGAATTTCCAACATAGGGGCGATTGTATATATAGGGGCAGGTTGTATTTCTTAGAAAATCTACTTAAAAAAACGTCAAATTGTTAGATAAAGACTAATTTAATCAGAATTAATCACATACATTTTATGGGACTGTCGACAAGTTTAGATTGAGGGAATCCTTCAATTTGCCATCAGTGTATTTCGAAGTCAATCAAAAAAATATCTGGAAAAACACGGCACGGATCAACGTGGTATTGCAATTTTGCGATCTCCTTTCGAAGCGCTTAGCACAATGCTAAGTTTAAACTTTGAGAAATGAAACTCTTTTAGCTACTTTGTAAAGAGGAAATAATATTATTAGGCTGTATTTAGTTTTATGAAATGCCAAATGAAATTTAAATATGCCCTACTTTTGTTTGATACTGTTTAAACTTTATATCTCTTTGAACATTTATGATGCATCAATTCACACTTTTCTAGTATCTAGAGATATATCCAACCTTACATTGTACATTTTTTTAACAAATTCTTATTATTCTTTTAGCAACAATATATTTAATTAATACAGATAATAGTAATTCATGTAATTTTGCTGCAGAACCCTCTGAGCATGAGTAATAGATGGACTTGACCGTTTATTCTATAATAAATAAGACTTTAAAAGAATCTACACTCCAGAAAAGATTTACTTTGACACAAACTATTCGCAGAAGAACAATAAAAAAATAATAATGTGAAAGTGGAGTTAGCAAACACTCTTAAAGCCAAAAAAGTAAAATATTAATGAATTTATTAGAAATAAATAAAATTAAACTATAGGCATAGAGTTTTCAATATTATTGGAAGGGCTCACTCAGCAGCGTAAACAAAGGAGAAGGAGAGAATTAGAGTCCGAACCCCCTAGTAACGAGGGACTAATTACTTTATCACAGATACAGAAAAAAATAATAACTTCTAACATGAAATTACAAGGAATCAAGGTGGATTCCGTTTTAGACACGTTTCCGCCTTACCTTGTAAAAAAATTATATTGTAAATTTACGATACTTTACCTTGAATTATCATGTAAATTTATGAAATATGTCGCTTTTTTCACATAATCGGTCAACTCTCGTAATTTTTTTGTTTTCGGCCGAAAACCATTAATGTAAAGGCAAAGTCTTTTGATAAAGGTATAAAGTCCGTTTTTTTTACCGACATTGCTTGGAATCTATGCTGCAGATTTATTTCAGTGTAGCAGGTAATTTTTTAAGTTATTATTTTCGTTATGACTATGGAAAGTTTCAGATTGAGACAGTATCCTTTTATAGATTGCTTTTGTTTACAGAGATTAAATATTTATAAAATGAAATCTGTGAAAAAACAAGTGCAAAGGACCGAAAAAGTAGGTTTGACCAGCTTTTGCAAACTTTAGTAAGTATGATTGTTTGGTAATCGGCATCCTGACGAAAAGTTTCCATTTAAGGCAAGAATTTGTTATAGACAAGCTCCGTGTTGTCAAGTTTTAATATATATTTAATAAATATATATCGATAAACGTAAATACAAAAAAATCTGTTAATCGGAACCTATCTTAACGGGAAAAATGCCGTAGTATCGTTGAAAAAAGTACCATGCAATTACACATGCTAAGATAATAAAAATACAAAGAATAATAAAAAGAATATTGCCCAGTTAAACTGGTGGCATTGAGCTCACAGGCTATGCATACTAATTGTATATTACAGCCTTATATTTCCAAGAGTTAATTCCGTTCGAAAAAAAAATTAAAGGAGGGGAGACAGCCCCCCACTTTCTCCTTTTTATACTTAATCATTGAACCCCCTAAACTAATCAAGGACATGTTTTATCATATAAAAAATCTATAATCAAAATTCGGAGATAATCAGAAAATTCTTAATAAAAACCCATTTATATAATTTAAGACGAGTTTTATCCCTCTCTTTTACATTTAACAATTAAATTTCCAAAAATATTCAGATATTCAAATGAAATCTGATAATTCTGCATGAAAAATCCATTTATATAAATTAAGGAGAGGGGCATTAGAACCCCCGTCCCCCCTGTTTATACTTATCCAATGAACACCTAATACCAATCACGAAGGCGCCTCTTTAGAATGATCTTACATCTAAATTTTGAACGAAAACTGATTATTCTGCATGAATAACCCATTTATAACAATTAAGGGAAGGGACATGAGCCCCGCGTTTCCCTCTTATACATATCGAATGAACTCCAAAAACTAATCAGGGAAGCGCCTTATCAGGATATACCTATATACAAAATTTCAAGTGAATCGGTTATTTTTATCATGAGTTATCGCGTTACGCACCAACGAACGAACGTACGAACGAATATACATACATACAGAACGGCGGGCTCATAAGCTCTCAGGCTATGATAGCTTGTGAGCTAAAAAATCATTTGATTACGTAAGAAACACTTATAACGTATAATTTCAAGTGAATATGACTTTACGCTTTTATTGACATTTAATCTTATAGTTTGGCGATAGTTTTTAGGTCGATGTTCGAAGGGATGATCAATTAGTGCCGAATTAAGCAAAAGAAAGATCCTTATAACTTTAAAATTGATAATCCTAATAAGTAACAATTCATTGGGTCAGATTAATCATCTCATCCAATATCTATATATCTTTGAATTGAATTTTGAATGAAATACAGTGTCATAAAAGATGGGAAAATGTGGAAAATAAGATTACAAATAATGGCAATTATTGACAACAAATAATGACAAAGTTGGCAATTATTTACCCTATTGACTCCATTCTTTATGCAAAATTTCTGTTTTTATCTTATTTTATATTCATTCTTTAAAATATGCAATTTCGAAAAATTTTCTGTATCTTACATTAGAAACAATATTTCTAGAGTCCAAAAAAGTAGTTCTGGATAATCGAGGTTATTAATATTCAATAGGTTTCTTCCCATTATTGCATACTAAGTATACACCAAATAAATTTCAAGTCTCTATATCAATTTATTTGAAAGATTGAGCATTTAAAAACACACAGATAAACAGCAACTTTTTTTTTGAATCTCCAGTGTCTAAACCGTGTAAATAGCGACTTTTTTTTTCAAATACAAAACTTACTCTATACTACGTATGATGGGTAAGTAAAAACAGATGTCCGTGCATTTGTGTGTTAAATAAAATTATAATATACATTAAAAACTGTTTTTATACAGTGCCTTTAAACAGAATGCATACGTTAAAATATTGAATCTGTAATGGAATTTTCTTCCGCCATTTATCAGTGTGATAACAGATATTTTGCTCATGCTCTCGTAATTGTAGCATGATTTTGTTCTGACACACGTGATTAATATAAAACAAGTTGCAGTTTCTTAACTTTCTTAAAATTAAGAAAGTGATAAAATTAAAAATTACGAAATCTTTCTTAAATTTAATTTTTTTTTATTTCCATAGTTTTAAATTTTTTATTTTTTATTATGGAATTTTTTTAAATAAATCTCATTGAAAAGGAAACGCTCTTACTAGGAAATCATGACAAAAATTTATCTAATCAGGATATTTTGAATTTCGTAAAATTTCAAACCTTTCAAATATTAAAACCCCGTACTGCCATTTTCAGAGCACGAAATCTCTGAAGTAATATAACTGGATAATATTTAACTTTAAAAGAATGTACCGGATGATACAAAAGTCAGGACAAACTTTAAAAAGAATAATTCGAAAACGAATCAAGATATAAATGTACGGTTTGCACCAAACGGTCACATTTATGCAAGACGTAGCACCACCTTATATTGCCTCCCTGTGTAACACCTGCTACGTTCAACATTTGGGGGAGGATGGTCTTTATCAGTCGCTACTTTAATTATGCATGGGCTCCAGGATCTCCCGATCTGACGTCCTGAGACTTTTGGCTGTGGGAATTATTGACCGCGACCAACCGGCATTACTAGCAGCATTGAAAGATGGCATCCGCCAAAATGTGTCTGCCATAACGCAAGCAATGCTATTCTACGCTGTAAACGGTGAGGTTCCTCGTCTCACAGCTGTACTTCTGAATGATAGACAGCGCATTGAACATTTACTGTGGTATTGATTAACTGTAATTAAGCTGGCTTGTTACTTGCCAACATTTTTTTCATTTGTAAATCATCTTTTGGTGCACTAAATCACTAAATTGTCACCTGTTGGTCACCAATAAAACTATTTTTTTCGTTGCCGAATAAAACCTTATTTTTACATCCGTTTTGTGCGAACCGTGTTTTTGTATCTGGATTCGTTTCCGAATTATTCATTTAGAAAGTTCGTACTGACTTTTGGATCAGCCGGTATTTTTTTTAATGTCCTGCCCTAGGCATAACCGCTATTAAGTACATTTTCAATCTTTTTTAATATTATTAGATTTGAATAATAATAACACAAATAAGTTTAATAACATTTTTTTTTATACATTTAAAATGTAAAAATAAACGAAGTAAAATTGATGAATGAAATGAACGGTCAAGCACGAACATTATTCTCGCTCCGTACAATAAATTTATGAATTATTAACTGTATTTTTAAAATAATCGTTGCTAAAAGAATAATAAAAATTTGTAAAAGAACTACACAACGTAGAGCAACGTACGTACACAACGTAGAGCTTGGTACAGCTATATTACTAGAAAAGTGTGAATAATGAATAGGTTTACCATAAAAGCTCAAAGAGATGTGAAGTTTAAATAATAATAAATATTGCAATTTCGTATAGATCGTTTTTTAAATTTATCGCTTTTTTGATGAACTTATTATGCAACTGACAATAAAAATACTGCATAAACTTCATTTGGCATTTCATTAAAAATATCAGCATAGCATTAATTGATTCTTTTTACTGTGTAATTAAACTAAAACCTTTGTTCAAAAAATGAACTTGGCATTGTGCCAAGTTCGCTTCGAATGGGGGTTACAAATTTGAAACTCCGTTTTGGTTTAGATAGTTTTTTATTAACTTTTAAAGATACTGAGTACTGAGAGATCAACTTAATACAAACTGGTCATGAATCTCATTGCATTTACGTGATTAATTCTAATTCAATAAGTCTGTTTAAAAAAATCACGTTTATTGCTTAAGCTGCTACTGGTCATATCATTACACAAATATATTATTAAAAGTTATTATCTAGACTTTATAAGCCGATGGTACATAGAGTATGCAACTCCACATATGCCTATGTCTTACATACGCCTATGTCTTCAAGGGTTAATATATCCGTTAGTTACCGACATTTATTTTGGAAAATCATTGCGAACAATGTTTCTATACCTCTGCTGTAATAGGTATCTCCAGCATTCCTCAGCACTATTGCTGAATGCCCGCAAATTGAAATTTGTGTCTAACCAAAAAATGTGTTTTTCTCAAAAAGTATGTAGCTTAGCATGAGCGCTATAGTTTTCCTACAAGGTTTAAATTAACGTCTACTACTTCTGATCTTTCAAAATTTCAATTTCAGTAGATTAAAAGAAATAGATGTTGGGGGGGGGGGGGGTATTTTTATACTGCTCTTTCGATGATATTTCTGAAAACATAATATCTCAAATTACAATATATTATTTTTGATTTCGGATTTACGAAAGCTTTCATACGGTATTCCACATTATGTACTATGAAAAGATTTTTTTCAAGTAACGTAATTAGCCCTTTTATATTTTTACTAAATATATTTGCGAATGTTTAGTAATCTTAAATATCTGGGTCAATAATCTTTATTATTATCTCCAATTTGAACATTTCACGTTCCGAAATTTACGAGTAAAATGGTTGTGACAGACAGACAAAGGAGTGATCTTAAAAATGTTTCTTTATTTCTTGTACTGTACCTTAAAAATAATAGTTTTAAAACTGAAGCAAATTTTGTACATTCCTATGATAAATAAAAATATGTCGCTTTTTAGTTGCGGAAATATGGTTGTTATTTTATTGATATTGCATAAAATCATGGCTAAATTAAATATTTATGTTTTTTTATAAAGAATAATACAAGAGTAGTTTTAAGGGAAACTTGAAAGGGATAAATAAAATTTTTCATATTGCACGTTTTTACATGTTGCACCCTGTACATGGTCTATAGGATTTCTATACTCAATGTAATATGCAAAAATTTAGAAAACACATATGCCATATTCAAAAATCATCCCTAATAGACAATACTTCATGTACTATGTACTATCCAACACCTTTCATGTGTCCCTGTACATGAAATAAAATGTGATGAACATCACATTATATTATTTCCTATTCGACTTCATTATCATATTCTACTTTAATCATCTTGTTTTAAAATTCAGTAACGTATGCCCATTTCATTTTGCTTGAATTAGTGAAACATAATTAAAATACGTTGTGAGCAATTTTTTCCCTAGTTTATAATTAAAAAACCCCTTTTCTTTGACCCTGTAAAAAATTATAAATTCTTTGCAACCTCTTTTGAAAGCATGTTTTATTGCACCTCATAAATTCAGGTCAATTTCATTATATTTGAAATTGAGAAAAACGTTAAAATACGCCGCAAATGATTTTTTCGTTGTCACCAATGTCACGGAATACAATTATCAATTTCCATAAACACGAGCTATAAATGCTAGACATAAAATCTTCTATAGAAATCATCATCTAAGGAGCCTCAGTAAGATGTGTAAATTCCATTATGTTTAAAATTGTCTAACATCATTCAAATAAACCGTAAATGATTTTTTCGAAACGTGAAATAATATAACAAAATCTATTTGAATTCCCATGTAATTGAAGTATAAGTCATTACATGCAACAATTTCTTTACCCTCATTACGGGACATTGCATTAAAAGTTTCAACATCATATTTCAATTACATGACATATTTATTTGTGTTATATCACAGACAGACGGAAAGTCAAACCTAATTCATAAACACTTATCAACTATGTTGGAAAATGTTATCAGTACAAAAGTTTTGTATAAATAGGAAGTAAACAGGCCCTAAGAAAAGAAAAGAAAAAAAAAGCGGTCCCTGATAATAATTTAAACTGTTAAGATGGGAACATAAACAACAGTGGTTAAATACACTATTAGATGGGAATTTGTTTCGTCTTTGCAGATACAGTTTCATAGTAATTTTAGAGGAATGAAGAAAAATTTCCGCTTAAACCAGGATTTCGTTGTCACATAGAAAATAAATTTTGTGAATAGCACATTTAAAAAAAAAATTGTTACATTTTGCCTTACAGCTTTATTTTTTTACTTTTACATTATGATAATTAATGATGCATTTTCCCTGTTCCTTACCTTTGTAAAAAATACCTTTATATTACATTAAAATATAATGTGGTACACAGGACAAATTTCGTATTTTCAGCGACTCTTAAAGATGTCGTATTTCCCTTAAAAGTAACCAATATTAAAGTAGAAAATATTAAAAATATTTCTTCGTAGTTTCAAACAAGTGGATCAATAATTTTAAAGTTACTAATCTTTAAAATTTACTAAATTTCAATTCATAATCCATTCAAAAAACTGTTTTTCGGTTTTCTTAAAACGCTAAATTGTCAGATATTTTATGCATGTACAGTAATAGGAGACTTGAACCCTTCTGAGTCTTCCAAAACTCCGTAAAGATGTACTAACAATTTTTGATTTTTCAATTTTATTTTTTATTAGTTATTTTAATTTAAAAAATACGTAAAAAGAACAAATTTATATTTTTCTTACAGTTTTACTTAATAAAACGACATTGAATTCGAGCCGCCCAGTACCGCCAAATATAAGGCCCCCTCCAAATGTAAGCCATCCTTTCTCATATATTTTGCAAGCTGTATAAATCCTAGGAAATTTATTTATTCCAAATATATCTCCTCACCCTTCGAATGTTACTTATCTCTTTTACGAAAATTCCAGTTATAAGTATCCCTTAAAATAATTAGAATTTCCTGTCTGCTAAAAGCGGCTTCTTACTGTTGGTAATTTACTGCAATTTATTTTACCTTTTATTTTATTTATTTATTTGAACATACATCTGACTTGTGTGCTCGACATGAAAGTCTGCTTATAAGCCATCGTCGATATACAAAGACGAGATAGCACAAGGAAATTTACATCACAAGAGAAATACAACCAGGAGCTCCACACAAAGTGTGCGTGCAATGGAGCCAGCGGGGATCGAACCCGCAACCTCAAGCGTAGCAAAGCAGCGTCTTAACCACTCGGCCACGGAAGCTTTTTACCGTCTTAATTTTATTCATTGAACAACATACATTTGACTTGTGTGCTCGACATGAAGCCTGCTCATAAGTCATCGTCAATATCACGTTCGCTGCCGATAACTCCGCCCTCTGTGTTAAATGAATGGGAACTTCACGCACTAGTGCATGAGTGGCAGCAAATGTTATATACAGGGACGAGATAGAAAACAAGGAAATATTACAACACAAGAGAAGTACAACCAGGAGCTCCACACAAAGAGTGTGTGCAATGGAGCCAGTGGGATTCGAACCCACATTCTCCTATGCTCACAAGCGATTAACGGCATGATGTCTTAACCACTCAGCCACGGAGGCCCTACCTTTGTCAGTACCGAAATAAAATGTATATAGGTACAAACGAAATGTGTAATTTCCTTCTTTGGAAATTAGCTAAAACTTAAAAAATATCACTAAATTTATAAAAATTAATAATTTGATGTAGTTAATTTTTTCAAGATTATTTTTTATTAAAATTTTACAATAATCGTAGAAGAAAATAAATCCAAAGTTTGATATAGGAGAGATTTCTTTTAACCTTATCACAGAAAGGATATATTAAATTTTTTCACAATTTCTAAAATGGATCGGTATTAACCAATCGGATTTCCAGAAAGAGAGGATCTCAATTTTCGAGTGGAAGCGCAAAATTGACTTTTTTTTTCCAAATTTCACCTAAATCTTCTACAATTTTTCTCTGACTAATCACATTAGAAATATGGAAAGCATGTTGTTTGAAAGCTTAAACTTTAATCTTCTATTGTGCATTTTCAAACTTTTCCGAATTTTGCTGATATAGATTTTATAAGACAAAAAAAAAAAAAAAAAAAAAAAAAAAAAAAAAAATCATTCAATTCGATTTTTACCGGACTCTTAGCATTGTTAAAAATATCGTAAAAAAATGTGTCTGTTTTTTAAGGCAAATATATTTTCTGACCACAGAGAAATACGTTCCATAAGTATATTAGTTCGTTCTCATATGTCAACAAGTAAGAAAAATCATACGTTTAGTATAGATTATGAAGCACTTTCCAACACTTCATGAAAACTTCGCTATTTAGAGAAATAAGGGTATAAAGCCAAATATAGTCAAATATGCATTCCAATATTTTTGAAAAGTCCTGTTTTTAATCTGTCAGTTAACATACATTCTATATAATGGGAAAATTCAGTTCAGTAAGAAAATGCCTAGTAGCTTGAAATTTTTCTTTCAGGCATTTATAATAATAGATGGAAACATACTTGAATATTTTGTTCAGTCTTGTAGTTTACCTTGTACCTTTATTACACATCAGTATTAATCAAAAATTTATTTTAAACTAAAACACTCTTAAAACAACAGAAATTACATTTTCATTAATTATTATTCATAGGCGTCCATGTACCTAATTCTTTGGGTGGCCCTGTATATCCTTTTGTCTGTATTCTGTAAACAGTTCTTAGTAAATTGATGCAGTTCAGCATAAAAGTGCATAACTATTTAAGAACCATTTTTAAGTAATGTAAGTTCATATTCAGTAACGTTGGCGAGCTCTTTTGGGTAGCTCTGTATATTAAATATAGCATTTATACACACAATATAATGCGCATAAATTTCGCGAAACTTAAACGCGCATATCATAATTTAAATGCATGTCATCCATCTATCAGCCATCATCGGATACATATACAGTGCTTCGGAAAGAATATGCTATTTGAAATCTTTTGTGTGTCCCTGTAAATACTATGTACTTCATATTAGGCAAGGCAGTATCGTATAATTTACATTAAGCCTCAGTGACATACATTAATTTTATTATACATGAAACAGTTTAATTTATTTAAAAAATGTCACACACAACTCCCCCTTTTATCATTATCAAATGGAATTCTTTTGTGTGGCCCTGTAAATGAATAATTGCTGTATTTTCACATCATATTTTATAGAACGCATATTTTAATGCACATTGTAAAAACATATAAATTTTAATACGTTTGACAGGGTATAACATCTTTAAAATTCCTTTGAAACGATTTTTCCCCATAAGCCGTAATGTAATGGAAAATTTTGATTCTCCCTGTAAATAATATAATCGTGGTAGAAACTTCATTTTTAATAGGGTTAATGCTAGGGTAAGCGTCAATAACGTTCTAAAATTTCATGGCAATCCGAGTATATTTACGTGCGTTAGAGTGCGGAAAGTCGGACAGATGGCCAGACGGACAGACAGACAGACGGACAGACAAACTGAATGCATAAGCACTTTTCAACTTTGTTGGAAAATGCAAATAAAATATAAATGACCTTTTAAAGCAAAGGTAATTATTCACTATATTTTTTAACAATAAACCATTAACATTTCTTACACTGTAAAAAGTTTAAACCTTTTGCTGCATCATCCACCGCTTTTATTAAAACCGCTTTTATAGAAACTTTTAAACAATAAACAGCACTTTTATAGAATATATCTCTTTTGACCCATGAGAATGCTCCAATAGGCTGAATTAATCGTTTTCTATATAAGCGGTGGATTGATGATGCAACAAAAGGGTCAAATTTTTTACAGTGTTCTTACTTTCAGGCAGCCTACATAGACAAAAATTTGAAACTTTTACTGCATCGTCACTCCACTGCTATTATAGAATACCTCTATTTTGACCTATGAAAGTGCTCAATAATCTAGTGAAGTAATCGTTTTCTATAAAAGCGTTGAAGTGACGATGCAGCTATGTTTAAA
Source organism: Maratus speculifer (assembly GCA_964019185.1). Lineage (NCBI taxonomy): Eukaryota > Metazoa > Arthropoda > Arachnida > Araneae > Salticidae > Maratus > Maratus speculifer. Next base: position 1,687,759 of record CAXHSM010000848.1, read on the forward strand.
ATTTTTAACTGTTTAAATTTTTGTGTAGTGAATTTAGTTTTTAGCAGATTTTTAACTGTGTTCAGTCAATCAGCATAGTTCAAAATCTGATACATTTTAATGCTACGCACTCCGCACCTTGTATATAATATCTTTTTTTCCGACCAATGAGAATGCTCGATAATTCAGTCAAGAAACCGTATTCTATACAAACGGCGGAGTGTGTAGCAACAAAATACTGCAGATTTTTAACAGTGAGTATCCACACTCTCCATTAGTGTGCCTCTAAAATAAAGTGACAAAATACGGATAATGAAAATAAATAGCTTGAGATATTGACTAAAACAAATCAATATGCTTATTGTTGTGCTTGACATTATCGTAAAACTGATGTTTTTAAACATGTTGAACTTTAATAAACTGCTAAAAATTCGCAGCATTTGCTGCATAGTCACTCTACCGCTTCTATAGAAAACGGTTGCTTGACTATACACTGTTAAAAATTTTGCTGCATCGTCACTCCACTGCTTTTAAAGAATATCTCTATTTTGACCTAACAAGGAAGGTCTCCATTGGGGGCATACTCAGAATTTTTTGAAAAAAATACGAATTAAACTACTCGTGTAGGTAATAAAGGATCAGTGAAAATTAGCGGCGGAATTTCATTATTAGATATGTAAAAAAATAAAATAGTTTGGAATAATTGGCATGAAAAGCTGAAAGCTACGCGGGATTTGGCGAGCAGTGCATTTCCTCGCCAAAAACAGACGATTTTAACGAATCTGAAAATTGATTTTAATTGACTTCACTGTTAAAAATCTGCAGCATTTACTGCAACGTCACTCCACTACTTTTATAGAATATCTCTCTTCTGACCAATGAGAATGCTCCATAGCACCGTGAATTGACCGTGTCATACACTGTTAAAATTCTGCTGCAATTTGTTGCAACGCACTCCACCGCTTGTATATAATATCTCTATTCCAACCAATGAGAAAGCTAAATTTCACGGCCAAGTAACCGTTTTCTATACAAGCAAGGGAGGGCGTTGCAACAAAATGCAGCAGATTTTTAACAGTGTATTTTTCAATTTGGAACAATTTTAATCAATTTAAATTGTGTTTTAAATGATAAAATATATTAATTTAATTTTGTTATAAGTACATATAAACGTATATGACAAAATTACACTTAAAGTAAAGTAAAAATGCAAAACTAAAATTACTTAAACTAAACTTATTTAAATAAATTGAACATAGAAAGTTTTTTCTTTAAAAAGTATTCGAAGCGTAAAAGCGTATTTTTCAAAATTTCGTTTTTTCGCCAACCGGAGATAAATCGCCAAATAAACGAAATTTTTATTATTTTTTTACGGACGTTATAAGGAGGTTCCGCCGAAATGTTTTTTATAAACATATATAACTATATGAGAAGAACATTCTGTAATTTTTTCAGATTTTTCTGAGTATGCCCGTATGGAGACCTTCCTTGTAAGAGAATGTTAAATAATGCAGTGAAGTAATCGTTTTCTATAAAAACGATGGAGTAATGGTGCAGTAAAAGTTTTAAATTTTTAACATCGTAATATTGAACATTTTCATTGATCAGAATAGAGATATTCTATAAAAGCGGTGGGGTGACTATGTAGCAAGTGCTGCAAATTTTTAGCAGTATATTTCATTCTGAAGAGTTATTGGATACTGGTTCACTGAATAAATACATCCGACCTATGTGCTTGATGTCGGGAGCCCGTTCATAAGTCATTGCTAATATAGAGGGACGAGATTACACTAGGAAATAAAGACTAGATAAATACAACCAGGAGTTCCAGAAGGAGTGTGCAACGGTGCCAGCGGGATTGGAACCTCCAGCCCACCTACGCTCTCAAATAATTAGTGGTGTTTTGCTTTACGAGTCACTAAAGATACCCGGATGATAATGTTAAATCTATGGATGCGTTATTTTCAAATATCTCGCTGAGATTTTCAAATCTTTGAACGATTTTTTTTTCTTTTTGCATAGGTTAGTTGAGGATAGGTAGTTTTAAGGTTAGTTTTTAATTTTTCGATTTTGGTAATTTTTTTATATTAGAATAGTTTTAAATTCAGACACGGGTTAAACTCATTCCGAAAGTTACACTGTTAAAAAATTGAAACATTAGCTGCATCGTCACTCCACTGCTATTATAGACTATCTCTATTTTAATCAATGAGAATGCTCAATAATGCAGTAAAATAATCATTTTCTATAAAAACGGTAGAGTGACGATGCGGCAAATGTTTAAAATTTTTAACAGTGTAAGTTAATTTTCTTTAAAAAAATCTGAAGCCAAAATCGAAAAAATAAAAACTAGCCTTAAAAGCAGCCATTCTCAGCTATTCTGTGCAAAAAAATTTATTTAAAAACATTAAAATTTGAGTGAGATATTTGCAAATAACGCCTCCATAGACTTAACGTTACCAACCGAGTCTTTTTCAGTCACTCGTATGGACTCTTAAGAGCCCACAATAGTCACAGAAAAAGTACGCAAAAAGTTCCGGATGATTATGTAAAGTCTACGGGAGCGTTCTTTTCTAATATCTCGCTCAAATTTTAATATTTTTACATGATTTTTTTTGCATAGGCTAGCTTAGGACGATCTACAACCGGGCTAGTTTTTACTTTTTCGATTTTGCTCGTAAGTTTTTTATATTATGATAGTTTCAATTTCCGAACCGGTTTAAACCGGTTTTGAAAGTTAAAATATTTTTTTTTTAAATCTGAAACCAAAATCGAAAAAGTAAAAACTAGCCCGGTTGTAGATCGTCTTAAGCTAGCCTATGCAAAAAAAATCATGTAAAAACATTAAAATTTGAGCGAGATATTAGAAAAGAACGCTCCCATAGAAGTTACATAATCATCCGGGTCTTTTTGCGTACTTTTTCTGTGACTATTGTGGGCTCTTAAGCACTCCATACTAGCACTGAATATTTCTAGAATATGTGTTTGATATACTTTGTACTAAAACTTCAGCTGAAGTTTATCTGCGCAGAAAATATATTAACTCTATTTTCTAACAAATAATCCTTTTAAATTGTTTAGCTTAAATGGCCAAGCAAAACTAAATTTCATTGAAATTTTGTGTCCAAAAGTCACATAATTTCGTGAATCCAAATAGATTTTTCACTGTTAGCAACACGAGATTGACCAGCCTGAAACTTGCATTTTTGCAAATAGTGCTAATTTCTAAAAAATGCAAGCTCCGGATTGGCCAATCTAATTTGTGTAAAAAAAGAAAATCAATCTGGATACAGAACTATCGTTTTTTTCTTTAAAAATTAAATGGAATTTAAAATTATTACGTTTAAATTAGATTATTCGGATTAAAATTCTAACTTTTAAGTCCCATTTAAAATTTGATCCTCGTGCTTCAATCATAAATTTAGTGAGGTTTCAATATGGGTCACTCTATAGAAAATGAGCAAATTAGCTATGGCTGCCTTATCACAGATTTGAATTAAATATGCCAAATAAGTGCAACATTTTTATTTATGCATAATTGCAAAATATAGAATTTAGGACATTTTTTATTTATAAGCTAATACAAAATGCAGTTTTGGTCGACGTGCTTGAAATTTTAATCTCCATTATTAGCACTACGAATGAAAAATCTATGTCGTAAGTTATTTATAGGCAAGAATAAATAATAAGAAAGAGATTGTCGTAATTTAGGATTTGAATTTTTATTCCTTAATGAGAAAAGATATAGAAAAGAAAAAAAAATAAGAGAAAACTTCCATATTTCTATGATTTATTTAAACAAGAAGGACAGATATTATAACTCTATAACTATTTGACGGTGTAGAGTATATATTTCAAACATAGAAGATTTCATGTATGCTTTTCTATTGCTTAAAACGAAAAAAATAAAGAAAAAAAAATTGATGGAAAAAGTTAATTTTTCTAATACTTTTTTGGACATGAATGAAAGATTTTATATTTTTCAAATTATTTATATTATAGATAAAGAATGTTTATTTTAAATATTGATATGCTACTTCTCGTATTTTTCTTCCTTTGTTCTTTTTCCATTTTTTGGTTCAGGATTATATTAAAAATGATTAGAATTGAACAAATAATTATCTAATAATTTTAAATCCTTGCAGATGACAGCACTATTTTTCCCTCGAAATCTCGTAATAGTTTAAGAAAAGCCTACAAATTCAAAGAGAAATTGTACATGGAATGTAACAAAATTAACTTTTTGAACTTATTTTTAGCTCACAGGCTATCAGAGCCTGAAAGCTTATGTGCCCGTCCGTTCTATATGTATGTTAGTACGTTCGTACGTTCGTGCGTAACGCGATAACTCATGATAAAATATCCTATTCACTTGAAATTTTGTATGTAGGTATATCCTGACAAGGCGCTTCCCTGATTAGTTTTTGGAGTTCATTCGATATCTTTAAGAGGGGGAACGGGGAGCTCATGCCCCTCCCCTTAGTTGATAAAATGGGATTTTCATGCAGAATTAAGTTTTCGTTCAAAATTTAGATTAGGATCATTCTGATGAGGCGATTCCTTGACTGTTATTAGGTGTTCATTAAATAAGCATAAATAGGATGTACAGGGATTCTAATGCCCCCCCTTAATTTATATAAATGGGTTTTTCAAACAAAATTTTCAGATTTCGTTCAAATCTCTGAGTAGTTTTGGAAGTTTAATGGTTAAGTATAAAAGAGGGGGGATAAGTCCTTTTAAATTACATGAATTCTAAATGGGTTTTTATTAAGAATTATCTCATTTGCTCTGAATTTCGGATATAGATTTTTTATATGATAAAGCATGTCTTTGATAGTATAGGAGGTTCAATGATTAAATATAAAAAAAGAGGAAAGGGGAGAGTTGTTTCCCCTTCTTAATTTTTTTTCGAACGGAATTAATCCTTGAAAATATAAGGCTTTAATGTACAATTAGTATTTGTAGCCTGTGAGCTCAATGCCATCAGTTTAACTGGGCAGTATTCTTTTTTATTTAAGTTAGGAATCAAAAAGCAATATTGAATTTTGTTTACCACATTATGGACTTATTAATCTTTAGTGCATCTATATATCTTTGCATATACAGGGTGTCCGAAAAGTCTGGAAACGGTCGAATAACTCGAGAAATACATATGAGATTGAAAAACGTAAATATACGTGTTAAATATTTTTAAATAAGCTACTCAGTGATACCAAATTTGATCTTCGTAACCGACCCCCTGAGGATCAGAGGGGTTCCAACTTTGAAATCTTAAATTATAACCCCCATTTTTTTATTGCAGATTCGGATTCTACGGACAAAAATACGTAACTTTTGTATTTGATGTTTATTTCGAATCCTCGTTTATCACGGTGTAATTGAGCATATTAAATCGATACATATTTCGGCTTTTCCAACGGGATTTTCCCTAATCAAAACTAATTGGGGAGAATTTATGACATCATATTCCTCGTCTTTTGCAATAATAGCGTTTCTTGAAAATCACACGTGCCGATTATTTCGGTAGTGCTACACAGTTTAAAATTTGATCCATTTGCTGTAGCGTCACTCCACAGCTTTTATAGAATATCTCTTTCATGACCAATGAGAATGTTGCATAACACAGTAAAGTACACTGTAAAAAAATTGACCCTTTTGCTGCATCGTCACTCCACCGCTTTTATAGAAAACGATTACTTTACTGTGTTATGGAGCATTCTCATTGGTCACAAAAGAGATATTCTATAATAGCTGTGGAGTGACGCTGCAGCAAATGGGTCAAATTTTTAACAGTGTAGCACTATTGAAATAATCGCCACGGGTGATTTTCAGAAAACGCTATTCCTAAAAAAGACGAGGAATTTGACGTCAAAAATTCTGCCCAATCATTTTCGATTAGGGAAAATCTCGTTCGAAAAGCGGGAATATGTATCGATTTAATATGCTCTATTACACCGTGATAAAGGAAGATTTGAAATAAACATCAAATACAAAAGTTACGTATTTTTGTCCGTAGAATCGGAATCTGCAATAAAAAATGGGGGTTATAATTTAAGATTTCAAATTTGGACCCCCCCCCTCTGACCCCCAAGGCGTCGGTTTCGAAAGTCAAATTTGGTATCACAGAGTAGCTTATTTAAAAATATTTAACACGTATATTTACGTTTTTCAATCTCATATGTATTTCTCGAGTTATTCGGCCGTTTCCCGACTTTTCGGACACCCTGTATATCTTAGCATATATATCTTTGCAATATTGTTAATGACAGACTTTTCTTTTATTTTGTTGTGCATACATAAGTCAAAAAATTATGATTTTGCATTTTTTTTTTACATTTAAGTTTTATTAAAGATGTAGAAAACTTTTTTGAAGTTTGAAGTTTGAAGTTAAATTTTTAATTTCAAACTTGGGGAAATCAAATTTTATGTGTATTATTTCATCAGACATCAATTTTACACTTGGTTTTTAGTTCTTTTAACTTTTAAAACATTTCTAATTTTCTCAAAATTCACAAATTTTCAAGTTTTAGAACTAATTTAAAATTAATCATGGGGTTACCAGATTATTCTTATTAAATGCATAAGAAAATAATTTTTCATAGATTATGATATTACTAGCTGGAGTGACTGAGCTAAGCTCGGTCAAAATAATTTCACTGTATCAATCTCTCTGTATTATTACTATAAAACGTGTTATTTATAATAATATTATTTACAAAAACAATCAATAACAAAACTATTTATATATACCCATGTTCATAAATTTTACATTATTTTAAAATTTACAACGGAAGGACATAGATCCAAATCACATTTTTAGCTTGACTCTGATTGTTTTAACTGTGCATCTCGAATTCTATTAAAAATACATAAAACAATCCTTCACATTCTGAAAGACAATATTTTTTGCCAGATATAGCCAAACTTGGACACATTTTTTCATTTGGCGCCAAATATCTGTTTTGGCTTTCATTAATTTAATAGTGGATTTTTCGGCCAAATGTCGCCAATATTGTTTTAAATTTTGCCAATTTATTGGCTTTTGCCATATTCTGGTGGCCCTGACCCATATTATCCAAAATGACTTACTAATAAAATTTAATGAAAAATGTGACTTAGCTCAATGGTCTTCAGGTAATCAAAAACAGTAGAATATTAAATTGAATCAAAATCTTTAAGACATTTAATTAGAATTAGCTTTACAGTATTCAGAAATGTAGCCGAAATGACCCACTAATACAATTTTTGAACATGCGACTCAGCCTCTTAGTCTTCTCGTGAAGAAAAACGTTTCGTTACAAAATTTAGGTAAAATGGATTGGGTCGTTGCTATATATAATTAGGATGGCCATGACCCATTAAGATCCAAAATGATCATCTAATTGAATATTCTCGAGCCCATTGGTTTTCTCTTGTCTGAAAACGATATAATACAAAGTATATTCGAAATGGTGAGAGTCATTACCTACATAAAATTAATAAGACCCAGCGTGAACCACAAATGACCCTTATAATAGAAATCTCTCGACATGTGACCTAGCCCTTTAGTTTTTGCGTGCCGAAAGACGATTGGACACAAAATTTAGATAAAATCGCTTGAGCTGTTTTTAGACATAATTTGCTTCACCTTGAGCCATTATCACCCCAAATGACCCATTAATCGAATTTTCTCGAACATCTGACCTAACTCAATGGTTTTTTTTGCCCGCGAAAACGATAGAAAACAAAATTTAGTCAAATTTGTGTGAGACATTGTCCAGATTAAATTAGCATGACCCACATTGACCCAAAAATGACCCACTGATCCAATTCTCTCTAACACGTGACTTAACCCAATAATCTTTTGGTAATCCAAAACGGTAGAACACGAAATTTGGGTCAAATTTGTTAGAGCCATTTTTTAGATAAAATTGGTTTGACCCAAAATGAGCGAATAGTAACCCACTAATCAAAATTTCTCGAACATGTGGCTCAGCCCATTAGTTTTTCCGTGTCAAAAACTATTACATACAAAAAATCGTTAAAATCGATCCTGACGTTCATTAGATATGGCTTGACCATGACCCAAAATGACGCATTAATTTTCCAAAATTATGACCCATTAATGACCCAAAATTTTTTAACGTGTTACCTAGCCGAATGATTTTTTCGCGCTCGAAAACGATAGAATCCAAAATTTAGTCAAAATTCCGAGGAACATACTTTAGATAAAATTAGCGTGACCCACAATGACCCCAAAATGACCCACTAATCGAATTTTCTCCAACACGTGACTTAACTCAATGATCTTCTCGTAATCCAAAACGGTAGAATACAAAATATGATCAAAAACGTTATAGCCGTTTTTTAGAATAGATAGAATAAATTAAAATAGATTTGACCCATAATGACCCATAAATGACCAACTAATCGAAATTATTTGAACATACGACCCAGCGCAATAGTTTTCTAGTGCCAAAAAACTGTTGAATACACAATTTCGTTAAAATCGATCAAGCCGCTTTTTAAATATAAATAGCTTGACACTGACCTGTTATGAAACAAAATAACCCACTTATCATATTTTCTCGAACATGTGACCTACACTGTAAAAAATGTGACCCTTTTGCTGAATCAGAGTCGCCCGCTTTTGACCTACGAGAATGTTCCACTATAAAAGCGGTGGAGTAATGATGCAGCAAATGGGTCAAACTTTTAATAGTGTAGCCCAATGGTCTTTTCGTGCCCAAAAATGAAAAAAAAAATTTTTTTGTCAAAATCGTTAGAGCTTTTTTTTGTGGTAAAATTTACACACACACACTATTCTACTCTCATTATAGTATAAGATAGGCCAAATTTGCTTCTGTTATGTAATTTTCAAGGTATAAAACTTCAAATTTGCAACTTTGGACGCTATCGCACATGCCATTCTATATCACAAATTTTTTAAATGTCCAACACTGATGAGATAATTTATTTTTTGTCAACGTGCTTTGAAGAGCTCTATTTGATTATGAATTGAACCTACTCTGTTAAAATTTTTAAACTTTTGCTGCATCGTTACACCACCGCTTTTACAGAAAACAATTCACTGCATCATTGAGCTTTCTCATTGGTCAAAATCCAGATATTTTATAATAGCAGTGGAGTGACGATGCAGCAAGAGTTTCTTATTTTTAAAAGTGTATGCACACTGTTAAAACTTTGAAACTTTTTCTGCATCTTCACTCCACCGCTTTTATAGATAACGAGTACTTCACTGCATTATTGAGCATTTTCAATTGCCAAAATAGAGATATTCTATAACATCAGTTGAGTGACGATGCACCAAATGTTGCAAAATTTCAACAGTGTATACAGTCAAACCTCGTTAAGGAGTGGATACAAATGAAACGGTTTCAAGCTGTAACAGTTACGCGTCACAAATCTGAAACTTGCAACGGGCATGAAAACGGCGATACAAAAGTAACACTTGTGACCGTAACAAATGTAGATAGCGGCGTAACAAAATTGTTACCGTGTATCGATTATTTTCAACGATAGGCTCTTTTGATTGGCTAGTAGCCTTTGGATTGTTTATAAATAAATCACGTTGCGAAGATAATTTTGCTGTATAAAATGATTTAAATTTTACAATCTAAATAGAAGTTATTGTGAAAAGATTCTTCCAGAGTGTCTGCATTCTGATTATTGAAGTGTATTGTTCTGAGTATTTTCTTGCTAAACAAAATTTTGCCTGAATAAATATTGCCTCACGTATGTGTTGATTAAACATGTCACATACTTTGGCAATAAAAATTCAGTTTTTTCTATTTTTGATCGAAGATGAAAGAAATGAACCTCCAGCACCAGAAGCAAGTCTATAATATTGTTATATTCCATTATGGAATATGTTATATGCCATGTAAACACTTGTTAAATAGGTAGGAAGTAAGCTACATGCATTTTTATTATTTCACAGCTGAAAAATTATAAACATTCAAATGATCATTGTTAGTAGATTAAGTTATCAGTTTTTAATTTGTAGATTACTTTAAAATTATTATTTATTTAATGCTTATAATAATTTAATATAATGCAGATTGTTATCTGAAAACAATATGCATTGAGCTTTCATAAATCTTGACATATTGTTTTCTCTTTTGAAAGTATAATCATTGGAAAAAAATGAAAGTATCAAGTATTTTTAATTCGCTTCTTTGAATAACTGAAGAGCATTGAATTTCCGTGACTTGCGCATTTTATAAGAATAAATTATCAAACTTTTATTTATGCAATAGTATACAGAAAAATGCAGTTTTGATTGAGAAAAAGCCAGAAAGTAATTTATTGTTTATTAAGTATTGTGCAATGTAATAAAAATTGCTTACAAAAACAAATTGAAGGTTTTCTTGTCTTGATGCTGAAATTTGTAAGCTTCTGAAAGTAAAACTAAATAACCAAAATGTGTTTGCTTGGGGGTGAGGAATTCAATTAATTTACTCAGCAATGATGAAATGACTTTTTGATGGAGTAAGCAAAAAAGTTTATATTTTTTATTAATTCATTATAATAAGTGGCAAGATTAGCTTATTTTAATCATAATTTAAATCAACAAATTTAAAAATTTATTTAAATTGATTTTGCGATAAATGTTTATTTTAAATCGATGTAAGATATTTTGTAAAAGATATTATGTTTGTCCAAAAATACATTTTAAGCTTTAAAAATGGGAGAGGTATTATTATGCTTATGATTTCTGTGAAAAGTTAAGGAATAAAGTACTGAATACATTTGCAAGAAATAAAATGCTTGCAAGTTAGATTTCTTGAAAGCTTTCAGTCTTTAATTCAATATTCCACTACATCAATACTCATCCCTTCCTACCAACCTAACATTATATTTACATGTAAACAAATGCTTTTTTGTTCCATTTAACTCCTTCAGGATGAGCTTCTTTCACAGAATTTTTAATATTTTATCATTTGTTTTTTAAAACAGAAATTTTTGCATAATTGAATCGAGGAAATGTTCCGATTAAATTGGTGATTTTTTTGACAGGGTAAAGAAAAAAGTTTATATTTATTCATTCATTATATTAGTGTTATAATAAGTATTTTACTTGGGTGACAGGATTTGTTGATTTCAATCATAATTCAAATATTCCTATTAATAAAAAATTTAATTTTTTTTGAAAAGTTATTTTAAATCTTTATCAAAATATCTTGTAATATACTTGTTCAAAAATACATTGTAAATGTTAAAAGTGGGGAAGGCAAGTTATTAAAATCAAGCATAACCAGAGATGGAGAATTTTCAGAAAATCTCACCAGCCAGCGAAATGTAACATATAGTTGAAAAATGTTATGAAAAAAGTTATGTCACTGTAAAAATAGCAAATTTCTATTACTAAAATGCATTTTCGTTTTTTTAATACATAAAATTAAGAAATATATATAAGAAAGGAAAGTTTAATATAGAATAAAACTTTGTATCGTGTAATTGAGAAAGATAAGCTAATTAGAAGAGAAAAAAAAACTTTTTGGCATATCGCTGTAGTTTGGAATTTTCGAAGATTACTCAAAAATGTACTTGATCTATCAGAGAATTCACTCGCCAGTGGCGAATAAAATGATGTATTTCCCCACTCCTGAACAGTTTTTCTAATTATTAACTTTAATGATTTAATGAAGGATATTTTGCTTCAAAATTGTACTTTTAAACTTAAATTTTTAATTTTAAAAAAATCCCAAAAATCTTGCTTAAAGAGTAGAAAGAAATCTTATTATTATTTAATTATGAATTTATCAAGATGAATAATATATTTAAAGAATCAAAATATTTACATTTACATGGTGAGTAGAATGTGTTACATTCTGATTATTATTATTATTTTTTTTTTTTTTTTTTTTTTTTTTTTTTTACACTTAACCAATTTATACTCTCAATCAAGAAAATTTTCTTTCAAAGCTTGACTGAAATATTAAAGGTAACTTTATGTTATTAACTGTAAATCTGCGTTTTTCAAAGGAAAACAGTTTTTTTTTCTAAACACTGCATATTTTTAATCTTTGCTAAATTTATATAATTAATTTATTTAGAAATTCAGTTATGTTCATCAACGCCTGAAATTTGCATTCTACATGCATACTAACAGAACGTAGACTAGACTCACTATGTCTTATGATAACTGCTGAGATAAGTCTGTTAAAAATTAATTATTCTGCCCTGTAGATTTATAGCTTGTACAAAAAGTTAGATTGATTAAAAATGTTTGTCATTTTAGAAATTTATTAATTTATCATTTTTCTAAAACTTTGCTTGTAGCTTCTGTGTAACTTGGATTTTGCATTTATCAACAATGTGTAAAATAAATCAAAACATTATGGAGGAATTTTTAAAAAAACGGTTTAAACCAAACAACCCTGGTTTGCAATGAGTTTAAATAAATGGAGGTTGCGTTCTAGTGAATTCTACAAGGTGCAAAATAAATTCGTTACAGTTACTTGAAAAAACACAATATTTTTTTTGCTATTTTGTTAATAAATATCAAAGTTAAAATAATAAAATCTAATTATGATAGTGAATTTTTATTTAAAAAAAATCAATATAATTATTAATAAAATAATTGGGGGGAGGTGGAACGGATTGTGCATAAAAAAAATACTTTTCTAGCTATTTTTATTGATTAATTTATGTATGTATAGAGGGGTGGGGGAGGGGTTGTAATTTTCACATCTTGGATCCACCTTTGAGTATAATGGTAGTATTTCATGCAGGATAATTTATTACCACAGTTTTTTACCTTTGCCATTTATGAAATTTCCTTAAGGAAAAAAAAATCAAATTTTATGAAATTAGTATAAGATATTTTAATAATTGAAAGAAATGTTTTTTTTATAAATATAAAAGCAAACAAATTTTAAATTTCATAAAATTAAAAAAATAGGTAGTGGATGATTAATAATGGATGATTAATGGATGGAATTTAGATAAAAACTTAATTCGAAACATACTTTTCCATTCTAGATTTGTAATTAAAAAAAAAAATCATAGGCTATATTATTATTCTAGTGCAGTGGAACACCCTTTATTCATTTCTAATTTATATGAATTTACTTTTAATCATTTCATTTTGATTTCCCACAAGAGAGGAAGTCTATTGTTGTTGAGAGATTTTAAAATTCAATTAATTATTCTTGAATGAGTTTGGAAAAAGAAGAAAAAAACCCTTAAAATAAATTTTTTACAATTTGTTTAAATTAAACATAACAAACAATAGAATTGAAGCACTCGTTGAAGATAATTTTTAACACATGAATATAAAAAACAAAATATAACTAAAAATTATTTTAAACAGAAGGAAAAAGAAACCCGAAGAAAAGAACAATAAACTGTTTCAATTCTTCAGTAAACATAATGATAGACGCTCATTTTTTGGATCTTAATATGATATTTTTGATAAATTTTGAAGAATTTTATTTTATTTATTTATTTTTATTGATATATTTAAAAATTGTCTTGTACATGAAATCGTGATTAAAAAAAATCATCGTAGATTATGTTATTTATGTTTAATCCCCCCCTCACCCCAAAATAATAATAAGAATAATAACAATAATATACACTGGATATATTGAATGGTATTTTTTGGACATTTTGATAGCAGGCAGTACATCTATACCAAAACCTTGTCCATTGCTTAATTTATTTGAATGTGAAAATATTTCATTTATCCACCATATAATTTTATTTATATATTTTTCTTCAGGCTATAAATAAAAACTAGATAGTTTTTTTCCCTTATTGTGAGTATCATTAAGTAAGAATTTAATGATAACATTTTAATTATTATTTTGATAAATTAAATCTTTAAAGTATATTTTTTATCATTCAAAACAATTTAAAAAGTTTGATTAAATATATCCCTGAAATAAATTATACATAAAAAAACAATTTAATTAGAAATTCATTACTTCTTCAGATTAATAAAATCATGTGCTAAACTATTGAAAAAATACTATATTATAGTACTGTGAAAAATCATGATCACCTCTTGATGACAAAAATAATAAACTATTCCAAATTGTTTTTAGAGCTTTAATATGTTTTATTTTGTTACATTTTGGTATTCTTTTATGTTAATATGTTTAAAAATAATCTTATATGTAAGGTTCTGATTAAAGTAAAACAAAATCTGAGTTAATATCCTATTTATATTCTTCAGGAAAAAAAAAATTACAGACAATATTGGATGTGTTGTATTGTATGGTTATATGTTAGGTACTTCAAAATATATTTTATGGCTTCTCAAATACATCTGTCCTCCCCACTTTACCCTTTGTTGTCATAAAAAAAGTAGAATTACCAATCTGTCAAATGGGATGGTACCATAGTTATTGATTTAAGACAAAGACCAAAAGCTGGTCTTGATAAGTCAAATGAGGTTATATATAGTTATAACAAACCACAGGTTAAAATATATATTTTTTAAAGTTTGTCGAACATCTTACCCTTCGTTCATTTTGTTCTGCATGAGCTCAGGATTCCAATATATTCTTAATAATTTGAATGTGAAAGCACTTATGCAGTACATAATATCATTTATATATCCTTCAGGCTGTAAAGGAAAAAGAGTTTGCATAGATAACCAACCCCCCCCCTCTCACACACACACACTCTCTGTGAATACTACTGAACAACAAAAACAAAATAATAATAATAACAATAGAATTTTAATTATTATTTTGATAAATTGACTTGAAATGAATTGCTTTAACACAGATTTTTGACTATTGAACATTTGAAAAAGTTTGATCTATAAAATTTCATTTTTTTTAAATTATTATTTTTTATAAACAAATTTTGAAAATTAAGGATATAAATTTTATACATTAAATTGTGAAATGCATGACATTAAGCATTTACACAATTATAAATAAATATGAGATTTATACTTTTTAAATATCAAGGTTATGTATGATTATGATTTGTTATAATTATTACAAAACAGAAGTAATTTTATTTAAAAAAATATTTTCCTTTTTACAGTATTTATTATTAATCATCATTTGAAAATTATAAATATTTGTATTCAATTCTATCTTTTTTTTTAAATATAACAAATTATTAAACTAATCTCGTATCTTACCTTCGGTTTAAAATTCAGGCCATTATTTATAACTATTAAGATTTCAAATCAATAATAATTATCACTCAGTTATAAGCAATACAAATTTATATATATTTTCCCCTGTCTGTCTGTTTGTAGTTTAGCAAACAAACTTTCATTAGTAAATAAATTATAATAATAAAAAAAAACACAAGTTGTTAAATGTTACTTAAATTTACATATCAAAAAATTAAAAATATATGGCGAAATTTGCTTTCAAAATTAAAAAAACTACGTGTTTGGATTATTTTTTTAAGAAATAAAATCGATCTAATAAATAATAAATAATCGATCTATAATAATCTAATAAATAATAAATCTAATAAATAATAAATAATCGATCTAAAGTAATAGAAAACTCAATATTTACAACATTTATAATTTTAGCTATTTAAATAAGATTATTTTTTCAATATTTGCTGATAATTGATCAAAAATCGCCACATTATGTGATATGCTGACATATTTTGTTTACGTTTTCCAAAGTTGTTACCGGCTTGAGATAGCTTGCTACGCGTCTCACGCTGTAACAAATTTTTAGGGCAACAATCACAACTTTGTGACGGCAGAAGCCGGTTGGCGTTTCATTTGTATCCCGTTTTGTAGGATTTGTGACTGTGTTGCAAGTTGTTACGGGAAACGTTTCATTTGTATCCACTTCTGACATGAACGAGCTTAACATGAATTACTTTTAGCAAGAACTGTTTTCACAATATCCTTTAAAAACAAATACAAAGATTAGATACTGATAACATGAACAAAATTTTAGTTCCCCTTGAGGTTCATGTTAGCGAGGCTTGACTGTAGTATTTCATTACCGGTCTCGATTTTCTTTTTAAGTCTTTGCTCATTTTATGTAGTTACTTTTTTCTATGAAACGTGGCTTGCAAAAATACACTAACTTACATAAAAGTTGTAAAATAACAAATTATTAGCAAATAAATAAGTAGAATGCTATATTCATATTAAAAAAAAAGGATAAACTTAAAACTATACTATATGTAAATTACTTAAAGATGACAAAAATATTTAAAAAAAGGTGTTAAATTACTTTTAATCCTTAGTATTTCCAACTGTAACACACCCATTGACAGAGTATATGGGTGATTCTATGATAAGAGGTTCAAAAACAGAGAATTCGGACAAAAAGAAAAGTTTAAGTTTGATCAAAAACCTTTAAATTATGATTTTCGTTCCGTTTATGTACTTTTTCATAAAAGGGCAAGTCACTTTATGCATATTTTATAACTTTTTCTGGTCAATGACTCGCTCCTCTAGCAGTTTCTTCTGGCCAGTTTCTCTGGCGCTTCTTGCCAGGGGAAATACGGCAGTGGAGAGACATTTTCCTGTAAATTCAAATTTTTTAACTGACTGAATTAGTTTTTGGGTTAATTGTGTATTTCACTTTAATTATTACCGTATATTTTAATGAGGGCAGTAAATGCAATTGAATTAACTTAATATTATAAGTTTTATGACTTACCAGGGGAGATACACGATAACCGTGCGAAACCACTGCACCGCACGGTCGCGTCGCAACAGCTAAAAATAGCGACGCTTAAATGACTTGAGCGTTTAGTATTGCTAACTTCAAGCCAGTAGATGTCCTTAAGATATATAAGACTTGCGATATAGCCTTCCTTGAATTTATATTTGTTTTGTTTCAGCGGAACGAAATTTGACAGATTAGATACACAAAAAAAGCGAGACAAAAGTTAATAAAAAAAATTATTTGAAATTAACAAAAATATTTTATTTTTTATTAGCTCACAGGCTATCATAGCCTGAGAGCTTATGTGTCCGTCCGTTCTGTATGTACGTTCGTACGTTCGTACGTGCGTAATGTGATAATTCTTGATAAAAATATCGGATCCACTTGAAATTTTATATATAGGTATATCCTGATAAGGCGCTTCCCTGATTAATTTTTGGAGTTCATTCGATATGTATAAGAGGGGGAACGGGTCGCTCATGCCCCTCCCCTTAATTGATATAAACGAGACTTTCATATAGAATTAACAGTTTTCGTCAAAATTTAGA
Source organism: Maratus speculifer (assembly GCA_964019185.1). Taxonomy (NCBI): domain Eukaryota; kingdom Metazoa; phylum Arthropoda; class Arachnida; order Araneae; family Salticidae; genus Maratus; species Maratus speculifer. Next base: position 1,704,908 of record CAXHSM010000848.1, read on the forward strand.
TATAGGATCATTCTGATGAGGCGATTCCGTGACTGTTATTAGGTGTTCATTGAATAAGTATAAACAGAGGGAACGGGGGGCTCATGCTCACCCCCCTTAATTGATATAAACGGGATTTTCATGCAGAATTGACAGTTTTCGTTCAAAATTTAGATATAGGATCATTCTGATGAGGCGATACCGTGGCTGTTATTAGGTGTTCATGGAATAAGTATAAACAGGGGGAACGGGGAGCTCATGAACCTCTCCTTAATTGATATAAACGAGATTTTCATGCAGAATTAACAGTTTTCGTTCAAAATTTAGATATAGGATCATTCTCATGAGGCGATACCGTGGCTGTTATTAGGTGTTCATTGAATAAGTATAAACAGAGGGAACGGGGGGCTCATGCCTCTCCCCTTAATTGATATAAACGGAATTTTCATGCAGAATTAACAGTTTTCGTTCAAAATTTAGATATAGGATCATTCTGATGAGGCGAGTCCGTGGCTGTTATTAGGTTTTCATTGAATGAGTATAAACAGGGGGAACGCGGGTTCTAATGCCCTTCCCCTTAACTTGTATAAATGGATTTTTCAATCAGAATTGTCAGATTTCGTTCAAATCTCTAAATAGTTTTGAAAGTTTAATGGTTAAGTATAAAAGAGGGGAGTAACTCCTCTTAAATTATATAAATGCTAAATGGGTTTTTATTAAGAATTATCCGATTTGCTCTGAATATTGGATATAGATTTTTTAATATGATAAAGCATGTACTTGATAGTTTAGGAGATTCAATGATTAAGTATAAAAAAGAGAAAGGGGAGAGCTGTTTCCCTTTCTTAATTTTTTTTTCGAACGGAATTAGCGAAAATACAAGGCTCTAATTTACAATTAGTATGCGTAGCCTGTGAGCTCAATGCCATCAGTTTAACTGAGCAATATTCTTTTTATTTTATAATACGTAAGTATAATTACTTAAATTCCAATTAAACATACTTTAGCTAAGCATCTGACGGAAAAAATATGTGTATTGTTTTAATGTTAAATTGAAACCGGCAAGGGGACATGCCAGGGGAGAGACTTTTTTAGACTTTCTAAGAAATTTCAGAAAAATGTGTTTTAATTAGGCATTCAATCGTGATAAAAGTTGGGAAAATGTAGATATTGAGGAAAGTGTAATATCACTTGTTTATATGTTTCTTTAAGTAAATTGATCCACATTCTTGATGTGTTGTAGTATAAAACGTCATTACAAACAATATTTCTTTTAGTAATGGTTTCTATTGATTCTCGTATGATTAATTCATTAATTCATGGGACATATAATTTTTGCATCTTCGAAAATAAATGGATATTTTGCTTCTGTTTGAGTCTTGACAAAGCTGTTGCTGGATGATTGTACTTTAAATCTCTCAAATGTTTTTTGATACGATCTTTAAGTTTATGCGAAATCATTTCTATGTATTCGAAATACATTGTTTTAAGTTGAATTTGATATACTCCAGAAATTTCTTCTTTTGTAATCGGGTTTATTTTGGATCTTTCAATTTTATGGAAGATATTCCAAATCTGCGTTCGAGACTGTAAAAAGTCACGTGGTACCGGTAATTTACCCAAAGAACTTCTAACAGTTTAGAAGGGAGACTGCTATTTCTTTCCCCATGAACTGTTTCATTGGCTGGTGGTGATTTACATTGCGTTTAACCCTTCGCGGCGCGGTGGTTTCATAGATATACCACTTAATTTTAATTCACAAACGCCATATTCGCACCGGAATATTTTTAAAAAAAATTACGGCTTACTAAATACGTGAAATATGGAGTTTTCTTATTAACTAATAAACTTGTTCTCGAATTCCAGTGTCAGACACTAACTCCAACACTAAAGCAATGAATTTGTCCTGCGCCATAAAGGGTTAACAGAGTTATACCTTCTTTACGCTAGAAATTTTTGCCTTGACCACGTAATGATAATGTAGATGGTATATTCTCCATTGGAAAAGTTCGATTAAATTTGCGCCAGATACGAATGATAGCAGGATACATCTACATTAGGGTGGAGCAAAAAAATAATATTTAAAAAATCAAAAATGGGTAGGTGCTAAAAGT